>BGPR01000052.1:624430-736097 GCA_013235015.1 Araneus ventricosus | reverse complement strand
GAACTTCGCTGCGACTGTCGTCTCTCCTGGATCCTGGGGAAGAGATTACCAGAAATGACCCGAGCTGCCTGCGCGCAACCCCCAGAATTGAAAGGAAAATTCATAACACTACTCTCATCTAAGGATTTGTGGTGCTAAACATGAATGCCGAGTTCATTTCAACCTGAATTCAGGAAGGTTTCTTTATCGATGTTAACATTAAAAATCTCTTAGTGTTTGTAAATAAATATTTTTAACAAGTCTGCTTTCTCATGCAAATAATAGTTGAAATAGGTAAGAAAGTAATAATGAGCTTTATATAAATTCTTGTTATAGGAAATATTTTTGTAAATTTCAAATGGTTATTAATTAAAATGATAACTTTTAGTTTTATGTTTAACAAATATCACAATATTTTAAAACAATTATACTTACGGCTTTGGCTCAAAATACATAATATTTATGCAAAAAATTCTTATTTCATCCAAATTTCGCATAGATAAATCAGCAATAATTTATAAAGTTTTTATTAATAATATAAGAAATCTAGAAATCTTTTATAATTATGATCATGATGCTGATTCGTCGAAAATTATATTTGAAAGTCTTTGTTTCGGTTCAATCCCGTTACATGAAAACAATATTCGCGATATCTTGAACACTTACTGGAATTTGCGTTGTAGGAACTTGTGTTATATAGAGAAGGGATGGCACTGTATTGATATTTTTGGAGCACGTATATGTGAATAAGTTTTTTGAGCTGAACTAATCTATTGAAATTAATTTCAAGACGGTCATCAACAAAAATGTTTAATTTATCATATATATAAAAGTAGAAACAGACGCTATGATAAGAACATTCATTTAGTTTGATAACACAAAAGTTAAGTGTCCAGCACTTAAACAACATTGGAAAGCTAAATCAAGTGAAACAAAACTATATTCTATAATAACAAATTTTCATTATGTTAAAGAAAAATATTTTCTTGTCTCTATCAAATGAAAGAAATGCAACCAATCTTACCAAAATACGAATTAAAACAAATTTTAGAATTCTCAGCAATCAGTACAAAACTTTATTACGTATTTATATATAGAATACTCGAATAAAAAATATTTGCCAGATTACACGTATATACATAAAATTTTAATTGCATTCATTGAAAGTTTATTCATTTTCAGCAGTCTGTAGAAAAGAATCCTGTTTCGATAGTCATGATGTTAAGTGTTCAGTACATTAAGCTTTTTTTAATTCTATGAATACCTAAAATTCTAAAATTATATGCTTTGTTGTTGAATGCAAACTTTTCTAAAAGTTCTGATATAGATATGATTTCTCAAAAGATATGATGCAAGTATACTATTAAAAAATTTACAATCATTAACTGATAATGAATTTTTATCTTTAATTAATCAAAATGTAATGCAAGATGAAATTCAGCTTCTATAGAATTTTTGAGAATGATTCAATTTAAATTTTTTATGTTTAAATAGATAAACATTAACGCTTGCATTAAACACTGAATTAAAGCAATTAAATAATATAATTTGTTGTCAACATAAAATGATATTTGAGTGTGCAAACATGATTGTTTTTTAAAATGAAATTATAGGAAGAAAAAGAGCCATGGTTTGACAGACACCATCGCAGATAACAAGAATCATGAAACTTATTTATAAATCACGATCAATCACGTGTTTTGGACAGTTACAAAATGCCATACCTAACTTGATTTAGCAATTTATTTGCAGCATGAATAAGTGACAGCTTGCTGTTTAAAGAAAGTCCATTAAGATGGTTAATTTTAGAACGGATTTAATAATCTATAAACACTTATGAAAATTTCAGAAATATTACTATAATATTATGTATCTTGTTCGTTAGAAATTGCTAATGAAATCATCTTTATTTAAGTATATGGATAAAAGTGAATGGAAGAGGACTCATTTTTTTTAGAAATATTTATTTAATAGTTTTAATAAACTTTATTACGAAATCTGATATTATTAAGCTTACCATACTAACTGAATAAAATGTAATGATTTTTACATTAATAATAATTTTAAGAAAACTATTAATTAATATTTTGCATCATTTTTAAACTCAATTTTGATTCAATAGTTAATATTAATTTCACAATTGGAAGCTTGACAAAATTAATAGATGATCCTGATAGTAATGATTGTTTTCTTTTTTTAGGCATTAATGTCTCACATGCTGCACTTATACAAAATATATCCGGAAAAAAATGAATGCAAGTGCGATTGCGATTTCAGTTCTTTTCATAAAATATTCTTAATTAATTTATAAGGCATATAAGACATTTAATGATTCTTAATTAATTTATAATGCATATAGGACATTTAATGATTCTTAATTAATTAATAATGCACATAAGATATTTAATGATTCTTAATTAATATAAAAAGCAGAATATATTCTTTATTTATCTGCCATCTTTAACTCAGAAAAATATTTTTAATATAAAATACTAACAGCTGATAATAAATAACAACAACTCAATACATACGTTAGAATTCCATTACATAAAAAATATTGCACTCATAAGAATATGTTTAGCATATAAAAATACATGTTATTGCTCTTCTTTCAAGTGTGATGCAGAATATTAATTATTCATGCGAAAAAAGCAAATTTGTTTTGTTTCACGAATTCGTTTGTTAAATGGCTAATATGATTCTATGTACACAAAATGTCCTTGGATCAAAATTTTACATGACTTTAGATGAAAACAAGACCATAAGTCATCCTACAATTCGAACTACAAACTTAAATCACAAATTTAATATTAAATTTTAAACCGTTCCTTTGTACGTCTATAATAAATGCACATATTTCCTCAACAAGTCAACCTTACTACATTTAGAATCAAGTAGAAGGTATTTGGTTTTCTTCCCTATATCCTGAATCTTCAATGAAGTTTTTTCTTGTTTCAATGTCAAAGACTAGTTGTTTTACGAAGCAGAATAAAATTATATACATACATTCATATAAATTTTTCTTTAGGAGTCAAAACTTGTTTAGCAGTTTCGGCACCCACACAAAAGTTATATTAATGGAAATAAGGATAATTATAATAGATGTTGAGTTTTAAAAACGTAAGTTCGGTTGGAAATGATTCCAAAATCGACGAATAATGTTGAAAATCCGTCATTTGTAAAATCTCTTGAAATAAATTGAAATCCATTTCAATATATTTTTATATATGAGTATTCAAAAATAATGATGAACCTTTCACTACTGTACGTTTTAAAGTACGTTAAAAGTTTTCATTGCTCATCCGTATTATTATATTCTAATGCGCTGAAGTGAACCAGTACGATATTCTTTTAACATAAAATGGACAGGAACGAGTTCAGAAAACATTTACTGGTTATTTCAAGTCTAATTTAAATAGAACAGTATGCAATGTTTTTCAGGCTTTTGTCACAGAGGAACTCATTAAATCTTAATGCAATCAACATATCAACGAGCTGGATTACAGATTCTTATCTAAAAAGAATCCGAATTCATAAGCACATTTATCCTACGGTTCAAATATATATTATATATTTAGGTATAATCACATACTTTGATAGATGATTTACTAGACACATTCGAACTATGCTGTGAATCTTCAGAGATGCGTGTGAACCAATGATAAATGCTAAGTTCGATTCATCAAAGAAATGAGATCATTTTCTTTCATAACATCTGTAAGTTCCAGGCTCATTTTGGTGTTATAAGGTTAAAAGTAAGATTCCTTAGGATTCTAATGAAAATATCAAGTTCAAATAAATAATCGCTCCAACACATTGCGGAGATCCAATGAAGTAAAGCATGATATGAAAATTCACAGCAGAATCTACAAAACGAGTTGGTAATTGCCCTTCAAGATTATATTGATGAGGCAAAATTACCGACCACGAAGAAATAGCTGCTAAAAGGGCAAAGTTCAGTTTCGGACAGTGGCACTTATGATTCACGTCGTGATTTCCGAGGCTCAATGCACAGCATAATGAGAATCACTGATGAGTCTGGTATGTATAGATGATTCTGATGAATGATCAAGTAGAACAGTGCGTAGCATTGATCAGAGGTACTCGTCTCCTCTGCCCAGCAAGTAACCGTTCCTGTATGGATGGTGAAGAGGTTCCTGCATCTGGTCTTCCACGCGCCTTCTACGAAAGAAGCCGAGCTGAAAAAAGAGGAAGAATGTTTAAGAATAGACTGACAAAATAAATGAAATTTAGTATTAGAAAGTAAAACCTTTGCAAGTAAAACCATTTCGGCTTGATAAAACATAATATTTCCTAGAAAATGGCTATAATTACTTCTTAATTGTTTTCTTATATAAGCAGTCTGCAGTCAGTTGCCAGTTACGAAGTAGCATGTACTCGACACCATCCTTGGCATGAGTACAGAAGGTGTACTTACACCAAGACAACTATATGCCTTTTTTCACATGATTATGGAAGATAATACACATATTCCTGCATAATTATTACATTTTTTAATTTTATTAAACATGGGCAGAATTTAAGATTGCTTTTGGACGTTCAAAACCTTGACATTTTCTATAACTTTAGTTCATTTAGGTTGAATCGCATACTGTTTAAGAAGAATCAGCATGAGAAAAATAATTACTTAATTATTTTTTTAATCAAATAGAAATTGTTTAAGAAATTATGTTATTGTTAAGAAAATTATGAATTCATGGAATGGATCACTATAAGCTGAAATAACTTTGTGTGACAGCCATACCTGCCATAGTACCAAGGCCAATAATCCTAAGATCAAAAGTCCAACCGACACAGAGAGTATGAGTATCCACCACGGTACCATATGTAATTGGGGAGCAACACTCTCTGGATTCACTTTCGTAGTCACCTGAAAAAAAAGATTTATTTATTATATATTTATACAGGGTAGAAGATTATTAATAAATTCTAAAATTTGATTATATATCATTACTAGTCACAAATGAGAAATCAAACTTTCAAATTTTGATAATTTAATTAATACGAAATTGATTGAATTTCTGCTTGAACTAGCATAGAAAAGATGTGTATGAACGTCTTATTTTTATAAAAAAAAAAAAAAAAAACAGCGGGAGTGGTCTCCTCTAAACTTTCTCGTATACTTCTAACACATGCAGTAAAAAAATAATCTAAAACCCCTAACGCAGTGGAGATAAAAAAATAAGCGAAATTCAGTTCCCCGCAAACTCGCTCGGATAAAAATTTTGAATCTGCTCTATTCCCAGAACGCAACAAGTTTCTCCAGCACTCGATGAAACGACAAAACAAACGGAAATAAAATAATCCGAGCAGGATCAGAATTCGCCAAAAGGGAGAAGAAGGAGCCAGAAGGGAAGCGAAAGCGCCAAACAGGAGCCGCTGAATATCATACACAGAAGATTGCGTCCAGTATGCATGCGCGTGGAGAAACGGATTTGTTTCAAAAGTAAAATTATACAGACAGACAGTCAACCCGTTGACGGATTTGGCCCAAAATTTTACACAGACCTACATTCATGACAATAAAACTGTGTGCCAAATTTTATCCATCTAGCTATTCAAGTTTTTGAGTTATAGTGACCGCTGACAGACATACAGACTTCTCGTGGGCGGATTTTGTCCAAAATTTGATAGAAATCTACAAATTATATGGGAAGACCACATACCAAATTTCATCCCTGTAGATTTAATAGTTTTTGAGTTATCATGTTCACAGACACAGAGACAGACATAATTCCAAAATTGTGTTTTTCGGACTCAGGGAGATCTAAAACGTGGAAATTCGTCAAAATCTCGAGTTCGAATTTTTTGACGATTACAATACTTTCTCTTTGTATACTTCGTATACGAGAAAGTAAATATATTGTGGAAAATGTTATTGTTGACAAAAAAAGTTGCTAAATTTCTACTGAATATAACAAAATGGAAAGTGATAAATTGTATAAAAACAGTTTTTAGAAACACACTGTTATCAGAGTACTACAAATTAGATTTTTTAATTTTAATTATTTTCTAGTTTTTAGTCTTTAATTATTATTTATTATTGTGAATATTAAGGAATCATGAAATTAATTTTATTCTCAAATTCAGTACTAGTTGACGCCAATGGTATGGCATCAAAATTTAATTGCATTAATCGTTTAAATGATAATTACCTTCTGAAAATATTAAAATAGACTATTTTCATCTTGATCACATAAGCGTACAAGACTTCAAAATTCGATTATATCAGGAAGCGAGTGGAAGATCAATCACAAAATTCCATCTTGAAGAACATCAAACAAGACAAATTAAATAAAAGTGTATAAAGTTGAAATAAGCATCCTAATATAAGGACTGGATATTTGCACAGAAAGAGAGATTGTATTGCATCTGTGACATACAGGGTGGATACAGATCAGTTAAACAAAAAGAATGGCTGTTCTGTGTAACTAAATATACATCTAAATAGAAGAGTACACATGATTATATAATAAATATTTAAAAAAAACTTTAAAAAAACACTTTTACCAATGCATTAAAAAAGAAAATAATGATTTTTTTCCAAAAATCTGGAGGTCAAAGCGTGAGGAACAGGTAGAAAAGCTGTAAGAAATTTGAATTGTAATCACATTTATAATATATTTTATATGATGAATGTTTAACAACATTTCGTTTCTGATGATAATCGTTGTGGTTTTATATCTTTCCTTTATTATTTTCAGAGCCTCACGCTTTTACGATTTTCGTTTCGATCTCCAGACTTTTGAGAAAAAATATTATTTCTTTTTTAATTTTATTATTTTCTAGTTTTTTTGTCTTTAATTTATGTCATAATTCAGTATTATAAATATTGTATACATTAACTAACTAAAGCAATTATTTTATTGAAAAAGATCTGATAGGATGTACGTAATGGACCCTATGCTTTATTTAATTCCAACAATAATTTCTATAAAAAGATCTATAATAGGATAGTCTTATTGTTATTTTTATTGAAATATTTCAATTAATGTCTCAAGTATTTTAGTTCTCAAAAATACTATAGATGGCGCCACTGAAATTTACCGAGTGCAAACGCAATTTTGCGATTTTTTTTTAAATTGATAATTGAGAGCTCTAAAATTATTAAAATATTGCATTGCTATCAAAACCCAATAAGTATACAAAATTTCTAGTTCAGTAAGAAGCGAGTGAAAAATCGATCACAAAATTCCAACCTTACATACATACATACATACAAATAGACATGAAACATTTCGAACTTCGTACTGTTCAGCAACGGATTCTGAGACTACCACTTTTGGACGATTTTACACCGGAAAGGGGTGTCAGGCAATAAGTCATATGAGTGCATTTCCGGAGTTCTTTGTTAGATCACGCTCAGTAAAATGTAAACATCACCCTTCCATTCTTCACTTTCCCCCTATGAAAATAACTCCGCCCGGCGCATGCGCAAAACCGCGGAGGGTTTCCGAATCTGTTGCTAAACAATAAAAGCGTTTAAAAATAGTGGAGTACGCAAAGTTTTCCTTTTTCACAAATACTCGATAAGGCTGCTCTTCGCTACTTCGTTCGTGAAGTACCTCCCATCATACATCAGTTCTTGTCAAATGTTTATAAGTTCATGTCGATCAAATCAAGTGCAGTGTAAAAAAGTAGTCTCTTTTCAGAGCACTTTTTTGGTACTCTCAACAGAAATTTCGCTCCACTTGCACAACAGAATGAATTTTGTGAAACCGCAGACAGCATTTTGTTTTTTCAATGCTTCCTACGTCTCCATCGTTACGAGAACACAGAAAGAATGACTAATAACTACGAACCATATATCGCATGCGTTCGAAAACCCATTTTTGACCGAAAATCATATATATATTTTTTTAATGTCTTATCTGAAACCTATTGTTTTTAGTTTTCAAAACAGTTTTTATTTTACATCTATGATGATCAGAAGTGAAATTAGAGACATTTTAGTAGAACTTGACAGTTGAAAATGGAGTGGTAAATAATACGATAAAGAAGCATTTTTCATTGTTTTTACTTAAGATATTTAAATTTTATTGTTTATTTTTGTTTTATACTATTTTACATATACCAGGTATTATTTTGAAAGATTTTCAGTGTGAATTTCTTTGTTTTCTATGACATTGTTGCAAATTTAGGTAATTTTGAATCATTGCAGTATCTTGATTCTCCGTTAATGAGGTAATTGTTGATAATAAACGTAGGAAAAGTACATAAATTGTACTTATGATCAATATCAATCGCTAAAAGTATCTCTAGATCAACTAATAGGCATTATAAAGTTATTTGACTGAAAAACAATATTCAAATCTATCGATGGCGGCTGAATGATAGAAAACGATAATGACATATAAGGCTCAAGGGAACGACTAAAAAAAATTTCCAATCAGAAAATTTTTAAAAATGTGCTAAGCTGGCAAAAACTAAGGACTAGCCTACAAAACTGGGGAGTATTGAAGAAAAATTCTTTTTCCTTCTCATTGTAAATTAAAAACATAAACTTTAAACTCATTTTTCTCGAAATGTGATTTTTTGCAAAATTTTCATTTTTCAAACACGATAACTAAAATTCAACTTAAAATATCCGTCTCAAATTTGGCATACATATTATTTATTATATTGTCTAGGTAATGAACCAAAATATAAGTGAAATAATGCTCCATTATAAAGTTATGTATCTTTTAAGGTTTGAAAAAAGGCCAAAATTCTTTAAAAATTCATGATTTCACACTAAAACTCTTATAATTTACATGTTTTTAGATACATTGCAAAACTTTTGCTTCAGGACCTAGCCAATAGTTGAAAGATTATATGTGCTAAAGGATTTATTATTCTGGTAATTTCATTTTGAACTAGGGTGTTTGAAAAAGGTCAAATTTAGGGCAAAAAAATCTAAGTTTTTTCAAATTTTTAAAAATATATTTAATTCATTTCACTTTTTTCTATGATTTATTAAGTTTTAATATAAATGTCATATAAAAATACAAAAATATTGCTTCAAATATCATTATTTTAAAAAAAGGCCTCCGAACGTAGTCGGATACCTTAAATGTGAACTTAAAACACCAAGGGATTACTTAAAAAGCATAGGATACAATACTAACCTGTCAATGAATTAGCGCTTAGAAATTAATATTTCGCAAATTATTAGCTTATGAAATTCGTACCCATTCTGTAGAATAGAATATAATAGCAATAGGACTGCATGGTAAACGAGTAGGTGATTCTTCACTTCAAAGTGAATTAAGTTGATTACTTGTGAACTTTGGGATAAGTTTGCTCTTCAGTATAGGTCAACAATGCAAAATGGATTTCATTCGAGTTAAAGGATACTTACGAATAAGGCTTTGTAACCCAAGTAAGATGGATCCACATCGTGTGGAAGTGCGGTCACTCTGCTTACAAGTTTCGAAGATATTTGAACGTCATCCAATCCAAGCTGTAGTTAATAATAAATATCATTAAAAATACAAACTAAGTCGAGTCAATTAATATTATTTAAATGATTTAATTAATTAAATGAATGCCTAGTTACTAAAGTTTGTGTGTCATTTCAAAAACTTATTTAATACTTACACGAATAATAATCCTTGTAGGCTTAAAAGAGTGAAAAATTAAATATCACAAAATAATGGACAATAATATCTACAAGCGTATGCAAAAAATGTATATGGTTATAGTGCACATCGCGAAAAAAGTTTAATTTAAGAAAGAAATTTAAATTTTTGTGTAATGTAACCAAGTTAATACTCTTAAAATTATTATTATTTTAAAATCAAAATGAATCAATTGAATTAAACAAGTTCATCGGGTAGTTTTTAGTTTAAGACAAATTATACATTATTGATCACATTTATATGGTTCCTTACTATTTGACCTAGTTAGAAGCAATGAGATTCAGAGATATATTAATAGCCCTTGAATAACCTGAGGTGATTTTTATAATAAAATTTTAAACGGACAAGTACGTCCAGGAAAGTGGCAATTTTCGACGCTTTGTCTCAGACCTTCCCGAAACTCGAAATTTGTCCCAACAGTGTCCTAACTTCTACTTGTAGTTAAGTCATTCATTTCAAAAAACAGAACTCGAGCAACTAAGTTAATTTTTTTAAAATTAAAGTTCTGAATAATTTAACCCAACTTTTGCTACACTCAGAGTAAGGCAATCTAAATTTGTCAGGAGAAAGAAAGCGATGTTCTCCCTGTCCTCTGATTATACTTAGGTATCATTGTTTAAAAAAAAAAATTTTTTAAGAGCACATCCTCTCTTGTCTTCGCCTATCTAGGGAGACTTTCGAGACGGATCCTTTGCTTGCTCTCGATTTCTTGAGGGTGAGTGGGCTCATGGATGTTGTCTAGCTGCCGCTAGACAGAGAGGGATTAGTAACAACAACAACAACATTGTTTTTCTAATAATTTTGAAAAAATGTACTTCTACTTGTGTGCAGTTAAGTCATTCATTTCAAAAAACAGAACTCGAGCAACTACGTTAATTTTTTAAATTTAAGTTCTGAATTATTTGTCCCAACTTTTGCTACACTCACAGTAAGGCAATCTAAATTTGGCAGGAGAAAGAAAGCGATGTTCTCCCTGTCCTCTGATTATACATAGGTATCATTATTTTTTTAATATTGTAAAAAAGGGAAAAATCTATATTCACTGAGAATATTAAAACTGGAAGGTGAGTGGAAATAATAAATCACCCAATCTTTGGTTTTGAAGTATAGTTTGGCTTTAGAAATGATAATTTTTCTTCGTAGAATCATGTATGAGGAGTCAAACCTAGACTAGCCTAGACGTTCCTAGATTTAAGTGTTAACCAGATATGAGTGAAATATAATGTTTTTTACATGATAAATAAATAGTTCACAATAAAAATTTTAAAAAATTATAATAAGGAGAATATTATTAATTTCCATATATGATTCCTATCTAGTTGTCTGGCTGGCAACGTAATATGAGGTCCCGAATTAGATGGGCAACCCGGTTTTTGTCTTTTTACTCTACAAAGAATATGGTCATCCTACTCGAGTGAATAATTAGTATCATAATTTCTTTGAATATCATTAATTTCCATAATGTATAGATTGTATCTGTATGGCTGCTAATATAACATCAGAAGAAGCCTCGAATTAGCTGGGACATTTCTGCTGTAGCATTTTAAAACACAAAGAATATGGTTGCTATACCTTAGTGCACTATGGTAGTTTAGCATCGTAATTTCTTTGAATGTCATTAATTACCGTTATGCTTAGGCTCTAGCTGTCAAAGAAATACCAGCAAACATCCCAAATTAACCCGGGCAGCCCGGTTATGTCTCGGCTTCAACCCTCCCTTATCCCACTCCTCCATTATCTGCAGATTACAGGATGGAATTTAAGAAATCTGATCACTGAGCTACCCTCATCTATATGCCTTATTGAATAGACAAAATCATCACACTAAACTTCTGACTGCCACTCACAACAACGCCTTTCTTTTCCTGTCGAATATCACCTGCTCGATATCTAAACAACGCTGACAGAGCGAGTGTTCCTGTCACCCGCGTATTATCAAAACCTCCACGTTGGAATAAAACAAAATTAGGTAGAAGTGACATAACGGCTCCAAGTTTCGTCAGCCACAGTCGAAAAGGATATCTCTGAGATGGGTGACGCAGATTGGAGTCTCCAGTCTTTTATCTTTGTTTGATCAGTTGATTCGATAAAGGAAAAGTCAGAAAGAAAATCACGTTTCTTGATAGGATTTTTTTGGCTTTTTGAGGCGTATTTGTTTGTGGAAGCAAGCTGAATACACATGACTACTTTTTGCTTTATTAAGCTAAGAATGTTTAGAATGTGAAGGCGAAATTCGTGGATGTGTCATTGTGTTCATGACAGATGTAAATTCATTTAGAGCGATTACCTACACTCCACGCCCACTCTTATAAACTCACCAAATGGGTTTACAGCTTTATATGGACGGTGGGAAAGTGATTACCTTATTGGTAAGTTAGTCAACATGAATTATGCGGATTAAATGAATGAGGGTATAATAACTTGCAGATGGTAATATAAGATTTAAGATACAAACTTTCAAACAGTTGTAGTTAATTCCATTGGGTGCAATTAGACCACGATCAACCACCATTCATACGGGCATACCGATTATAACTTTTTACAAGTACGTATAAGAGATTTTAGTAAAACTATATAAAGACGTAAGGATTCAAGGGAAAATATTGCTATGGCACTGTCAGAAAATGAGAGGGCGTTAAAAAAAAGTGTAACTATGTTTGAGTCTTAATTCATGGTGGGTAAAACAGGCTCTGGACTTATTTGTACAATGCGTTATATCATAAATACCAAATGGTGCAAAACACGGTGTATTTTACGGTGCAAAGTACAGCTTAATTTCGTTCCTGTCTTTATAAGAGGTAGTAATCTTTCTTATCAGAGGATACTTAACAATATTTTTTTTATTGTAGGAGTTGAAAACCAATATTAGAAAAATTAAATTGGACCAACCTGAGCTGACTTGACAAATCTGACAAAAAGAAACACTTTTTGGCAAAAAATCTGTGCTTTATGTTTTTCTTAGATTTTACTAATTAAATATATTATTATTCTGATAAAAATCTAAATTCTACTAGTTTTCAAGTGAAACCAACTTATTTTAATGTATGTTCAACGTTAATATAATTTTAAAAAATACTTATTTTTTATATAAATAAACTACGAAATAAATGAAAGCAAAAAAAAAATGAATTTTATTGCACAAAAGCACTAAATTATATACGGAGGAAAGAGTGTAGAGATATTTGCGTGAAATAAGAATTCAAATGTTTTTATTTATAATCAGTGCCCTCAGATGTTCATAGTTTTAATAAATTTTACAGCAAGAAGATTTCAAATGATATTTAAATTTTACCTTTACTGATTTTTACGAAATTCCTAAATATTTTACTTTCAAAAAATATATTTTATACAAAGATTAAAAAACGATTTAAAAGCATGCGAAAACTTAGAGCCTTATAGCTTTTTAAATGGCTGCTGGAAAACCTTAAATGGACCTTATTGAAATAGCATTAACTATAAGCATCGGGAATAAAAGGAATAAATATAATTATTCATAATAATATCTTCTAGAAAGTCATACTCGCTATATCATCATTAAATTCGATTTCTTAATGATTTACTTTTAGCATATTTTTACATGTTCAATGTACGAATTAAAGTATCTAATCAAGCGCAGTCCCTAACACAACCATTTGATTTGGCAACTTGATTATCTCTGGGAAAATTTTGAGTTCTTTTTATCTCATTGATTTATATAAGATGATACAATGTAACATGAGGTACGATCACAATGTTCTTGAGCCAAAGATTGCATCTAGGAAGAAACTGATTGTTGGAGGTTCGTCTGCTACAACTGTTCTCAACCTATGGACCGCGGCGCACTTCAGTGCCAAGGATTATTGGCCGAGGAACGCTAGTCAGAAGTCGAAGTCAGGGGAGCTTCAAGTGACGTCATTCGATATTATATGTTTATCGATTGTATATAAGTATTATTTTATGTGTTTGTATTTTTTTTACTTATATATTTAATGAGTGGTCTTCAAAATAATTTTTACACAACTAGTGGTCCGCATAACCAAAAAGTTTGGAACCGCTGGTCTGCTAGATTACTAAGTGTGCACACTATAAACATTTGTGAGTTTCTCTGCAAGTACTTCCTGCTAACCAATAAAAGTAATCGTAAAAACAATTTTTGTTTTGTATTTTTATCAACGGAGCTGCTCCTGAAGTTCGTGTAGAAAGTGCTATGACATAAAGGAGGACAAAGAATAATGGCCTTGTTATATATTTAAGCTTTATTGATATTGGCTATTTTTAAATCAAAGAAAATATTTTTTTTTCCAGAATCATTAAGTAGTTTAACCCCTTTTACCGGTGATGCCATTTGGTATCAGTGGAACAATCTACTTTTAATAATCAACAGATGACTGAACTTGCTCTCATATAACACATATATGCTCCTAGATGGCAACACGATTTGAATACCTAGGAACATTAAATGAATAATTTTACAGATGAAGTATTTCCCAATTGTTTTTTTTTTCAATATTAATTTTTCTGCCAACAAATAATAATTTGAACTGGAAAGGGTTAAAACATAAAGATGTTACTAATTCCCAAGCAAATCTGAAATATCGATAAATTATTATATGGAAGGATGAATTAAATTTTTGCCCATAGCCAAAGTAAACGTTCTCATTTACAGTGTAATGGATGATTTTCCATCGCCTAGGAGACGCGTGCATTTTTCGGAACAATATATGAAAATAGAAACTGCATAGACCTACTATTTATATATTATGAATTGATAAACTGAAAATTAATTTTAAATAAATGAATCAATACGGTATAATGGAAAGTATAAACAATTATAATCAATCCTTTTTAAATATGTAAATTGATAATCCGAGCGAGAGCATTATCTTTTTAATTGAACCTAGGAATTAATCTGATAATTAATATATATCCTATATATATATATATATATATATATATAACAAATACGAAACAAACATAGCAGAAATGTAAAAGCAACATATACAAAATAAACATTCATAAAACAAAATGTCAAGAAAAAAATTTTTTAGCTATATGCCAACACTGTTCGCACAAAACATGATTTCACTAATATTTTAACGGTTCGTATAGTATTTACTTACCCTGATGAGCATCTATACGCTTTTACCGATTTACTACAGTCCCTCCATTTTATTTTAACATTTTTTTACTTTCATGATATATATATATTTAGGAACTGGTAAATAAAATAATTATTCGACATTATAATTATTTCTTAATTTGTGCTAAAATATATATATCAACTTTTACACATTAAAAACTAAGCAAGATTAATCTTACCTCATCCAAAGTATTTTTCCATAAACGAGATCGAATAGTAAAAATAACTTGCTCATCTTTTGTTAAGTTGAATACTGAACATCTTATTTTTGTGCACAGGGTTGGTCCACAGGACTGCAAAATGAAAGGATTTTTTTAAAAGTTTATTAAAAAAAATTTTTTTAATTCTTTGCATCTAAAATTTTTATTTTTAAAAATATTTTTTTATCAAAATTGCTGTTTATAAATACCAGGATTTATGGGTAACCATTTACTTACAATGCGATACAAATTAGATGAAAAAGGAATTAGAAAATCGATGACTTGAAAAATCCACTGTTCATTTCAACTGTAATTTAACGTCTCGTAAGTATGTCACTATAGTAATACGTCTTAAATGTAAAAAAATGATTACATTCTTGTTTATATATTCTTTCTTATTTCAGAATTTGATCTTTATTTTTTAAGTCCATACTCCACTTCTTTTTATTCAAAATTCATTGAAGTGGTATGCATTTAGATGAATTGTATCCAAAGAACTGACATGTGACTGGAAAAGAATCGAGATTAAAAAGAAATAGAATTAATAGAATTGCCAATGATAAACATTAGGGTGGATCGAAAATTCAAAGTATGTATAGAATAATCGGCGTAGGATGCAAAAGTTGTCTTTGAAGTGTACTAGCATGCATGCAAAATTTTTCAACTTTGTTTATTTTTTTCCGGTGCCCCAAGGCGCTTAAATATTTGCAGAAAAAACGATTTTTATGCAAATTTTGAATTACAAATTAAAAATAAAAAGTGCGTTGAAGAAACGATTTTACAGGGAAAAACGTATAGGAGAGAATGAAAAATTATTTAATTTTTATTATTAAATGAATAAGATTATTTTTGTTTATATAATATTATTCAGGGACCCACAACTACCTCTTCATTTTTCATATTTTACAATATAACATAATTTTGCTTTATTTCCAAGACAAAGACAAACTACGCCACAATCTCGCCTTTCCTAAGCAAAAACACATCGCTACAGGGGAAACTTTGGTAAAAGCGTTCTTTTATTCCTCCCTTCCTTGCTGTTTGAATGAGTCAAAATCGTAAAAATGTCAATTTTTAACCATTTGGGGCGCTTGGGCCACCAGAAGATACAAATGAATTTTAATAATAATGAAAAAAGTAAACTAATATACCCAAAACAAAACTTCTTACCCGGCGCTAAAGGGAATTTCGAAAATATTTTTTTTTTGTAAATTTCCGAAAAATGTCATTTTTAACTATTTTTGGGGCACTTGGGGCAATGGAAGATATGAATGGATTTCAATAAAAAATATATGTAAACTAATATATTTAAGACACAACTTTCCCACCCCGAGACAAATGTAATTTCGAAAAAAATTGTACATTTTCATAGAAATTTCGATTTTTAACTATTTTTGGGGCGCTTGGGGCACCGGAAGATATAAATGGATTTTAATAAAAAAATTATATAAACTAATGTACTTAAGAAACAACTTTTTCACCCCGCGCCAAAAGTAATTTCCCTCAAAAAAATTTTTCTTAAACTTTTCGATCCACCCTAATATACATATCGATGTAGGTGGGATATAGGCAAGTAGCAGTAAGAAGAGGAAAACCATATCGGACAACTATCGTTTGTAATACAAATTTCCATCAATTTCAAGATATAGAAATCAATGCCTTTGGCTCACATTTTGAAATTTTAAAAAAAATATCGCTGAAAAGGCGAAAATAATAGTTTAGAATCACAGACACACAAGGCATCAAATAATTCTAATATAAAGATGTTTTTTACCATTTCATCCTGGAATCCTGTATTCTTGTCTGTAAGATTAAGTGGAACGGACCGTCTCTTCCTTAAGTACGTCACTTCCTCCTCCAGAATATCCTCCTCTTCTTGTAGCTCCAGCTTTTCTTGAAGATCAGCGATGCTGATGGAATAACTGCTGCTCCGCGGCCTCTTCTGCTCTTTCTGAAATACGTCAGTGGCAATGAGAAAATGTTTAATTATATAATCGATTCCTAATACAGGGTGTACGAGAATTCTTGGACATATTTCAAAAGTCAATAAAAAAACTAATAATGTTTCAACTACGGATATTTTAAATAAGAGTGCATTCTAAAAGGTTTTTTCCAGATAGGTAACACGCCGTTTCGGCTGTCCAGGGGGTCGTAAATTACTGGAAATCAAAAATTTGTTTAGAGCCATTCTATGCGAAAAGTATTAAAACTGGGAGATAAAATAAAAGCATGTATTTGTAGGGAATTTTAAGCTCTTTAATTTGTTTATTCACATGTAGCACTGAAAACTGAAGAGTTTTCGAGATGTCCAATAAAAACTAAAAGAAGAAACCACTAAAACGCCCGTCGGTTTCTGCTGATTCGTAGCCATTGCGAATGGAAATCAGGCACCGGTGACTGAAACTGTATTAGAATACTAAAGCATACAAGAAAGTTGGGGAGAAAATGCCCAGATTTGGGATGAAAATTATAGACAAGAATTTAAAAAAAGAATCAAATACTCGTACAAAGGAAAAATTTTAAAAATGTATTTAACATATCTGTCTAAATTTCAATTGAAAAGATAATTTCAAAATCAAAATGCTTTGAAAATACAGGGTATCCATAAATTATCTTTAAAACTTTAGAGATAAATAACTTCAGAACTATACTAGATAATAACGAACGGTTTTCAACATGTGACAAGAAAACTTATATATATATTATCGTTTTCCAGGTAATGCATATTTGACGTTACTGGAGAAAATTCAATGTGTAGCCTGGTTCCTAAGGACTAAGTCCGATACCCAGTGCAACGAAACTTTCGGACTTAGTATGGAAGGGAACCACCCTCCCGACCAACTATTCAGGCTTGGTATACGTCATTTATGGAAACAGGTAGTGTTCTCCATAAACAGAGGGCGGGTAGCCCATATGTTTCAGACGCCAAAGTTGCATTTGGGTTTCGGACTTTGTCTCTATGAACTAGGCTACACACTGAGCTTTCTCCTTTGGCGTGCACATTTTTCGTCGAATCTGCGTCCCCTGGAAAACAGAAAAAAAACTTTATGAGTTAACTTGTAACGTGTTGAAAACCGTTTGTTATTATTTAGTACAGTATTAAAGTTATTAAAGTCTAAAATTGTAAAGATAATTTATGGACCCTTGCAAAGTTTAAACGTAATGCATAGACGAATATAGCAAAATGAATAAAAAAGTAAACAAATTTTATATTTTTCAGTAAAACATCTATGGATTTGGTGTTATGTATGAAAACTAACTTAAGGAAACAGGCATTAAAATAAAAAGGCACAGCCGCAGAATTCAAAAGGGTATCACTTATCCATCGAGAAATTAATGAACACTTTCAATTCACACCTAACAACTAACCAAAATTATACAAAAGCGGAACATGCTTGCTGGGGAAACATAGCATTTATTAGGATCGTAATGAAAATAGAAAACTTCACTCAGTTTAAAGATAACACTTTTAAATTTTTCTGCTGTCCCTATACTTCGGAAATATTGCCAGACTTCTCCAAATGGCTTTTATATGCTTAACCTCACTTATGAGTTAAGTTTTGTGTCCCATTAACATGCCAGCAAGCGCTGTCTTGAGACTTGCATCTTGAACACAGACGTAAAATTAAAGCCCTATAGGTAATAATATAAAAGAACATTTAAAAAATAAAGATGTGTACACTTTCTCTTAAAAATTCATAACAATATTTCGCCATTGATTCGGAAAGAAAAATTATCTCATGTAATCTATCCTGTACTGAAAGGATACTATAACATATAAAAATTGTTTTCAAAGCGGAATTACTTTTAAATTTTTAGGATTCACTCCAGAAACCTCTTCGCATTTTCCTTTGCCTTGAATTTCTGGTTGATCCATTAAATAAAGCAAAGGACGTTCTTGAAGGGTATATGTTGGCCACAAGATGTCCACTTCGGCCTCTCTGACCATACTCGGACCTCTGTTGCCCACCTGTATAAAAATAAGAGGTCGTATATTGATCTATTATGTCATGAAAATGTTACATCAGAAGCGCACGCTGAAAGAATTTTCAAAATTATTATCAAAAGTCTCTCCCAAGTAGCATTGACAAAATCAAGTGCTGTTCAATATCTTTCTATTTTCATGCAACATTTTTATTAGAAAAAATATGGTTTGAATGTGTGATTAGAAACTTTATTTTTATTTCAGTCAGCGTCTAAAGAATAAAGAATATTTTAAAATCTTTCTTAAAAAAATTTCAAATATCCAAATTTAATCTTTGATTAACACTTTGGCGATGGAAACATATAACTGCGGCTTTTCAAATTACCCAATAATATATTTTAATGCACGAATATAAGTTGCGTAACAGTTGAGATAAGTTGAAATTGTTATTAATACAAGTAAATGTCTACAAAATACGCTCACTTTTTCAATTTTGGTAAATAAAATGTATAAAGTAAGCATATTTACTATTTGTCTGTTTTTAACCCTTTATGTATTTCGTAACCTGCAAACTATGTGTGAATTCATGAGAAAATTTCATATATCGACAGAAGTTTTATTGTTATTTTATTATATTTTATTTTTCATGAACAACACTGCATCAAAATTGTACATTTGTAAATTAATGATTTATCAAATTATAAACCAGAGACCTGTCTTATTTATGATTCATCTCTATAACTTGAAAATGCAAAATTGGCATATTTAACCAAGATGTAATTTTCTTATAAACCTCACTTACAAAATGATTCGGGAGGAGGTAAAAATGTTGAAATTAAAAATTAAGGAATTTAACAAGTAATTTTGTTGTCAAATGCTTATATATGTGTTGTAATCTTTGCCAGTTGTGAAGTATGTATAATCTAGTTTCAATAAAATCTTTTCACTTGGACCGGCTTTTGCCTGTGGAGACGTAAGGTTATGTCCTGTGTACTGAAGTGGTTCTGTTCCCCTCAAGCTCGACAAACACAAACAGCCTTACATCCTTTTGTTCAATGTGGGTTTCAAAATAAAATTAACCCTCACCAGCCCAAATTATTATTTATTCATTTGACCCAGATAAATTAATAATTTCATCCAGATTAATTAATTAAAATTATTCGTTCAATAGCCATTTTTATCCAGTGGCGTAGCTAAAGGGGGGGGGGCGGTCCGACATGCAGGAAAACAATTTTATAACGAAGAAGAGCACTGGACGTAGCTCAACTATTGTACAATAAAAAATAGAGCATATAATTCATATTTTACACCTTTTGTCAGTAAATTGTCGATATGTGAAAAAAAAGACTGGTGGTTCACGGGTGATTTCACAACTTATCTGCAGAAATCGAGAGCGTCAAGCGACGAATTATGTTACTAATAACATGTTCTAGCTTGATTTTTTTAAAGTTTTGTGTGCCTTATGTAACTTATAAAGGAAAAGCGGCATGTTGCAAGTTCGCCCTGGTGGCAAAAGCTGCAGCTACGCCACTGTTTTTAACCAGATCTTGTTGCCAGCTGGAAACATGTCCAGCCCAACTTAAATGAAAATTAATCCAGCCCAAATTACAAGCGGAAATACATATAGAAGCAGTCAAGTTCGGGGAGGAGGTTTACAACAAATATAGAAACCTATTTTAAAGTAAAAAATTCAACCTATTTTAAAAAGTAAAAAATTAAGCTTATTTTAAAGTAAAGTTCAAGATAAAAAAATTCTTACATATTTATTTCCTTTCACGAAATTTGAAAATTTCAGGAGCCATATTAATAATAAGTATCTTAAAAATAAATAATTTTCTCCCCAAAAAATAAATTTCAGCTATAAACAAATGCATCGCAATCAGAATAGGGATTAAATGTTCAGTCTTTGTGTGTTTCTTTAGTGTTTAATTTTCTTGAGGCTTTTCCATTCATTATATTGTAAATTTATTATATTCTTTAGTTACTTTCAATTATCTGAAAATACATTGAAATAAGTTAAATATATAATCCACAAAAAGTTTTATGTGCGAAAAGCTTGCAACATACAGCATAAACATGGATAACTTCAGGCCCAGCTTCACTTTCTGTGCTTTTGTCTATGGGCAGAATATCCGACTTGTTGTAGGCTATAATCTGTGGTTCTGAAATTCTGAAATGGAAAGAATATATTATTACTGATCAAACAATCAGCATCCTACAGAAAATTTTAAGCATTAAGATTGCTTTAGGAAAGAATCAATGACTTGAATAAGCTGAATAATATACGAGATCGACCTTCGGATACGTGAAAGCTTTTAGAGATGTTATCGTGGAAGAGCAACTTTTTAACAAGAACAAATACCATTTAACTTTTCGTACCTGATTTTGATTTGATGTTGTTTTCTGGTGCAAAAACCATTGTTGATTATGCTGCGCCAAACATATGGTTCGAGGTCAAGTATTAGTTAAAGATATTGTTAAAAAAAACTGTCACACGTCATGGATTGTAAAATTGTGAAGATTGTAAAAAACAAGTTTTCGGGAGGAAACAAGTTTAAAACACTGTATAAAAATTCAGTTAAAATAGTAAAAACCAATCATTTTTTAAAAAGTAAAAAGTTGTGAGTGAGGAACTTCATGAAGAATATCTCTAAGAGTGATGCAGGATGAATGAAAGCAGCGGGTGCGTTGATGATTAAATTGTGGGCATTCGATGAGAATATGTAGAACAGTCATCTGGCATTGGCATACTGTACAAAGAGGGGCGGGTTCTCCCAATAACGGATGCTTATGTGTGAATCTGGTATACTAATTCTTAATCGAGTAAGGACAGTGTCGAGTTTTCTGTTGGGCAAACTAGGCCACAGAAAACATCCATTTCGTACCTGGAGTTACATGAGAAAAAATTTATGTATAAGAAGTGAAAAATATTTTAAAATTATTATACCGTCTTTCGTACAAAAAAATGTTACTGTCATAATAAAGACAACAAGTGAATAAATAAAGGGTTGCATGTTATAAAAATTGAACACTTATCTCATATACGAAATAAATTTCGTATATGAGATTCCAACCAACTATTCCATGTGTCACATAAATGTAATTGCCGAATTTTTTTTACGAAACTTTTGAAATATTTGTTGAAGAATCTAAAGATAAATTACATGGTACAGATGCTGTTGATTTTTATAATCAACTGTCTTTGGTATCTAAAGAAATATGCACAAAGTTTTAGAAGACGGAAGAGGAAATTATGATTCACAAAACAATAAACATACGGGAAGATCATATATTTATCAGCAAAACAAAACATAAAATATGTAACATATTGATGCAGTAATACCATTCTCAATATTACCGACTTCTTTGAATTTATCACAAGAATCCATAACCTTTACTTCAAATGGGTCTCCACATTCACACTAAATCAGCAACAAAGGGATTTTTGAATATCTCAGAAAAAAGTTTTATACAATAACGGTAAGACATTTCTAGAAACTTTTAGCATGTTGGACAAATCAATTTTCATCTTAAACCTGACAGCAAACCACTAAAAAGAACAAAGTTATCATGGTTTTCTGTCATTAGCTATTCACGTTTTGCCCATCTTTCTTCCATGGAAATACAGGACTGGTAAAGGATTGAAAAATTTTATGAAAAATATTTTTCTATTAGAGTTTCTTATTCTCAGTAAGGAAGTGCAAATCCTGGACAACAGTGTCTAGGAAAATAAATATTTTATAACGAATTATAACTTAATCATCATTCTACAATCAAATTTATATAATAATAAAAATAACAACAAAATGAGCGAATGTCTACAAAAACATTGAGTATCGCTACGATAACGTAGAAATATCTAAACATGAAGTGACAGCAAGTCCGTTAATCAAACATTGTAGTAGTATATGCTAATACTTTATAACCCAAAGGTAAACACGGTAAAGAAAAATAAAACAGATTAATTATACATCACAAAGGTAATAAAATTGTTCATAAGATTACCTCAAACAGCAGCTAAATGTGGCAGTCTTTTCTTTTTTAAAAAAAAGATTTTCTTTTCTAAAATTACACCATTTTATTTCTTTATACTACTTTTTAAAGACAATAATCCATGCTTGATTTAATGTACATATTAATAAGTGTCGTTTCCTTGTTTCTCTAATTCGAAAAATTCAAGTGCTTTAATAATTGTATTTTAATTATAATTGTTATAAGGGAAAGAATTTCGCCGTAATAAAGTAAACCTTAGAAATACTGATTGAATTGTGTAAATAAAAATATTGTCAGAAGCGCGCAAATAAATGGATAGAGAATAAAAAATGATGAAATTATAAATAATAAAAAAATGGCTGTTTTTTAAATCATGGGAAATAAATTCAAAATTTAATGCACGTTCTAGAAACCATAGAAATGCCAAAAGTGGAATATTGTGATTGAAAATGAAATTTTACGTTTTCCTTCAAACTCACTCAACCGTTACAAAATACTTATTTCAAAAATTCCTTTCAGAGGTTCGCCCTGAAGCATTTTTATTGAGAGTCAAGACTTGTAAATTAAAATGTAGAATTTTTTAAGTATAAATATATACGCATATTGAAAGAAATTCTTGTTTTATTAATATAAGTGGTGTATATTTTACTGTTCACATATTTTACTAAAGAAATAACAAAATAAACACCAATATTAAATATTGACATATCCGAAATAGTCTATTAATCAGGGACAGTTACAGAAAAATTGAAGTCATCTAGAGCAAACTTCAGGTCATCAAGCAACGAAATTAATTTTGGTGAATATGTACTTGGATCATGAAGTTGTTTACCATATTGTGCATACCCGTTCGAATATTTTAGAAATGCACTGCAATGTAAAATATTCAATAAAGTGGTTTTCATACAAGCAATTCAATTGAAGTTGACTCTCTGAATTTATTTTAGCAATATCAAAGCAGCTTGCAGAAGACTTTTGCACGGTTTTAACATTTTCTAGATAGAAAAGTAAATTTGCATGTAAATGAACACAATTGGTTAAACAATCTGAAAGCAAATCCTTTCAATTTAGATTTTTTAATTCATGTGCTGTGAATAAAAATGCCTAGTTAAATCAACCCAGAAACAAGAACAGTTTAATTTAGTTATATTAACATCCTGTTTTGAAGCAACATGAAGGCTATTTTGGGACGGACATCGTAATTTTGAATTTCAGTCAGGTGATGAGGACGACGCCTGAGTTGACACCCCTCTCCAAACTTCCTCACCACACCAACGCTAGGACATTTGCCCCCTGCATGTGGCCCCAATACACGACAGCGCTTCAGTAGAATCGGGTTTCGAACCTAGAACCTTACCACAAAGCCACCGCAGTCTTAGCAGCTTTCAGAAAAGTAAGAGACGAAACGCTAAATTGTGAAAGGATTTGTAGAAGGTATTAATATTTTAATATATTATTACTGTGCAATCAAAATGTCAAATTAAATCAGTTAAGTGTCGAATGTGCCATTAGTTTCGAAATGTTACAGATCTCCATTTGTTCTCACATATTTTTTCAACACCTGTGATCTTCATCCAAAACAACATTATGATGGCACATGATAACAAAGTATGATTAAGTTCATATTAACCTACTTACCCATGTATAGTTATATTGACCTCAACTCTTACAGGTAGCTGAACTTTAGCTTTATTGTCACCGAGGGTACTGTTTCTTTCCTTATTAGTGCTATAACAGAAATGCGACTAATGTTAGTAAATTATAACTTAAACAGCTTAAGAAATTCTAAAAGCAAGAAACGAAATGAAATTTTACCTGTTTACTTCAAATTGAAATTCTAAATCATGGCTCGCTGATAAATATTTCGATGGCGCCAGCAAAATTTTAAAGCTTAACTGAAATATAAATGAAAGTTGTAAAAAATATCGTATTTTGAAAGTAAAATGAAAAAAGAGGGGATTAAATAGGGTTCATGTGTTTCTCTATTACACTGATACATGTTATATGTTTAATTCTAAATTTTTCAATACAAATAAATGTCCTCCGCATTTCTTCTAAAGGATTTATTTTGCAATAAAAGAATTTATAGCGATTATAATGTTAAAGTTACAATATCTGAAGTCAAAGATTAACAAATTTTTTAAGCACAGATTCCCACTCCTCCCATCAGAAACACGTTCCGCAGGATCTCAAATTTTGAATACAAATAAGAAAAGTAAGTAATAATTAATAGTAACTAGAAGGAAATCAGTTAGCAATAACTATTTAGTAAATTTGAAAAAATCTTTCACGTCAAGATGAATTTTGAACTATTAATTAATTTATTATTAATTATTAAGATCATTAGTATTGAAAAACCTGAAACAAGAAAACCCTGTGACAATTTTTGTGTCCCCGGTATTTCTTTAAGCGACTCCACATGGAGTCTCAATATCACACATTTAACCAATCCTAATCTAAATTATTTTTCTGGCGCTGAGAAAGTAATTTACACATGGAAGTAAAACAATAAGGGTTTATATCAAAGTGATAACGCAATAAAAATTAATTTATCATATTACGAAAGATGCTTTTAACATTTTGAAACAGCAAAGTTTTGACGTAATTTGGTGGTTAATTTCTTAAAATTATATCTTGATGCGTGTAACATATTTAGGTCTACAAATTTACAATAGAATTAATAAAAGGAAATCAGGGCCGAATTACTAAATGGGAAAAGTAGACAACTGCCTATGGGCCCCACAACTTTTGGGGGCCCCGAGGACTCCAGAATTTTTTTTTTTGGTACTTTCTAGGTAATCTAATTTTGTGCTTACATTTGATTTACAAGGTTCATGTACACAAAAATTTTCAAATTAAAATTAATTATCACTTAAACTTCAGAGCATTATTCTTAGAACTTTTTTCGTGTTTTCAAATTTGATTGTAGATCAATGTGGTCCAATTTTTTTCGCAGTTGACTGACTAATTCACAAGTCAACATCCCTGGAAATATTTGTATTAGAATATTAAGATTATGTCAAAAATGTTTTGGAAATTTTTTAAATGCTAAATTTTTGTTTAAAATTACCTTTAAATTTTTATATGTGATTTAAATTTTTAATTTTTTTATAATAAAACTAAATTTCTTGAACGTGATCTGCAATTTAATCCTTTACAGTTCACTGCATGTTTCGTTTTGAAAATTACTAAATTTATTTCAAAAATGAGTATTTGACATGTAGCTGATCATAAATATATATTTAAAAGAAATTGGTATTTTTTTATTTTCAAGAAATTTTTTGTTCCACAGTGAAACCAATGAATGGTGGCAACGGGCTATTTTTCCTCCGAATAAGTTATTATCGAAATGTAATTTAAATTATGTATTTATTTAATTTATAAGTATACGGGAGTATTCAAGATATGCAACCTTCAGAAAATTCAATATTATTTTCGAAGCTTCAATTTGAAAAAATATCTATTTGTGTAAGAACCCTCATCGTTTTGTCTCTCTTAGAGATCGAAAGCAATTTAGCTCTTGCATTGCCAATATCTTTGTGAATACTAGCGGTATTGAACTGGAATTTTTATATAAGTTGACCTATATATCTGGCTCTTAAGTTATGAAAGAAAAATTATGCGACATTTCGCTCATGCACAGTAAAAAAATGCTCAATGTGTGGTTTCACTGCGAAACTAGTGAACGTTAAAGGGTTAAATGTTATATTATTTAAGTTTGTTACTATATGTGTTACTTAAAAGCTTACATGTATAGAGATTAAATTTAAATCAATAAAAAATATCTGGTTTTGGAAGTTGAAGAGGGGAAAGGGGGCCCCCAAAACTAGCATTGCCTATGGGCCCCTACATGTCTTAATCCTGTCCTGAATGAAATAGCCAAGTATGTTTATGATTATTTAAAAATCAGAAGACAATGAAATAATTAAGAAATAAACATACAGTTGTATTAGCAGGAAGTGGGTTGCCCACGTCACATTCCAATCTTCTGTCTCCGTTATCAGCATCATCTTTATTATTTGTACAGCTTACAGGGATATCCTGAGTTCAAAAGAGAAAAAAAATTAAATATCTCTATAAATTCATAGTCATAAAATGTTACGTTACGATGCAACATAATTGTCGCGCTTCATAGAATTGTGAAATTTCGTAGAATAGAATCGAATGTAATTAAGTATGATGCAATAGGATGCTTGTACATTGTTCTAAAATTTCTTAGTGCAATCGAAGGTTTTCAAGAAGTGAATTCAAGCACCTGATTGATCAATTTAAGAAAGATTAACATATATTTAATAAAAATTGATAAATGACCACTTGCATCCAAGGATAAGATTCAAAGTGTTATCTGAAAAAAAATTGTTATATCCGTCGTAGATCAGGACAATTTCATAGTAATGCAATTTCGTTTATCTCTAAAGATTTTCAAATGACCTGAGTTTTCATTGACAATGAATTCGATGTTTGAATAAAGAGTCAAAACAGATTTAAATTTTCTGGAACTGAACTCCGAAATTTCTAGTGAAGGCGATCCTTTGTAACAATAATGGTTTATACTTATAGAAGGAGGTCTTTGCATGCATGCGTCTGCATACGATGTCCAGACGAATCTAACACACTTGCAACCATCAAATTTAGCACACACAGGCTCAATGGATTTGTTTCTGCCGATCGTTGAAAAAAATTGATGCATCATCAGATAGAAGAAACAACCATAATTTCATAAAACTTGTTTTGAATGTCTAACCTATTTTACTGAATTTTGAGAAATTTTTAAAATGGTCAGTTTTCACCGGAAAGTTAAAGAATTTTCTATATAACGTCATTCTAATTTCGTTATCATTTTCAAACTTTTTGAGGTAATAACTGGAATATTTCTTCCTAATTTAAAACAAGAATGGTCTAAATAGCTTTTAATTGATTTTTAATTAATTTTTTAAATTAATTGTTTTCCTAATGAGTTCAAAGATTTTCTGCGCAGATTCCGGCAGAAAATGGGGTGGGGGATATTCTTTCTTCGCTAGACTATTATTGGCTTAGTGTGTCAAATGTCTTTTCAATCTAGTCGACTACGAAAGAAGTTTATGGCTTTACCAGTACGGCTGGAAAAAAATAATTTTATTTTTTAAAAGTTATTTTTCACATTCAACGTCTTGCGGGTATTCCTATTATTATTTTATGTTTATCGATTTATTCTCACCTACCTTGTTTCAATCATGATTGTCATTAGTGTATTTTAAAGAAAAATATTATTTTTAAAAGAAATTGAATTTATCCATTTGCTGCAGTTTCTGCAGCAAATGGATAAATACTTAATAATAATAAATGGATAAATACTTAATAATAATTTGCTGCAGTAATTTTCTACAGCAAATGGATGAATTGCAGGGGTGTTTTTTGGAATTTCTTGATAAGATTGAAAGTTGACGTGTAGATGAATTACTGAGAAATACAACTAAGCTAGTTGCGAAAAAATTTCAACCAGTTTTGATACACTTATGCAATAAATTTTATATTTAGCATAGGATTTATTTTAAAGATAAGAAAAAATTAGCACGAGAATCTGTTAAATTTCTCGTATTTATTTTTCCTTCATATTGTAAAATATGCAATAGTAATTTATTATTTTTTGCTTGCTCAATCAATAATCAACCTATATTAAAAAAACAAACAATCAGCACAGCGATATGATCAGTGGGGTAGCTGCAACTTTTGTCGCCGGAACCCAAGCTTCATGGTCAAGAGAATCCATCCTTTTCACTACGGGTCATGATCCTTTTCTCAGCTGTCTCTACAGATTCCGGTTTAATCATTCAGATATCTGCGCATGCTGGGAAAAGGGAGACGCTCTCCTCTACGCAACTTCTTGTCATCTTACGTCATCTTTTCATTTTACCAAACCAAGTGCAGAAAAAACTCTACTTTGGTGGAAAACCTACTTTAAATAAACTATCAAGAATAAAAATAGTTAAACTGATATCTTTCCTCACTGATAATGAGGACCATATAAAACAGCAACCGGACGGAACCAGTTCATCCGACTCCGACCCAGATTTCTCTCCTTCACCAAGACCTCACACTGATGGACCCCGCCCCTCTAGAGGTTCATTACCAAGGACTCGAATCAGTCCTCCTACAAGTTTTTAAAAGCAGTGAACTTTTGGAGACTGTATTAAAATTGTTTCTGCTTCACGAGTTTTTTTTTTTTTTTCACCTGTAAATAGCTCATTTTTCATTGCTTTTCTCACATGTATTTCGTCCATGTTTAAACATTGTCTGTAATCTGTTTTTTGATCAATAAAGTTTCTACGCACACCTATCCAAACTGCAAACCGGAGATTTTTATCTCTGGAGTCAAGTGCGTGCCGTAGTGTAAAGTATACCGCGTTTCCTTTAGAAGTTACATAAACCTCAAAACAAAAAATAAATAAATTCCGGAGAAATATTGTTTAATAACGCAATTCGTCGGTTCACGCCCTTGATCTCTGCAGATAGGTTGGTTTAATGCGTGTCCACCACCAGACTTTCTTTCCCATACCGGCAATTTACCGAAAAAAAAGCGAAAAATATGAATTAATTACATTAGATATTTTTTATGTACACAAGGATTGAACTAGTGCCGATGCTCTTCCTAATTATAAAATTGTTTTCCTTCATATCTGATTTTGCTGCCCCTTTCGAAGTGCCGCACGGGACGGACCGCCGCCCTCCCCCCCCCCCACACACACGCCCTATTGCTATGATATGATTAGAAGGATGTGTTTAGAAGGCATACCATGGGTCTGACTTTTCCGATATTAACATAATCCACATCCACAGGTATATTGGAGTACAACATGGATTCGAAGGCATCTTCACCGGCATTGATGAGAAAGACGTTCAGCTCCAGTCTCTTCTGACTACCGATCAGGAATTCTTTCATATTTCTACAAGAATTTAAGGATAATTATGCCTTTATCCTCAAAAAAGGAGTAAGTTGTGTTAATTTTGTTGAGTAAATTATGTTAAAGATAAGTAAATTAATAAAAATAATATAAATATTCAATATATATATATATATATTTATAACAATTTAAGTACAAAATATTAAATATAGGTTATAATTAATATAATGACAAAAATATGAAGTAATTAATGTAATGACCAACGAGATTAAATAGTAATGCCGATTTTTACAGAAAAAAAAGAAAAGACTGGATTGTCGACATAAATTTCACATCAACTTTTTGCTGACTAATATTATCACTTTAGCTAATTTTATTTATTTCATATCTTTTTTTTGAAGCTTCACATGAGATAATTCACTTCTTCAACGATAAACGAAAAAAAGTGTGCGGTTGGTTAAAGTTCATTAAGTATTTTCGCTCTTATCCAGTCAGAGAAAAATTAAAAATTTTCAGAAGCATAATAATAAAGAGAATCACCGTAAATCAAACAGCAATGCAAATGCGTTTTATTAAAAGTTTAGGAAATTAGTAGACTGATTTCTATCCTCTCGACCATCTTTTCATAATGGTGTTTTTAACATTCAGTTTTTATTTTCAACAAGCTACGATTTTAAAAAATAACTGAAACCGCCATCGATATTTCGGTCTAATGAGTATGTTTTCATTAATTGTATCTTCTGTTACCTAAAATAATCCTGCTTTCCATTATCCAAATACAATAGAATTCAAGGAAATTCGAAATTTTGATAATTCGAATATATATATTTTTTAATTTTCTGAAAAAATTTTTATTGAAAAATGAAGGAAAAATAAGAATTACGAATCAGAAACAAGGATAATGTTTCTTCCTAACTTAAAAGAAATATTCGCATTGGTTTTTAATAATGGATACAGCACCTTAATTACTAGAAACAAACTCAGATATATTCTTTTTACTCGCAAACTGATTGCCACTGTACCGTTCGAATCGCCGCGTACTCTTTCCATACACCTTCACAGAGCACCCAGAGTTCCTACGGCATTTGGTATATCAAGAGCATTTTACTGAATTTTCAGGATAATGCGAATTCCCAGGAATCCTAACAAATGTCAGCCCCAATTAGTTCGGATTCCCGTGGTTCTACTGTATAATCTTACTTTCTGTCTTAAAACCTTACTTTTCTGTTACTCAACATAATTTCGTAATAATATGTTTCAAATATCTTTAAATAAGAACATTTTTTAAAGTCTTTTAATGGAAGGCTTCCTGTAAAAGTGAGAGCAAGACTGCTGTTATTGTTGTAAAATAAGATGGGAAGAAAAGATATAAATCTATGTTTGTGCTTCAATAGGTATCTCGATTGATGTCATCATCCGACATCCAAGGACATGATAATGGCTGTTTCATGACGCATAGTAAATCGAGCAAGTAATTTCTCCTTTGGTTTTTTACTTTCTCATATGCAAAAAATATTGCAATCGTCAAAAAATTCGAACTCGAGATTTTGATGAATCTCCAAATTTTAGGCATCCGTGAGTCGTAAAAACACAATTTTCGAATTATGCTTGTATGTCTGTTTGCGAACACGATAACTCGAAAACGGTTTGAGCTAAAAGCATGAAATTTTGGTATATGGGCTTTACACAAAATTAGTAGACTTCTTTCAAATTTTGGACAAAATCCGTCCACGGGAAGTCTGACTGGCTTTCTGTCCGTGTTCATATGAACACGATAGCTCAAAAACTTAAATAGTTAGGTAGATCAAATTTGGTACACAGTTTTATCTTCAGGAATGTATGTCCGTATCAAATTTTGGACCAAATCGGTTAAAGAGTTGATTGTCTGTCGGTCTGCATATTCGCATGCATATGAACACAATAACTCCTAAGAGCAGTGACTACGAAAATAAAAATTGTTATGAGGTATTCTAACCCTAATTATAGATCTGTGCCCATTTTCGTTTCAATCGTTTGAAAAATAGGCATTGAAACTGCATAAACGTTTTTTCCCCCATTATACAATGACTTAAGGCCATATTGCATAATGGCGCCCGCTTTGGAGCATTTCACATCTACTACTACCCGCCTTTCGACTTTGGCGCTCTTTTCCATTAGTATGATCATTTAAATAATATCTCCGATTACATAACTAACAGTTCCATAGTTTACATTTTTTTGAATAAACTTAAATATGGCACTCACGGGAAGACTTGTATTTTGATGTCTGGAATGCAGATGTTATCTTTTCCACAATTTTTCTGAATATTCACCTACAAAAAAAATACAATTTAAAAATCACAAAGAAAATAAAGCTGTTTCTATTTGACTAAAATCTAGTGTTATTGTTTCCTGGAAATAGTATTTTCAATAAAAGTTATAGCGAATAACTGACATTCTAAAGTGAGACAAAATTGAGAAGGGGATTGTACGTGATGTCACAGTCACATGGCAAATGTAACTTCGCATGTCGTTTAACATCAGGCTGATATCTCTATGACGTCACATTCTCTTTCTTTCTGTAAGATATGCAATATATTCCAAAGTTGGGGTGACACATTTGACGTGTGTCAAGTAAGCGAAAATTGATAGATTCAAATTTGACTTCAAATTTCAAATTAAGATAGCGATGGTACAGTTTGATTAATTATAATAATTTAAATGTTGAGTGAAAATTACAATTAATCAAAATAATATTCCCTTGCACTAAGTATCGCTTAAATAGATCATTGATTATGCATGAATTCATTGCTGGTGATACTTTTCATTAATTTTGATTCATAAAATTATCATGGATAAAGTTATTATTATTTTTTATGTTTTGTGAGAGTTGGGCTCATCTTTTATTTCTTTTTTTACCCTTTTTTTCTAAATAAGAATGGTGTGACTTAATTATACATGCAAGACATTAAATTGCTTTGGTCTCCAAACCAAACAAAATGAAAGATCGCCTTTAGGTCTGAAAGAAAAATCACTTACTTGCTTAGTTAAGTTGTTCGGTTGATTTTGGTTGAGTATTGGTTTCAATTCAAGCAGATCAGGATATGGGTCATATATGTGATAAATCACTTCAACAGTTATCGGAGTTAACTTGTCCCGGACATTGTTCTGAAAATATATTTAAATATAGTGAAAATCATAGAATTCATATTATAATTTATAATCAATTCGCCCCTCTGTATTAATCCTAAATCTATCTATTCTCATCAACCATTGGTTGTATACTTAATTTCATATTAGAACTTATAACGAGTTCATGGTACAGAAAATTAACTTTTCTAGTTATTATTCATTTAGTTATTTCTTGAAATACATCATTCAAGAAGCAGTAAAATATGTAATAATATTTAAGACTAATTTTCAGTTGAACTTCTAGATTTTAATTCAAAAATATATTAAGAAGAAGAAAAAAACATATCCTAAACAACATACGCAGAACTTCTTTTACCAATACAGATGTAGAGTTACATTTATCGTCAAAAGATGGAGCCACCAACAAACTTTTGCTGTTTTGATGCACCTAAGTTCCAATTTTGTCCGGGGATCAATTTAGCATACCCGAGTAGAATGCAATACTCATTAACTCTGTTACGATATTGTATAATGCTGCGAATGTCGAATAATATCGTAAAAATTTTCAATACGCAGTTTTCAGTATCTAGTGTCACCCGTAAAATATTATTGTGCTTCAAAAAATTTTTCAAAACTAACTGAATTTTATAAGAAAACAAATATAAAATAATCTAATATAATAAAAACCAAATTTCGTATCACCGACTGAAATGCTTTCTGACACTTCATAAAATATACATATGAAAAAATGCTTAGATTTTTACAGTTGAAAAATATTTTTCCAAGATTATAAACAAACTTGGGTCACAATTTTATTTTTCGGTAGTGAAGTTTTAGAGCCATAATCCTGAAGGGATCTTATATTCGATGTTGAGGGTGAAGTACACAAAAAAAATTGCCTTTTGTTCATGGTATCTAATAAATAGAGCTATTCCGCAGTTTCCCTAAAAATTTAAAACTATCTCTATTCTATTTAGCTTCTGGAGACTTTTGTTCCTCTGTCCTTTCGCATTCATGTCCATTCAACCGGTTCGGTTGCCGTAATTACATCAGGCAAGGGGTTACGGGGCGGCTTTCTGTCCTTTCGTATCAATCTTTTGTGAGATGCGAGATTTGTTGTTAATGAAGGAAAACATGAACAAATAACTCTGCAGGTAGTCGAAAAGGGCTGCAAATAAAATCATTCAATCACTTGAAAAATGGAAAAACTTTCCTAATTCTTCACTAAAATCCCCTTTTAAAAGGTTATTTAGACTCAGGTGTGGCGCCAGGGGGTGACCGGGGTGCGGGCAACCCTCCCCCCTCAGGGGAAAATTTTTGTACGGGATATTCAACTGTAGTTGATAAATAATAATCTGGCGAAACTTTGAGACCAATTTCATTACACTCGTCCCCCCGTACCGCAGGCGTTGTGCCCCCCTGTCCTGGAGACCGTGCCCCCTGTCGGGCAAATCGGCCCCCCCCCGTCGGGCAAACTCTAGCGCCATTCCTGTTTAGACTACCAGTTATTTCGGCGGTCCACAAACTGCCGTCGATTTGATTTCTGAAGAAAGTTTCGATGTAGTGTGTGAGACAGAAGAATGACTTCTACTGTCAGATACCTCGTTATAAAGAGACGTGGCCTTGCCATACTCAGGCGAATATATAAGTAACAAAAATCTCTCTTCAAGTCTGAGTGTATCTTCAGTCACCATTAAAGCACTACACCAATCGAGTAACGAAAAGACCTTTGGGATTTAGTTCACCCTTAATCTAAAGATTAAATTTTAATTCACTGCAACTGATTTTCTGTTATATTTGTTTTCCACATTGATATTTCTGTAGAATTCTGTTAATAAATAATTTTTTTTCGTAATATCTTAATAATATATATATATATATATATATTTTATGCAATTTTTATTGCAATAACACTTCTTGAGTAACATCAAAACTGATTATTCTTTTCTTGAATTTTTATCACAGAATATATAATGAAATAGTATTCTCATTTTTGGATATATTGCAATATTTGAGATCATTTCATTAAATAGGCAGAAATTAAAATTATGATTTTAATGCAATAGTCGTTCTTGGTTTTTCTTTCTTTTCAGGGAAGTTGGCAAGATATTGAGGAAATTTTAATTTTGTAAAAAATAAAATGTAAAATGTTTCGATGTGTCGAAAAATGTTTCTATTATCGTAACGTTTAAGTTTAGATTTTAATTATATCACTGTGTATTGAATTAGCATCCTTAAATTTTGTACGTTAGCGAATTATATATAATATTAGTAATTATATGCGACGTTATAAAGCTTTTTCAAACATTGAAATGAATAGGAACGTAGTGAGACCGAGGCAAAGCGGTGTACTAACGAGTGACATATTAAAGAGGTTTTACAGCACTAAGTGGATGTTTGTGTTATATATTATAACTGCTGATTGAACGAAGATACACAAACCTGCAGGTAAACATAAATGCTCTTGCAGTATTTGGAGTCTTTTCGCAGACTAACAGACACATTCTGTTCGTTTTGGTTTTCGTCTGTCAAGAAAAATACCCTCGAGGCTTTATTTTCAATATCCAGTCGCATTCGGTACATGAAACCTAAAATAAAAGCAAAGCAGAATGACAAACAAACATTTTGACGCTAGTTCAAATAACATTGATGTCATTATTTATTTTATTTCGTTCAGGAGAATATTCGTCTAATACTTTATAGTAGAAGCTTTCGAGTTTGCTCGTGTTTATTTATTAAATGAAAGAGAATTTGCGATCTAGTTTGTGAAAGTGAAAATTATCTCCGAGATAAGAACATTAAAGTAAAATACCTCCTGAAAATTTTTATTAATTCCTGCTTGTTTTTAAAAAATATATTTTCTTTCATTTTCATTTTTGAAGACGTTTATTATAAACATTAAAATAAGCTTCATTTGGGGCAATGTGCCAACCGCATGATAAATAAAATTTTGTTTTCCATACGACCAAAATCTCAAATATCTTTTAATTCAGAATATCTCAAAAGTCTTGTTTAAAAATATTATGATATACAGAATAAAATGGTGAGATACCACAAAAAGTGTTTATGACAATAACAATAAAAATTATTTGAACTAAGAATTAAATTGGTATCAATAATGTATTGGAATTAAATCTTTTGCCTCAAGCGATAATATTCCTTATAGCTTTTATTTTTTAAATTGTCATGCATCAAAAGAATCATCACAAGATCCAGTTAATTTTATTACAAACATTCTATAGATAACAAACAGTAAAGACTAAAATGTTGTCTAACATTTTATTATTAACATTCCAAACTATATGTTAATGAAGTTGAAAACAACGACGTATTGTAAAAGAAGTATACCTATTGTTGGTGGAATTGCAACTCCAGTGAATTCCAAGCAAAAGGAAACAACAACGCTGCAAAAGAAAAGAATGGAATTGTTTCTTAGTCGGTGACATGGAATAGTAAAGACTCATATAACATTAAAAAATTCAAACATCGCAATTTTTTGGAAAATCAAATTAGTTTTTAAAACTACACTTCTCTTAGTATAGTAAAAAGTAGATTTTCTTTCATTATTATGTACTTTTTAGTCTTAATGTAATATTTCATAATTCATTATTATAAAAAAAATGAGAGTTGATTGATTGATAAGACTAGGTTACGGGATTTTTAGCTGCAAAGGCTATCACCTCCGCATTCACAAAAATTTCCATTTAATAAATGTCAAAAAACTTCAGATCTTGAAAGAAAATACTCAGGTTTTGTTTATTTTCTAAGGTTTTGCTAAATTGATAGTCTTGAACCCATTTTTTTTTTTTCAAATACACTGTTAGGTGGGGCCACTCCTATGGAATAAAATGAAATTAACTTAATCGATTAACTGATAATTAACTTCTGAAAATATTCTTCAATTTATTTTCAGATTGATTTTCAATAATTACATATATTTAACTATTTTTGATGCGATGATAATAATTAAACATAAAATAATAATTTTGGCTCTATTGCTATAAAACATCATTCACAAGTGCCGTGCTTTCATTAATTCGTGAAAAGAGGTTCAACTGAATGAGCTCTTTTGAACTTGAATAAACTTGTATAATTGTACTTTTTGACGTAGATTTACGTCTCTCCATGGTGGTCTAATGGTGTGTCGGGAAAGAAAAAAATTATGACGCTTTTCGCGCTAAAGTTAAACGCTTATATCTCCGTAACCAAATAACATAAAGAAATAGTTTTAGTTTCATTTACCAGAGAAAGGTGGACATTGAAAATTGCAGAAAGAATTTTAAAATTCGGAATTACGGTTTAGTCACAGTCGAGTTGCAAAGTTGGTGAAAATCACGAACAATTTTACGTAGATAGAGTCACATAGTCACACTAGACTAACAGTCACTATAGACTATAGAGTTAATAGTCACATAGAGCTACTTTAACCACAGAAAGTCACAGTTGAGTAAGGTAAGTAAGTCTACGCCCCTCAATCTCAGCGGCCGTTTCGCAGAGACATCCTACCGTCGAAATTTTTTTGTATTTAATCATATCTCTGAAATCTTAATACGTTTTTCATGGACGTTTAAAAAAATATGCATATAGATACGAATTATATGGTTTTTATCTGAATATGAAGAACGGAAAAGGTAAGATTCGCCGCTCAGAGGGTTAAAGTTACTCACCAAGAGACAATTGTTCCTTCGTGCAATTTACAGCTCGTTGTGCTTTTTTCATCCAAGTTTATCTTCTCTGGATTTATTTTAAGACTGGCAGTTGTCTGTACTATCGGACGGGATCTTGAAGAACAGGGGGAAAAAATCAGATGATACATTTCCTTTATTTTGGATAGATTTTGATAAAATTATCTAATGTGATATCTTTGCATGTAACGAAAAGTACCTATGAAATATCGTTATTAAATTGTATAAAACATTTTTTTATACCTTTAGCACAAAATACGTATTCAGGCTTTGATCGAGAATACCTGCAATGTATCATATTGCAACGTCAGGTTGCATTGGATTTGCAGAAGATTGGCGCATTAGAATGGTTGTAAAGGATTCTTGGTGAACAAATCGAAATTTCTTTTTATTTTTACAAGGTGTACCAAAAGGTAATTTACAAACTTTAAGGATAGGCCAGGTTTAACAAGTTATTTTTACAATACAACATGCAGCAACTGAAGTGGGCTCTTTGTCACTGAATTAATTAAATGATAAGATTCACCAGATAAAGTGTACAGCACAAGTTTAAAGAGGGCCATTCACCTCTGTTCCAAACTGGAATTTTTGGAACGCAGAAAGGAAAAACCTATCGTCAAGGTCGAAAACCTATGAAATTTGGATCAAATGGTATGAAAGTTGTGGAATTCAGAAGAACTCAAAATCCAAAACTTCATCCACCGATTCCAATTTGGGACCTCGATGCGAGGTTAGCGGGAAAACAATATTTCTGCCTAGATTGGGACCTCGTTTCGAGGCTAGAGATGAAATTCGAAATCCCCCGTGTGGGTAAGAGGAAAGTGGATGGCAGGAATTCTGCGACTTTGAGCCTTGTCTCAAAACAAACTTTGGAACATCCGTGAATGCTTTGCCTAATATTTCGACTGAAAAGGGTAGAAAAAAAACCTGTCTTGTAAAAATGGCAAAGCTTAGCCTTCTCGTGAATGCCAAGCTTAATAGAGCATAGATTTACAATAAAACAACAACACAGCGGCATGAAAACATCAACCTGAGAAGCGTGAATAACTTCGAACGACATGTTTTGTGAACATATTCTTTAAATAACACTATTGGTTTATTGTTGATACTGCGCCTACTCGCCATTCGCACGTTGTTATTCATTCACCTGTGTTATTGTGAATTTGAATTAGAGTGATTACACAGAATTATACTGAACGCGTTCTATTCAGTAAATCGCTGAAATGTGTAACCGGAAAAACCAAAAATTCTTGTGTAAAGTGGTATTGCATAGGTGTTGATTAGTATTTAAAGACTAAGATAACACTGCAGGAGAATTTTTTAAAATTCTTTTATCAACTCTTTTACCTGAGAAAAGTAACTCTGTCTGAATTGTAGGCACCAATCAATAAATCTGAAAGAAAACGTTATTAGAAAATTAATGAAAAGTATAAAGTTCGAAACGAAAATTGTATAAAGTATACAATAGAAATTGTAAAGTTTGTATTCTACGAGACTGCAGCTAAATTACTTAAAGGAAAGAAGTTAAGGCTGATTTTGGACTCAAAATCCAATATAAACATGGTAGACAACAAGTAGGTACAATATGGTAGACATGGTAATACAACAAGTCAGAATTATGTATGTTATAGCTATTATGTTTTCCCAAAGTTTTCATTCCATTACTTGGTTAGAAGAAGGAGAATACTGCTTCGACTTAATGCCAAGCAGTATGTAATGTCAAACAAACAAATTGTGTTTATACAAATTGTTTTTGAGATAATATACTAGAAGTTCTTCAAAAACGCGAAGAGTTTCACAATATCAAACAGTTAAAAATCTAATTCTGCTATTTGAACAGTATTTAATTATTAAAATGTTGGTTAGACATTATGAGATAACTCGAGTTAGATTTATTCAAAATTGGTTCAGCAGCCAAAGAAGTCTTAATATAGTAGTAGAGAGACAACTGTTTGATACTACAGAAGTTGTTTCAAGTGCATACAGTAAATTATCTCAGAAACAATTTTTGTATGTTGCCTGACGTTAAATCGGCGATTTCACAGTTTCGTTTGAAAATACTGCATTTTGTAGCCAGATAAGAATTACGGTTACGTAAAGGAATACGAGTTCAAAATTACCGGAAAACAAAATATTTTTATTGGAAAGCTTTTATAGCAACAAGTTAATAATAAACAAGCTGATAATAACCTAATTTTACGAAGTCGGAGATAAAGTGAAACTTTTAAGCAGCTAGTATTAATCCAATCAGATCGAAACAACCGGCAAAGAGAATTTACTCGTTAGCCAACTTCATCCAATATTTTGTGAAGATTTTTTTTCGTTATAATGAAAGAAGCCTTTTTTTAATAGTTATATAATTTTGATAATTAGTTAAATAAATCGCATATTACAACGAGCCGATGAGTTCGAATGCAATTCAACACAAAAACTTTCATATGAAATGTAACTTTAAAATAAATCGATTAGTTACAATATCATTCTTTTTAAATAATCATTTATATTACCTGTGTATTGGTTGTTGTCTAAGTCCATGCCACCAGCTACAGAGAAACCGAAAGTGGATACAGCGATCGAATGGTGCACGTCTGCTGAGAAGATCACCTAGTGAAAAATTAACTATTTTAAATATCGCAAAACATGCATACTAACAAATGTTTATAAGCCGAAAGTAAATTTATTTTTGCAAATGAAACTTTCATAATCAAAAATATAATAATTGTAATGTTAAACATAGAAGACATTTTTGATTGATAATTGTTAACATGACTTTTCATCCTAAAGTAAATTTACCTCAAGCTTAAGATAGTACTTACCTTTTGAATCTTTAAAACTTCCACTTAATTGAAATGCTCTGCTTGATTTTAAAATAATAAAGAATTTTTTTAAAAGAGCTAATTATACATTCTTGAGTATTTTTTTATAAATATAGATGGAGCCACATACAAAGTTTTTTTCTACACGTTTTAACTGGACATGAAAACTTTCACAAGGTAGCGTCTGAACAGCATTGCAGTTTCGATTGTGGTAAATTAGTTTCCTTTAAAAGGTTACTCTTTTAATAATATTCTGTTGCCAAAACTTTGAAGAAATTTAATAATTGAGAAAAATTTAAAAAGAATATTTTAAAAGTATATAGGCATTAAAATAGAAATAAACTTTCATTGAAAATGCATGCTTTAAAATAATTTGCAAAATATTTTTGTTCATTGTTAATAATAATAGATGGCGCCACGAAAGAAATATCTTTCCGTGCATTCGAACTGCAGTATAAAAATTTTCATTAACTAATAGCTTAAAACAACAGCATCTTGATTTCTATTGTGAAAAATTATTTGCATCCTTTAATACATATCTTTTTCCAAAATTTTGAAGAACTATAATAATTTCAATGTTTAAATAATAAAAATTAAAATAAGATTATTTCAAAAATATTTCGATACGATTTTTTTTATCAAGACAGAAGTAAAATTTCATTTGAAACGGCAGATGCTTATTATTATAAATATATGTCGTATTTGTCTCTGTTAGTTTCTGATCATTTTGTTGTCATTTAATTCAACAAACGTATATATGAAATATAACCGTATGAACATACCTGTGCCGGTTTGGTAACAATGCCTGTGGATCCTCCATGGAATACATATACCACACCTCGACCATCTTCACCACCATAAGGGCATCCAACAGCAATATCTAATTAAAAAATTAATACAAAAATTCCACTGAATGTCAAGTATTCAATGTGCTCAAGCAACACAAAACTGCAGAAGCATATAGTAAAAATAAATGGGAGAAAGGCATGGAAATTGTTTTTCGTCCAACTCATTAAAAAGAGAAGTAAAAGCAATAATATTTCATCTCAATACAGGTAAGGTGGACACTTGCGACCCCATCTCAGAACTTCCATGCCGCACCACTGCTTTACCTACGGCAGCTGATTAAATGTGTTCCTGGCCAGCGTACGCGGTTGCTGGAATCGGGTCTTGAACGCACAACCATCCAGTCCTGTAGCCCAAACTATTCTACAAGACTACGATGCCCAACATTATGTCCAAAAATAAAAACTTATATCCGAAAAACACATCGGAGTTATCGTAGCGGCCGAGTTCCATTTGTCTATGATTTCGATCAGTGGAAAATCCAGAATTTGGGTCTGCGAGGGGCTGAAGTTGTAAAAATTCTGTATCGCCGTGACGAATGTCAAATCTCTTGGTTATGCAAATGAAAACACTTTAACTTTATAAACCTGACAATAAGAATAATAAAAAAACAATATAATATTTTCGATAATTTAATGAAAAATACAACGAAATAACTAGCTAAAAAATGTATTCGACCGCGTCAACGCTACAAGTGCAAGTGGAATGACTAGAAAAGTAGGAAAATTTTCGAACCTGTCAAGCCAGGGAGCAATATTGCCAGGTTTTTATTATTTAAAAAAAAGAGAAATTAAGAACAAACAGTTATAGTGATTTTAAATAAAATCAAGAATTCTGACTTAGCTCTGGGGGGGCTACAGCTCTATAGCCCCCCCCCCTTGGATTCGCCACTGATTTCGATTGAAACATTGTCCCAGTCAGATTGAGTTCCTCTGGCTGGCCCGGCTCTATACTTTTAATCTGGTCTCAGTAGGTCACTTTTGAAACTAGATATTGAATCTTGGTATTGCTGTAATTCTACAATTGCGTAGATAGAATAAATGTTTCGGTTGGTCCATATATTGTCGACACAAATGCAAACTATCGAACGCGTTTCAGAATCAGAATTTTCAATTTCTCTCTCCTGGGGTTTCTTCACAATAATGCGATTGGTGATAATGTCGTGAACCTGAACTTCCTTAACAAAGAAGTGGCAGATGGAAGGTATCAGGATTCAGGAAGGTAGCAGGATGCAGGCAGGAAGGTATCAGGCAGGATGGTTAGTTAGTTAGTTAGTTAGTTATATTAACGTCCCGTTTTGAAGCAACACGAGGGCTATTTTGGGACGGACCTCGTGATTTTGAACCACGGTCAGATGACGAGGACGACACCTGAGCTGGCACCCCCCTCTCCAAACTTCCACGCCACACCAACGGGAGGACGTTTGGCCACTACGTATGATTTAACGTGCAACAGGCCCCATACACGGCGGATCTTCAGTGGAATCGGGTCTCGAACTTGGAACCCTCCGGCCCCAAAGCCGAGACCTTACCACTAGGCCACCGCGGCCCAGTATCAGGCAGGATGGAAGGAAGGTTGTAATTGATGCTCTATGGTTATGTATCAAATTTCATGCATTCGATAGTTTTCATTTGTATCTATAATGCATGTGGCATACAGGCATTTGATGGCATAATTACAGAAAAGTGTGTAGGCTGAGCAGAAATGAGATAGTATACAACAATAGTAGGGGTGTCAAGCATACACAACACCTTCTTTAAAATTCTTAAATCCAGTAAGCAAAAATTGTTGAAGAAATAGACTTGATTTAAAGAGTTACTTCAACACCTGCCCAAAAAGTCATCAACACTAAGTTTTCTCTCATTTATGGCGAATTTATGCATCCTTTCCATGTTTATTCTGGAGTCGCTACAAAATATTTCAAACTAAACTGGGGATGCGAAATTTTATTTCTCCTACCGAAGAGGGGTTGCGTGGAAAAAGTTTCACAAGTCCCATCCTAAACAGCTTTCGCGTACAGTAAACAGCAATTTAAAAGCATTTTTCTTTTTCTGAAGGAAGCTATTTAAATAGTTATATTTAGATTTTTCAATCTTTAAGGTAGAAAATAAAGCCCAAAATTTATTAAAGGTATTTCATGCAGTTTATAATCTTACCTCCATATCCGTCTTTATTGATATCCGAAAGCGAAGCTAAAGACAGTCCGAATCTTCCTTTCGAGTAAGTTCCATCTATATGGCTTCTCGTTCGAAAATTATGCTGAAAGAAACGATATTGCTTGTTAAATTGCGGAAAAATAGATACAGACAGTTACTTTTTGTTGCCGAGTCATTCAAAATCTTGATTCATTTAAATTGTTCAGATTTATATTTTTTAAAAAAAGCAGCACGTAACTAGTGTAGCTCTGCAGATAGAAACGGTTAGTTCATTGGACAGAAGAAATGACGAATTACCGCAGTATTTTAATGCCAAAGCTTTTGATAGAAGATGAAGAGAATATCTGGAGTTCTAATGTTAATGTCAAATAATAACGGCAACTCTAGACAGAGTTTATAATTCTTTTCAGAGAAAAAAAGAAAGAAAAATTATGCGAGCCAATTCTAACGAACATTCTGAACATGAATTTTTGTGCGACTTAATTTAGAACGTATACACATGCTGTCTAAGTTTAATGTATCTCCAAATTCCGTTTTCTCCCGTTATTAGATTGTCATTTCATCGTAGTGTATCCTCAACCTAATTCGGGTAGCGTTTCTGGTTATACATCTCTAGTATGTGATTCTACTTTGTTTTTTGCGCTTTTTAAAGGTCCTCATAACTTGTACACTCAATTTTGAATAACTTTGTATTATTCCATAGATGCCAAATTAAGCCAATTATGAATAAAAGCAGGCCTCCGCTTTCTCAAAACGTACTTTACTAACTAAACTACTTGTCATGTTGATTTATGTTAATTAATGTGTGTAACAATCATTTTCTTAAAGGAAAAAATTGCAGTTTCATGAAAAAAGGATTTAAAAAATTTAACTAATCAAAATTATAATTGCAAACAATATTACTTTAGATTTTATAAATAACACTGTTATCTTGTACATAGTAACTGAAAGAAATTCAAACTTGAAATACTGAATAGCTCAATTATTTGAATTCTTAAGACATTCATAGATTTACGACCAACATTCATGGATCCAAGTAGCATAAAAATTAAGTACTAAATTTTGACAGTTAGTACCATCAAAGATTATAGAGCGAACTTTTATAAAGAACTACATTTAATGGTAATAGAAACACACACACACCTTTCTCGTCTGATAGGCGACATATATTCTTCCTTTCTCGTAACTTTTGTCTTTAGCTGAGAGGTCCGTGTAGAGTGGAGCACCGACTATGATGTCATCTAACCTTCAAAAAGGACACAAAAGCATGAGTAACTTTTCATGTTTTCAACTTCAATTATGAAGCGGACAAATATTGTTGAATTATTCTTCATTAACGTCCGAAGACCGAAAGCTAAGGATATTTTAGCAAAAGTGAATAAATACATTAAAAACTCTCTGCAACCACCACCCTCAATTGCAAAGAAATTTGGCCACCATTTCCATACTCACAATCCATGCTCACGGGGTACACTTCATTAATTACACGCCAATTTAATTTTAGAATCCACTGCACATCTTGCCGGAGGGAAAAGAACGTGACGTAGCATAATAGCATAAGGCAACATGGAATTTGACAGCAGATTACATGCGTATTAAATTGACATCATCATTATTTGTTTATTAAATTTGCAGATTTTGTCATATTTTCTATGAGCCATTGGCCAGGTGGTTAGTATCATAAAGAATTTTCACAGTGATATACGAGGTATGGCTAGAAAATTACTGGATTGCTACTTCAATTTTTTTTATTTTTTTTTACAATTTTGATATTACCACCTTCAATATGTTCCATTTTTCGATACCTACACCCTTCCATACGAATTTCCCACCGTTCAAAGCCGAGCTTCAGGTAATTTTCTAAAAGCCCTTTCATCCTGTCCGCCCCTTTTGTTTTCACTGGATCCACAGTATAAAGAGGTTTTTTTCAGCTCTGACTTCACCATGGAGAACAAAAAGATGTCACATGAGTCGGAATCAGGTGAATAAGATTGGTGTTCAATGATCAGGATTCCGTACTTGGCCAAAAACGCCTTGACAAAAACTGAATTGTGGGCTGGGGTATTGTCCTAGTGAAGAAACTATGATTTGATTTTTCCAAAGGCAGTTTTCCGTAACGTAGAGCATTAAGAACACTTGGTAATAAAGTTGGTACTTGAAGGTCAAACATTAAAGTCTGACCTTCAGGTACACAATCGATGTGCACAATCCCTCTTCTGTCGAAAAAATTTGTCGAACTCTGTCAGGGCGTACGTCATCATTAGTCTCTTCTCGAATCTCTTAAATCTTTTAATCTTGGCAAAAACTTGTGTACGCCACAAACATCACCTCACAACACTTATGGATACAGAGTATAAGTTCTGTCACCCATTTCCCAAGTTTAAAGTCGAATTCATGCTAAAACGCCGCTATTTCTGAGCATTTTGCATTTTCATTTATTTTATTTGTTCGTTTATTATTATTATTTTTGTAGACCACCGTCCACGAACGAATCGCTTTTAGCTAAGATTTTAATTCCACAAAGTGATGAAACTCAAGTGGATGATAGAGGAGGACAACCATGTGCCCTTTGTCCTTGGCTTGCTTGTCGTTCGGCTGTAGCATAAACAGTCCAGTTATTTTCTGTCCACACCTCGTATTAATGTGCCAAGCTTTCGCACGAAGATGAAAACTGGTGACCGTTCGCGGCTAACTTGAATAATAGGATTAATATTCTTATTTTTAAACTATTAGTTTATGAATTTGCCGTCATGATAAATCAGAGGCCGTATTAAGTATGATTGGTATCGTTTCTTCACAATTATTTTCAATTTATTTATTCGCAGAAGATTGATATTCTGCCGATAAATAATTTTTTGTGTGAATATTAAGCAAACACGACAAAACTATATCAAACAATCGAAAACGCATATATTAAAAATTTTGTTCCAAAATAAAACTCGCAGAAAGGATTTTAAAAAACGCAAAAAAGTAAATTATTCAAAAATATTACTGTCAAAACATAAATAAATAATTTAAGTAAAAGTAATTTTTTTCATACAGATAGAATATTCATTGGAATCATAATAAGAGTTATAATTCAAAATAAATCATAAGTAGAAATGCTAATTTCAGAAAAAGAAATGTTTAATCTACCTGTCACCGTTGATGTCAGTAACACAGACAGAATACCCGAAATAGGAACCAAGTTGCTCTCCAGATATATTGTGCAAGCTATATAAGGTGGTATTGAATACGGCTATCTATAAATAAGGAAAACAAATACCTAGAATTAATAGAAAGAAAACTGTCTACGAGAAAAGAATGATTATATCAGATACACATATTCGTTCATGTAGGACCTTCAAAATATTCATGAATCCTACCAGGGAACTTAAGTTTTAAACAATGTTTTCGCACCAAGTTGATAGGATTTCAACACTGATATTGATGAAATGAAAGGGTTTTACAACTGTCAGTGACAAAACCCTTTTATTTCATCAATTCCAGTGTTGAAAGCCTATGAACCTGGTGCGAAAATATAGTTCAAACAAAAGATCCTGTCGCAACTCATGAAAATTATAAAGATCCTATATGAACGGAAGCATGATATCATCATTCATTAAGGAAGACTTTTCTCGCATTCACCATCCATTAAGATATTCAATGCAGACTTGCATTGCTATTAATTTGTGTGTTAATTGTTGTTATTATTTTAATCGTTATTTCTTTCTCTCTCATATCAGAAGTTCTTCTTTACGCCGAGACAGTTTTGTGAACCTTATCTGGTCGATTCCCCCCAGGTATATGAATAATAATAACGTTAATAATCAAAAGAATTAATATAAAAGTCGATATTAGGTTGGTATTTATTTTGATTTGGTCTTCGAAAATCACGTTTTTGTATTGCCCAAGTCTCTAAACGCTAACTTCACAGTGACTGAAAAAAAGACTTCAGACCACTCTTTCTTACCAGCGATAATTATAAGCTGCTACTTCAGAGGAAGTAAATATATCCTCGAAGAATTTCTGTCTATTTTTTTAAAATTATATCACAAAGTGCGCTAACACGTGTAGATTTAAATAGCCACTATTTATCTTAACTGCGACTGAAACGGGAATTTTTTTTTTCAAGGATGCATCCGTTCGCAGAATTAAATTTAAGATCTGGATGACACTGAGTACGCATGAAATTTAAAGTGATAAGTTTCCGCGTTGCCGACTTTTTTTCCTCCTGATTAGTTATGTTTAATGAAGTCTTAACAAAATACCAAGTCCTTGAAAAGCCGTGCGTATTCTGCGTCACGGCGTTTAAGAATGAATTTTTAAAAATATTGTAGTGATTGATATATTAAACCGAGATCTGAGTTGCATTGGCAAGGAACAGTAGCAATGTATTGCCCCGAGCGAGTATAACAAGAACTCATTTGGTCCCTGTTATTACTAGTCAATGACAACTCACATTCATACTATGAGAAAAGCTATGCTTGATATCATTACGTCAGTTGAATAGTCCCGATTATGACTTTAATGTATTTATAAGTAACTGAAATAGGAAGGTTGTGAGTTCTCTCCTCAATCCCTTAATTATTAATTAATCCATTATTAAAAATTGGTAAATTGATGTGAGCTTCAGCAATGTATTACTGGCTGTGATTGGGCTGGCTGTTGGAGTTTCCTCTGGTTTTCCTACCAAGCGAAAAAGAAATGTGAGCAAGTTTCCTCTAAAAGTCCTCAAACAAGGCAACCTATCACTAAAACCGAAATCCATCCAAAAATAGCATATATTTTTAAAAAATCGAATTACCAAATCGGATACCAATTCTTTTTTTAAAATTGATTTATCAATATCGCTAAAATAGCACTGCAGTGGGGAAAAATTCTTAGAACTATCATTAACCATAAAATCTTTTTCTTTATATACGTTTAAAACGCTTGTCTGCGGAAAATTTGCAATCAGTCTTTTGGTGATTGCCCATTATCCATACCGCCTTCAAACACGCAGTTGAAGGACAGAATTATGGACATACTTCTGCTTCAGCAGACATCAGGCAAATGCATTCTTATGTAAAAAAAAAAAAAAAAATGTTTGTTGTAACGCGCGCGCGCGCGCGTTCTCTACCACCTTTTAAAGCTTTGCCCATGATCTCTGGCTCACCTTGTGAACATAAATTATTTAGATCACCATTATAATTAATATTTACCTTTCCCGAAAGTCTGTGCCCACGAGGTACACCAACTACAACATCTGGATTTTTATCGCCAGTGAATTCCCCTATTGCTATGGAATAACCTATGAAGAATAATGCCAGTTATAATACTAATCATATAATGAAAGTACAAGCTCTTAACTAAACTAAGATAACTGCAGAAAAGTGAGTGTCATAAGACGACTCGCATATGTGTGTGTGTGTGTGTGTGTGTGTGTGTGTGTGTGAAAGAATGAATGCATGAAAAGGATAGAAAGCGTAAAAATAAGAAAAGCATAAAAATCAGTTTCTAAAAATACGCTTTTATAATTGCACTTAAAAGTCGAAAATAATTTATTTAACAAGAATTTGGAGATGAAAAGAAAATCGTAAAATTGTAAGGCGCCAATAGAAATACTCTAAAGAAAGTGTAATTTTAATCACATTTATAAGAATTTTTTAATGAATGTGCAGAAATTTATTTTTTACGCAATGAGTATTATGGCATTTATTGTGTCTCAATTTCCATATAGTCTCAAACTTCTGAAATTTTGTTTTGACATTCAGAATTTTTATTAAAAAATATTTCTTATCTTTTATACACTAATAAAAGCTTGTTTTATGAAACTATTTTTTACTTTCATTATTTTTTTAGGCTTCATCATATTTCATTAATATAAATATTATGGAATTCTGTACTCAATATTTAAATAAAATTCTCTACTAGATGGAATCTCTAATAGGAATGAAACTTGAATTAAAATTAATCGAATCTTTAATAATTTAGTTTAGAAAATACTAAGATAATGTATTGTCATCGGGAACACACAACTTTACAAAATTCCAAAATTCTTGGACATCAGGATGTGAGAGAAAAATCATTTAGAAAATTCATCCTTAAATCTTGTCACTTTTATTAATCCTGAAAGAAATTAATAAAAGTGACAAGATGGATCGAGGTTTCTATCCTTTTAACGAATTTAAAACAACACATAATAAAGCACAAAAATACATTATAAAAAATCTATGAGCAGATAAGAATGCTTTTAGAAGTTCTTATTTCAAAATATAAAATCGTTAAGCTATTTTTAACTTTTAAAAAGAAATTGCCATCTCTTCCTGTGGTCTAACACCATAAGTAATATAATCCATGTTTAAGAAGCATTCTTTTTTTTTTTAAATCTTATAAATATTTCGGCTGAATAAAATTACTTAATAATCCATACCGAGGAAACTGTCATCATCTTCAGCTGGTCCTTCCGGTGTATTGTACAATGTTTCTTTTGAAAGAAGATCTTGGGAGTACAACTGACCTTCAAAAGAAAGAAAATCATTCAAAATAGCTCGTAATGTATACTTAAGGAATTTTGTGTAAATGCTGAATCCAAGCTAGGAACTGAGAAGCGTTTATTTTTACATGCGGGCAATAAATATCCTCATTGCCTAATATTCCTTGGAATATATCATTGAACCAAGCATTTTACAAGTTTTGTCGGCGATCTGAAATATATAATAGCAGAAACTTTTTTTTTCTGAAAGTTATTATCCTGTAAGAATTTATTATAAAATATTTTCTTTACTATGATTGATACACTCCCGGTCGGTTGGTTGAGTGGTATAGTGGGTTAATGGCGCAAGAGACAGGTTTGGCTATACTGTGCCAAACACATGAATGCTGATGTTAAAATATACATTATAAATTTTTAAACACTGATTCAAATTTTATAAATGAAATTGGCACTAAGAATAAAAGCAGTGATAAAACCTATGATAATACGGCAAGATGAAAAAAGGATAAAATAATGTTCAAGAGTTGGGCAAAGCCACTTTGTGTGAAAAACTACGTAAAAACAATTGCTCGGAGATCACCGCGAGTTCGAGGATGAAATATGGGAGACAACAGTATTATTTTCTAGACCCTCCGGCCTATGAAAAGCCTTACACGATATTGGGAAAGCTGGGCCGTGGCGGTTTGTAATAATAGTAACAATAATTATTATTTTCTAGTGATTTTAAAAGAGAGAAAGCACTTTTCTAATCTATCTCCTTCTTAAGAGGAGATTTCGGATTTCACTTATGCATAATCTAATGCTTAATAAAGTAGATTGGTTAACGATACTTTTCGTGAACACGGTCGAACTTCTTTAGTGAAGAGCTCGCTGCATGGGGTGAGCCGAAATGTGATTTATTTCGCTAAAGTCGCAGAGACCATTTGAGCGATGCGAGGCGGCCGGTCATTCGATTTTAGCATGAAATAAGATCTGAGAACGTGATATACTCCCTAAAAAGGAATTATCCCGCTAATAAAGGGAGTTACTTTAAATAAAAAATATGAGGCGAAGTACTCGTGACTTATTTCACTCTCCGTAATTTCTGTGTAGAATCCAAATCACGCTTATTTCATAAAGTTAGATTCGGCGCATAGGGTGAATTCTTTAATTTTTATTATTTTTTGCCCCCTAATTTGAAATACTACCAAAATAATTTCGAATTCAGTGAAACTTAAAATGTGGAATCAGATTCCTGCTCAAGAATGAACACTGAATAAAAACCAATTTAACAGTGTTTTAAAAAGCTGTTGATGAAGTATAAAAATTCATATGATATTTTATTAGGCTAGATTACTAATGAATATTAAGATTGTATAAAAATGTATAGTATACAATAATAGCTGTACAAAAAAGAGTGGGCCGAAAAAAATTATTATTTTTTTTTCATGTCTGTATACCGCGGGAAAGTTGCGTATTGGTGAGAAATAAAACTAGGAAAAAGAATTAATTTAATTGATTGGTATCTTCCATTTCCGCATCGGACTTAAAAGTCTTAAAAAGAGGCAAAAATCGACTGTTTTTCATTAATTGTTAAAATTTTAATATTTCTCTTGATTCCTTCATTCTAACGTTAGCTGTGAAATACTCAACTTCTTAAGAGTTATAAAATTAAATGTTTTCAACTAACAAATAATATACTAGTTTTGAAACCTTAATTTGAATTGTAAGATCCTAAGCAAAATAAGTAAATAATTTTTTAGACCTTAATAACTATTTGCAATGCAAATACATCGACCTGTTGTATTTCATCGACAGGGTGATGTGTGAAGTTTATGGTATTGATGAGGAATGAAAAATTGCATATTGAAGTAATTTCGCATATTTTTTGTCAACTTTAAAAGGAATCTGTCACAGGCAGTTATGGATTGATTTTGATAAAATAAAATTTATTTCTCTTAAGAAGTTGTGTACTTAACAGCTAATGATATTATAAAGATATCAATATAAATTTTAAAATTTTAAAAATTAATGGAAAAAGTCGATTTTCGCTAGCTTTTATTAGTTGATATGAGTTAGTTGAAAACATATAATTTTATAACTCTTAAGAAGTTGAGTATTTCACAGCTAACGTTAGAACGAAGGAATCAAGAAAAATATTAAAATTTTAACAATTAATGAAAAACAGTCGATTTTCGCCTCTTTTTAAGACTTTTAAGGTCGATGCGGGAGCGGAAGATATCAATAAATTAAACTAATTTTTTTCCCTCGTTTCATTTCTCAACAATACGCAACTTTTATTTGGTATAGGAACATGAAAAAAAAATTATTATTTTTTTGGTCCACTCTACTGATCAACTCGGATTATCCGAAGCCCAATTGTCCAAATATACTCCAAATAAATTCCAAAATTGGGAAAACAATAGTGGAAGCTTGCTCATACCTTCATGCATAATTTAATATGTGGGCTTTTTTATGTAAATCTTACAGTATTTAGTTTTTCTGCACCTTATATTATTTAAACTTAATTTCATCAATTGAAGTATTTTTTAATGTCTGACGTCTTTTGTATTTAATTTGTGAGCTTTTTCCAATCTTTGAAATTTCTGCATATCCGAATCCCACCTAAATCGGATAACAGGAGTGCTTTTGTACACACAATATGGAAGCAATAATGCGAAATTTCATTTTAATTCTCGAGCAAATAAATTTAAAGATTTAAAAATTAAAATTTATCTGACGGTCGAATCAAAACACTGAAACTTACACCCTCCAAGAGAAGAATTTTACTTCTTAGGTTGGAAAATATTATTTCAAAATTTGCTTTAATTTTTATCATAATTTAAAAATAAGATAATGTAAACCGAGGATATTAAAATTATAGCTTCAGGAGAAAATAAATTTTTCATAACTAGGAAATAATTTTAATATTATAAAATACTATTATTTAATAACGATATTGTTTTATAGTACAATCCTAACCGTTAAGCGGAAGAAAACAACTAAAATAAAGACAATTTTCAACAATCGTTAGGTTTCTCTAAAATGTTAGCTACAGTTATATTAAAGGAACGCAGTACACGTCTGAAAACTATATATATATGTATATATATATATATATATTTGCTATCAAGAAGAAAGAATTAAAGTTCTATTTCAAAATAGTATTCACGTTGTACTGAAGGAAGAATCTTTATTTATTTTTCAAAGTTTTCTTACCTTGCCAGTACCAACTCCCAACTGCTCCGATGAAAAGCTGCCTTCCATCCTAAAGATAAATTTAAAAATTATTTCAATGTTATTTACGGTAATTTAATAACAAGATTTCTTTATTATTGGAGATTTCATACGAAAGCTTTATTTAAAAGAAAGAAAAAAAAAACGTATCCATCTTACTTTAGTGACTGCTGCTGAAAATCCAGCTTGACAGTATCCTTGACGATGGTAACCCCAAGCAACTGACAAGAGGAAAATTCAAATTAGAACAGCATTGAGGTGAATTTCATTTTTGATTAATTTGAAATACAAGACTAAAATAAAGTTATCAATTATTAAATTGAACTAAATTATTTCAACACAAAATGCTTGGATGTTGAATAATTTTATCGTATAATATGCTTTTAGGTGCGTCATATAACTGACAATGCCATGCAGAATTGTGACACAATTATTTTTGATACATTCCAAAAGCAATTACAAAGCCATAAGCGAATAAATTAAAGAACAATTTATTTTTAAAACACCTCTAAAGGTGTTTTGAGTGGCTGTTTAATATCAGACATAATCCTGAAAAATGGTTTCACACAAAAAATGGCTTCAATTTCCTTAGGATGTATTGGAAGATATAATTGATCTGAATTACAGACAAAATAAAAACAGGGATCAAGAATTTAGTAAGATTAGCGTCCCATTTCGAAGCTACACGGAGGTTATTTTGTGATGGACCTCGTACTTTGGAACCGTAGTCAGATGACCCCTATTAGTACAAAATATTGTACGATAGCTCTACGACGTTGTTCGATATTCTGAATGCCGTACAATATCTTGAAGATATCTTAACAATATTGAACAGCATCTTGCGTTATTAGGGGAAGATGACAACTGAGGCCGCACTTCCTAAAAATTCCGACACCACTAGGATAAAGGCATTTAAAATATTCTGAGAGAAAATATAATACCTGGTTAGGATGAATAATTTCAGCAGCGTTAGTATTTTGATGAATATTATGGCATTTAAAAATGTATCTTAATTTTTTAATAGAACTTGTCTTGCCCTAACACAGTAAAACTTATTTATAACGATATTGCAGGGACCTAGAAAAATTATTGTTATATACAGGCTATCGTTGTGGAAATTTCGAGCATTTGAGCAGCCAATGTTTATCTAAGAAAAATAAATAATATTATTGCGCTTTTTCGATTCATATTACAAATATTCGCTGATACGAAATTGTATTTTCTAAACTTTAAATTATTTACGCTTTTTTAAGAACTTCAAAGCATTATTAACATTTTAGTTAACATTCGTACTAATAATAAAAGCATACATCAGCATAATTTTATTTCGTAATAATGTCAGTGTTCTACATAAAACTTCCAAATGCCAATATTATACGGCACGCCATGGTAGACTCAAGCCTTAAACACACCAAAAATGAATTTCAATTGGTCAGCCCAAAGTACTAACAGCGAATGATTAGGCTCTTTAATGCTCGGAGACAGAGGCAACAAACATATGTGCACCAGTGGCGAATCCAGACTGCGGGTCGGGGGGGGGGGCGGAGGTCATAAATATTTTGTATCGTCATGACGAACATCAAACCTCATGGCTTATGTTGACCAAAAAAAATAACTTTACAGACTTTACTCACCTAACAATAAGAATCATAAAGAACACCACAAAACTTTCGATAACTTAATAAAAAAATACTTTGAAATAACTATACAAAAAATGTTTTCGACCGCGTCAACGCTACAAGTACAAGTGGAATGATTACAAAATTAGGAAAATTTTCGAGCCTGTCAAGCTAGAAAGCAATGTTGTCACGTTTTTATTATTTTTTTTTAAAAAAAAAAGGGAAATTAAGAACAAACAGTTGTAATGATTTTAAATAAAATTAAGAATTCTGGTTTAGCTCTGGGGGGCAGCCCGAAAGCCCCCCTGGATTCGCCACTGATGTGCACATTCAAATCACTACCCCCTTCCTCCCGATTTCCCCGCTACCTCACATTCTGGACCATGGGATGTCGCTTTCCAAGGGAAAAAAGTCAGAATTGTGCTGTACCAGTTTTCTAAAAATGTAAAATTATCGTTATAGACAGGTGCATCTAAAAAGTGATTATCGCTGTAGGTAGGTTCAAAATGCATTGAGCAAATAAGAACTCCTCTGGGATCAGAGAAAATATCAGTATAGGCAGGTTTATCGTTACAAACAATATCGTCAGGCGCAGGTTTCACTGTATAACAACAGTGAGATAACGCATGATGCAAGGCACAATTCAACGATTGATAACGAATTAGTAAGAATCAACTCATTTTGTTCAATGACAGAAAAACAACTGTTTGTATTACTTCTGAGGCATATTTTAAACATCAATTTAATGTAACTGAAGTCAAAAAACATTTCACATCATCAAAAGGAATCAAGATTTATGATTATTATGGAAAATGTTAGGAACTAAACTTGATTTTAATATCTTATGAAATGGCAGAATGGTGGTTTCCCGTTTCTCATCTAAGCTGGTTTATTTCACTTCATACAGATGACTTTAGGGTAGTATTCCAAACACAAAATTCTAAAAAAAGAAACCTTTTCATTCCCAAAACAATCAAAAATCGAATCTGAAAACCAATGTTTATCTATCACGGAAAAAATATATATTTATTCCACAAGTTAAACGTAAAGCTAAAAATAAAAGGAAATTAGAAAAACAAAACCAGAGCTAAAAAATCAGCTCTAATAAGTATTTTATTTTTAAAGTAGAGAATTTTTTTCTTCTGAGCTACAAAGAAAACTTTGTATAACACATTCCTTTGTGTATAACCGAATTCATAGTACTTTACTTCGCCAGCACGACCTTCTGCAAAGTGTCACAGTCACTTCGCAGTGAAATGTCGAGTGCTGAACACTGGGCATCTCTCGGCGGTTTACAGTTACAAGAAAGGGGGGCTGTCGAGAGCAATTCTGAGATACTCGGAAACAAAATAAATGAAATTTTGTGTTTATCGTGAACTCATTAACAGCGGCGTTGACAAAGTTGAGAGGATATATAACAGCACTGTTGTTTTTCTGGTAAATGATAGAATTTTTCGCATGTATGACACTGCAGAAGATAAATCTGTCTTCATTTTAATATTAATAACATTGTTAAATAAAAAAAGGAGCTACTAGAAATAATTATCTAGAAATTTTATATGCCCGCTGAGGCTAATTAAATTGCTTTTATAAAAGGATTTTGCTTTTATATCTAGTGACTACTTTTTGAAACAAGAGCCACTCAATGCTAGAGTCGCTTATAAATTGGCCACTTAAAAACTTAGGATTGACAGAAGAAACATTTCAATTGCAATTATTTGTCGTTCGTACGATCGGGTATAAATTGGTGCGAACTATGTTAATTAATAAAAAAACTAATGAATTCGTTTGCTGATTTGTGAAGCTACGAAGTTTCCTGTTGTATCATAAAGATAAAGAAGACTTTTCTTCAGATTACACATTTGTTTCCAATAAAACAGTCTCAACTAAAAAAGTCTGAACAAAGTTCCGATTTATAAAAGAAGTAAATTTCTATATATATTAAACAGCAGTTTTTATGAATATTTATATTCGAACCATAACAATATGTTTTTATTGTTATTGTTCTTTATGCACGCCGAGACCGTTTGACCTACAGGAACCAAATTTGGGGCAGTGATGGATTAGCACGAGAGGAACCTAACGCCGTAATTTTTTAAAAATTGGAATTAGATTCTTATTTATTTAATTTTAAGTGGATAAATTTGGGCGTTTTTTGCATATTTTCTTTTTCTCCGTTATTATTCAAATAAGCGCAAGAAGAAGAGTTATGTTTCCTGTGCTTAATTTTCTTTTTTCCAAACTTCTCCCATTTTCATTCAAACAGTAGTGCTATCTATACTTATAAAAGTCAATGTTTGCGTGTGTGTGTGTATGTGTGCGATGTTCAGACGAATCTATCGCACTTACAGCCATGAAATTTGGCACACAGGCAGTCGTAATGGTGACTTAATGCACCTAGAAGACGGAATTTTAAAATTTAATCTAAAAATTTTTTTATTTAATGTTTTGGGTCATTTTTGGCACGTTTACAGCTGTATATCTTTTCTAATGATCGTTGGAAAACAATCAATGCACCATAAGATAGAACAAACAATTTTCGTTCTAATGAAGTTTGTTTAGAATTTCTAACGCAATTTACTGAATTTTGAGAAATTTTTAAATAATAGTCACTTTTATGGTAATTTTTGATAAGGATTTTTTCAAATTCTCGCATCTGACGTTCTAACAACTCTATAATTTTCATTTTTTTTCAGCTTATAACTCGAACGTTTCTGTTGGATTTAAAAGAGGAACCGTTAAAATACCTTTCTCCGTTTTTTTAAAAATTAATTGTTCCGTGATCATTTCAAACAGTTTTTTTACAAGCCAGCTTTCTCAGCGAGACATTCTCCGGAATGAGTTAACTTTCCCATCATGCATTGTTACAATCTCATTGGCTGGTGCGTGACCTTCGTGGCGGCAGGTGATGTCATATACTATCGGGTTCTTCTCGGAGAAGATGCATTAACTGAATGAATTCGATAATTATTTTCTGCAGTGTATTAAAATGTTTCTTTGTCTCGCATACTTCGCATGCTGGTTTGTCATATTTATTAATATTGTTTTGGATTAACGTACTCGGTACTGTTTTCATAAATTCAAATAATGCGTATCTTTTGCTTTTTTTTGTTTTCAAAAACTTTTTCATGTCATTTGTGGGAGAGTTTTTTTTTTTTTTCCATTTTGTTGAAGTCAAGATAGCACGGGCAATGCTGTGCACGTATTGCTAGTTAGGTGATAAAAAGGCTAGTTTGAAGGTTTTCAAAGAAGATTTATATCTGTTGGGAAAGTTAGTGACACTATTTGGAAAAAAAGAAACGAAGTGAGGATGAAAATATTTGGATACCGAGCAACGCCGGGTTATCAGCTAATGATATCTATTTCTTGTTTATAGAAATCCTCTTTCGGAGATTCTAAGATCTTTAAATTGGTGACATTTTCCATGGTATAAAGTTCCCATTTGGCCATTTTCAAAACCATTGGAATTTATTCCCTGTTTTAGAGAAGTCTTTGCTTCTCTAGCCATGATCATAGATTTAATATCATTTACACCGTCATGGCTTAATTGTTTTCGGAAATCAAGTTTGCAATCGACTTTTTCTTTGTCTGTTGACTTCAATGCATTTTATTTTCAAATGCAAGTTCTAAGACGGATGGAAAAATAAAATACTCTTAGTTGTTGAAGTTTGAATGCTGACCTATTTTAGACTTTCCAATTTACAGTGAACCCATTATCTTCAGTTCTAAACGTCCGGTAAGAAGCACGCTGAAATTTAGACTTAACCCTTTGACCTACAAATTTATTTAATCTCCTTATTAGATGACAATACACATTTGGGATAATTTTTATTATTTCAATCTATTTAAGATGGTAAAGGATACTTGAGACATTTAAGCGTATCCTAATGATTTTGGTATTTAAAATTAATTGTTATGGTGACTTAATGATGGATTTAAATAGCAAAAATTCTGTAATTCGACGCACGTGGCAAACACGTTGTTGTAAGCGAAGGGTTTAAATCAAAATTACATGGGTGTTGATTTAAATGCGCAATATAATATCAGAAAATGCTGAATGTTAAAAATGATTCAAGATATATTAAAATATTTTGTATTTTTGTCATTTCTATACTTAAAAGTAACTCATAGCATTTTTGTCTGCTTAACTGATCCTGAATTTCGACGTTGCGAAATTTTATCATCAATAATACATTTAACCACTGGTAATAAAGTGCATTTCAAGAGCTAATCCTCAACAAACTCAGGTACATAAACTATGTTCGTTTCTTAACGATGTTGACCCTGCACCTAATTTAAACCACATACAGAGTTCTTATCGGTAATCAAAACATTAAAATTCTTCAAAAAACAGGAAATCACCGGAACGAGGGGTTGAACACCGGTGATGATGCTTTTTATCGTCTGAAACACGTGCCGACCACGTGGCCTCTCTCTTCCTTTCCGGTGTTGACATCACAAATCAGTGGAAAGTTCGTCTGTTTTCCTTCAGAATCGTCTGCGGGTTTCTAAAAACCTAAGCATTAAAACTTTTTTTCTTCAAATCAAGCCTGAAAAAACCGTCTTAAAGAGGTGCCTTTAAAAGTTCTTATCTGGGGGAGTTTTGCGGGGATGGCCCTTCGTTTACGAGCTAGCGGTCTCATGATTATTTCGGGCCCTTTTTTTGAGGGGCAGGCGTTGACAGGTCCTGACTTGCTGTTGAGATACGAGAGTGAGCGATGAGAGAGAATTGAAGCCAGTTGACCCAGACAATCCATCCTGAATTTACCCTCTGTGTCTTTCGATATTCCGGCTTGCGAATCTATTTATTTATACGGTTGGTAATGTATATACAAGGATCTCCAAGTTTACATTTCCCATGGGCCACAACTAAAGGAAAAAAATGCACGAAAAGAGTAAATGTAAACCTGAAGTCAGATGGCTATCATTAACTCAAAGACGTGAAACACAAGTTTTAATATTTTTATAGGTGGATACGTTTTAGTGAGGGTTCAAATCTAAAAAGCGTCACAAAAATAATATTGAATATCTAAAAAGACAAAAAAGTATGAATATCTAAAAAGACAAAAAAGTATGAATATCTAAAAAGACAAAAATTAATAGAAGCAATTTAATTGGTGTGCGCAAGTGCAGCATCATCCAGGAAAAAATTGCGAAGTACAAAATAAATAAAAATATTAATAAAGGGAATTATAAATGTGGAAGAGTAAAAAATAATAGCAGACAACGACAAGAAGTAAGAATCTGGTGAATGACTTCATCAGAGGCCAGACATCCATGCAGATTCAAAAATGGAATAGGTTTCCTGTAGAGGAAAAAGACTTTAAGGTCTAATATTTAATATCCTCTTTTGGCCTGAACCTATTCCGGGATGTATTGGAAAGAAAAACATTTATCCACAAAGAAGAAATTAAAGACAGTCTTTTGAACAAAGTATGAAAAGAAGGGCTTAATATCTTGCCTTTTATAACATTTGTGGAACAAAGAAGGACGCCTTACAAAGCGTGTGTTATAATGTAAACAAGGCAAATAGATGCGTGCACCTACTCCATCTAGTGAGGGAAACATTAACTATAGATTTGAAAAAAAATTTTGTATATTTTTCATAAAGATTTTTAAGGGTTTTTTTAATTTTATTTTTGATTTTTATAAAAAAATTTTGGCGTTTTCATGCACAAAAATAATGTTACGTTAAGCAACAGTTTCAAGGAAGTGAGGCTTTTTTTTCTCCCAGAAAAATTGATTGAAAATTTCCGATTTGTGTGTGTGTGTACTTACGCACTTAAAGCACAAAATTAAACTTGAGGAAAAATTGTCGGGTGTTTAAAGATAATTATTTCCATAAAATGATACAAATTTTCTAATGTGCTATATATTGTTAATGATGTGGTATATATTGTTACGGAATTAAATTCAGCAAGCAAAGTTTTTAATTATTTTTTAGTATACAACTGGATGAAAACGATGCGCAAAATGCGAGATGCAAATTTAAACTTTTCAGGCAATTGTGTTTTCCCTTACATGTGAAACAAAAAACTGGCTTAAAAAAGAATGTTTTCAAAACACGCATCTAAAGATATCATTTCCGTTCTCTTTAATCAAACGGAAGCGGTATTTCTACATCTGTTACTTCTCTTCTAATTATCATTGGAATTTGAAACAAAAAAAAAGAAGAGCAGTTTCATCGTCATAATATTATCTTAAAAACAATAATTACATTTTTCCATGAAATGTAATGAGAAGAATAAAAAATCAGAATTGATGGGGGAAAAACAGTCGGAAACAGAATTTGCTATAAGAAAATAAGACCATGAATTATTGTGTTCCTAATATAGGCAGAATTTTGGTTCTTTACCATTTCAAGTACGGAAAATTCCGGAATTATGAAATATAAACTCATTTCTTTCTGAAATTTTGTTTTAGAACAAAAATGCAATTCAGAGATTACATAAATTTAAAACATTTACACTATATAATGTCTTGCGTTTGAAGGCTAGAAAATCCCTTTCAAAAACCCATCAGTAAAGATTTTATGTATAAATTTTTGAATAATTGCATAGCTCCTCGAAAATTTCCACATTCCATGAACCATTCTTTTCTGCTAGGAGTCGCGTATATGCAACACCTGTTAATAAGCATACTTTAAGTTCTACAATAATATATGGAGATTTAAGTGAAAAGCAAACAGTCTTAGTATGTTAGAAAAGTTAACTGAAAACGCAACATTTCCTGAAACTTAAATCCCCTTAAGAGCAAATTAGTCTTAGCAATGATTTTGTTAAGTAATGAGAAACCATGAAGATAAGTAACTGTTCGGAGTTATGATATGAAATGTTTTTATGTATTTGCATCTGATATTTATTTTCATCTATTTATAATAATGCCCCCCTCCCCTTTATCCCATATCTGTTTTCATGGTTTTTGAAAAGGAGTGGCAATCCTCCATGTGTTTCCTTTTTGTCCAGAAACTTTTTAATAGTTATGACTCAGGATGTGAACAATTTTTAATTCTAAGAGCAACCGCATTCTTCATAAAATATCCGAATAATCCATTGATACTGTCCAAAATTTGATACACATCTACAGTTTTGGTAACGAGACAGCCTACTTAATTTCATTTATCTAGCTTGCTGTGTTGTAGAAGTATCGTGTTCAGATACACAGAAACCGACAAACAGACATGCAATCTACCCGTAGGCGAATTAATCCAAGATAAGATACAGACATACACTTTTGGTGTAAAGATCATATACTAAAATTCAAAGATTTAGTTAGTTCAATTTTTGAGTAATCAAGTTCACTTACGCAAGAAAAGACAGACCGACATCTAGTCAAACATTAGACGAATTCTAACCAAAATTTGATTTATACCCACAATTCTGGTGGAAAAGACATATGCTAAATTTCATCAATCTAGGTGGCACCGTTTTCCTGTGTGTTCACATACAGACGGACGGACAGACAAACAAAATTCCAGAAATGATTTTCCGGACTTGGGGGAAGTCAAAAACGTGGAGATTCATGAAAATCTCGATGTCGATTTTTTTGACGATTGCAATACTTTCTCATCGTTTACGATAAAGTAAAAGAAAAAAAATCTGACCTGACGTACGATATGGTATTCTTTCTATAGTTTCATTAAGTTTTATTTCCTGCACATTCTTATCTGCGTATCTCCTGTGTGGCAGCAGGCAGGTTACCGTGCAGCTGTCCACGCGGAGGAACACCCCATTAGGAAAAAAAATCTGTGTCTGTTCTCATCTAAATATTTTTATTAGCGAACGAGAGAGGAAGAGACAGCTTCCGGTTGTTCATAAAACGGAGGATGGAGGAGTACTTAAATACAACTTCCGCTCGCTCCGAACGAATATTTATAAACAGGCGATAAAACAAAACGGTAGATTCATCGGCCGATGGTTTCAGAGGTACAGCGACATCAATTAAAGCAATTTTCACGTAAAATATGTTTTATATGTAGATGAAATGGTTGAAAATATTTCGAGGAGAGTGAGATACAGGTCTATCGTCAATTAGATTAAGAGATATTACAATCAACAACAAACCGATTTTGAACAGCGTGTGCTTTATAGATGAATGCAATTTGCAATGCTTAACACTGTTGTTTCTAAGAGTTATTATTATTATTATTTCCTTTTCATGTGTAATTCCAGAAAGTTGTGTTCAGAATTTCGTATACTTTCAAAACCTAAACTATAAAAAAAATTCGTACATGAAATGGCAAAATAGCAAATAAAACATCAGTTGTTAAGCATAGCAAGATGTTGAATGATAGATATAAAATTCAGTTCATTAAATTTGAGAAATAATAATTTCAATAAATACAAAGGATTTCGTTTAAATCAGAGTTTTCCGTTGAATAATACCTTTGTACTTAATCAGAAGTAGCAACAATTGATATTACGTAAAAGTCACAAAGTAAAGCACGATCTTGCGAAAATAAATCATTAAAAGTTCAACTTGCAGCAGAAGCCCTAATCAGTAACTGTATCAACAAAGCACATGTCGAAACAGCACTTAACCCTTTTATATGGAATAGAAGTTTATGTAACCCCACATACTCTACGATCATCAAGGCAGCAAGTACATTGAAATATCTGCTAATTCTCACAGTCTATAAACTTATCATCGGAAATCAAATCTGAGATTTAGAGCACAATTTTAATTGCGTCCTTCAGTCGAAAGAGAAGAGATTGCTAATTTCGATAACGGGAGAAAATACTCGAAATATCTGAGATACGTCAACAAAACACGGATTTGATGTTGAGTCTTCAGACATAAGAGAGCACGTGTATGAAATTTAGGCGCTGCAGAAAAGATAGCTTTTTTTTTTCCTTTTCTCATTGAATTTTGTAACTGAGAAAAGCTTTCTTATTTCAAAACATTCCATGAGTAACATCACTGTATAAGAAAAAAAATGAGTCAGTGATTTTAGCATTCTAAGTTTTACATAAATGCTGATAGAAATAGAGCTTCTAAATTCAAATATTATAATTCAAATTACTAATATAATAGCCCAGATCTGTCTCTCGGTAACGCTTTGACGTCACCAACAATAAAACTCGCGCCATAGCACTGCGAGACGTTAAACAGCATTATTTCATTGTCAGAGAACTTAAATTTCAGTCATTTTAAATTTAAAGAGTAATTATCGTTCTAATTTCAAATTTAATAGCTCTAAAATAGTGAAATAAAATTTGCTATCGATTGATATGAAATTTATCTCGATATGATCAATAGTTCCTGAGAAATTTTAAATTATATTAATCATATATTTCAAATTCATTTCCGTTTTTTAATAGAAAGTAGTAAATTACGTCAGTGGTATATCATGCGCTTGATATAGTTTGGACGCCAAGATGCATCTGAATATTTATTGCAATCGTGATAATATAATTTGATAATATTTTTTGGCAACGTTTCACAAGCAGAGAAGCGCTTTGTTTTGATTAGAATTTCGAAAGAGAATTCCTTTGATATTTTAACTTTTGACTTACGTTCGACAATTTGAGAATTTCATGGTTATTGAATTATAATAAAATTGTTAAACAACGAAAAAGACTTCACACGGAATGTTGTTTACCAAAAGGTTTTTTGAATAAAGAAATTTGTAAATAATATGTAAATAAAAAATATTTCCTGTCGTAAAATATGTGTTTATTTTATTTGTTTTCAGTCAATGTTAAATATTTCTCTCGCATGGGTAATTTTCTAGCATTAAAATAAATGGACAAACTGATAGAAAACGTCATGTAAACAGAAGAAGGCGCCGCACAGTGGGATATTTGACGAATCTGGGCGGCCAAAAGTCGATTTTATAAACTACAGCGCAGGATCCATTGGATGTATATATTATAAAGCTGAATAACTGGGGAATCACGTGATACCATTTTTAAATCTCTTAACTGACCTTGACCTCTGTATTATTAGCTCAAACGTGAGTGTTGTGTGAAGTGTATCCTGCGTCAAATAGTTGTTGCTTCAAACGTTCAATTTTCGAATGTGAATACCTTCATTTCTAGAAGTAATTAAAATCTAACAGTTATGGATAATGATGAGGCAAGTATGTGATGATATTTTTTATTGATTTGAATTGTTACAAAATTAGTTTTAATAATTGCAAAAGTAATTGAAAATAACGCATTTTTTTTCAAAAAATGTTTTGCATGTTGTGAAATCTCGAAGGTTTTTGTTATATTTCCAAACATTTCCACGCTAAAATTTTTTTTGTATCAATAAATGTAGACCTTTATGTTTGTGTTTTTGTTTAAATTAGCCCCTGATTCGCCCAACTTTTGAAATGAAGGGATTTCAAACTTTGCTAATCCAAATTTTCCAGCAGGCATTCTAATTACTTTGCATTTAATCTCTTATGATATGAATTGCAATTTAAAGAAAATTGTTATGAATATTTTCAAAACGATAATATGTGTGTAATTTTCAGACATTTTGATTGGAATAAAGTTATATCAATTATAAATATTACTTGAAACATTGCGTTCCTTCCATTTTATCTCTTTTTAGGATTTTGCAAAAAATACTGAAATTGTTCTTTGTCAACATTTAGTTATCTAAAAAGAAGTCGAGTCAAAGTCGCTTATGTTTCTGTAAAAAGTTACCACACACTCGTACGATTTTTTTTAAAAAAAAGAGGTTCAAAATTTAGATATCTAAATTGCATATATTTACTATGCACTTTTTTGTTTCTATTTTACTCTAGGGTCATCAGATGTCAAAGTAATGATTCGAAGAGAGTTATTTAACATCATGCAACAACAAAATTGACCAAACATACATGATAAATTAAACTCGAAAATTATCTTGTTTAAAGTTATACTTTTGATGACGATGAAATTTAAAAAATAAAGCACAATTTCTCCCATTTTAAATCTCGGTTAAAGATCAGATGGATTGCTTTAATATATCGTTTTAAAGTAATTCTAGAAGCCATATCCAGTGGTCACAAGATTATTTTTGCAAAAGTTCAAAGAATATACAGAAGAAACATCTGAGCTCTACGTGCAATTATATCCATGGTACCCAATGTCGCCTACTATGCACAAGATCTTAATTCATGGTCCGATTGTAATAGAAAATGCTATACTACCAATGGGCCAATTGTCAGAATAAGCGGCTGAAGCACGCAGCAAACATTTCCGATCATTCCGTCAAAATTGAGCCCGAGAAGTTTCCAGACTTTCTTGCTATGAGGACGTTCTCAACAGATTGCTTTTGAGTTTGGACCCAGTGTTGACGGGTATGAGACCCACGATGAGAAAAAAGTCAAAATCATTCTTAAAAGAGACTTTAGAGATGTTACTGCCAATGGAATTTTCTGAAGTTCTTGATGAAGAGGACTCCGATCATGAAGAAACAGATAATGGCATCAATGATTTATCATCAGACGAATAAATCGCACCTTCCTCATGAATTATTAACTAATTTTTTTACACAATTATTCAATTATGTTTATCATTTATTCAATTATTTGTTATTTTTCCGATTTCTTTTCTGTAAATATAATTAATGTAATATTATTAATTTTGTTCAATGTACAAGGTATGATCATAAAATAATTATGTTTAATTATTTATGATCGGGTCTATTTAGAGGCCTCTGGTGAGCACTGCATTCAGAATATCAAGATGATATATTCATTAATATTAAAAAAAATTATAATATTTTTAACTGTAACCGAAACCATAAGAGGTGGTACATTCTATACCTATAAAATCGCAAGCGCATATCCCATAATACTTAGATCCAAAATCTCGTCTTGATATTCTAAATGCAGTGCGCCGCAAAAGCCTCTAAATAGGGCAAGTTACTTTATGACCACCCTGTATATAACTATGAAGTTGTAAAATATCAATTATTTTTAAGTTATAAAGCAATATTTTCTACAAAAAGTTCATTAATTTCCTAACTAATACGTTTAAATTAGTTTAAAACCGAAAAATAATTTTGGCCGCCCAGATTCGTCAAATATCCCACTGTGCGCCGTCTCGGTGTGGTGAACGCTAGACTTGAAATCGGAGAAATGCAGGCTCCTGACCAAATTCACCTAAGTTTAATCATTTGTCTTGTGTTGGTGAGAGTTAAATATGTCGGGTATGGCGTGAAAATTCATAGAGTGGGGTGTTAGTCCAAGTGTTAATCTTGGCATCTGATTACATTTCAAAATTACCACATCCGTCCCAAAATAGTCCTCGTGTAGCTCCAAACCACACAAATCTCATTTTTGTTTATGCATGTTAGCTAAAGAGTTCTGAAGTGAAAAAAACACTTTTTTGACCAGACATTTCTTTCTTTTCTCGTTATTTTTTTCTGCGCCATTCATTTTTCCATGTTCTGAAATGCATACCGTCGAGATTTGTTATTCTTTTAACAACTGATCAGGGTAATTTTAATTTTAACCGCTCTGTATATGATCGAACTTAGAAGAAACAGTATTATAATATGAAGAATGGATATTTTAAAATTTAAATTAGTAAACTGATGATAAATAGGAACAACTTGTCACAATATTTCATTTCTAATGCACTGCACGTAAAAATCCCTTGTTCTTTAATTATTTCTTTTGTTACCCTAGCCTATTGCACTTATTTTTATGTCGGTTGTAGGATAATACTTCGTTTCTCTTTAAGCTTCAAATAGCGCAAAATTCAAACATAGTACACCTTATTCACAATTATGCTTATCGCAGAATATGCAGAAAGACCTATAAAGGAAATCTAGAAGCTTATTTTATATCCATTACTGACCCTTGAATTTTCCGAATTCTCCAAACTCTCACAAAAAATATTTGAAAATCATTATATTATTAAAGTATGTAGCAGCTATACTATGTAATAACAGCGGCATTTTTAAATAAGCTTTATATGGTATATACTCCCAATCTTATCAAAAGACCCTATACAAATATTAAGTCTCTTTCTCTGACCATCACCATAGAAACATTTCAAGAAGGCTGAAACTAATTTCCCCCCTTTTTTTGTTAAACTTGAAAATTTTGAAGACCACACACACAAAATGGCTTATTACTAACATTATCCATGTTTCGATCGACCCTTGGAGGGTTATTACAACATTTACTTTTTTCTTTAATTCATTCAGTCGAGTTTAGGGTGAAATTTGATAAATTTGTTCAAATTAGAAGCATTTTTATTTTTCATTCTCTAACGATAAGTTTCAGTACTGATTTTGGTTCGATACACAATGCTAGTGAAGAATAAGATTTTAAGTAAAAATTAAGGTAGGAAAGTATGCCAAAATAACTACTAGCGCTTTCACCGATTCAAAAAATTAATTAGAATTATTAATGTTTAATTCTTTAAATCTGAAGAATTAATCTAAAGTTTTATACAGTTAGGAGGTCGAGACAAATTTATATAGAATTTTAATGGGAGAAATAAAGAAAAGAAAACGGCACAAATAAAGGAATTTTAACTTTTTGTCACGCTGTGTATCAGTGATTGCGGTTAACCATTATTCTTCTTTCTAAAAAAAAATCTTTCTGAATTGCATAGCACAAAACAGAACACATGCTATTTATATGAAATGCGTGAGGTATTGCATGAATGGATGTCATTTTGGTTTAAGCCTACTTTTGTGTCCGATTTTTCAGTCACTTGCGTGCCAAATAATACATTTTAGGCAAAAGGAGAGAGAAATTTTCGTTTTAATTTCGGTTACATTTTAAATGTCGTTTAATATTTAATTTTTGTTTATGAATAAGATAATAATTGGACAAGTATCACATAATAATTTTTTTTATCATATTTCGGATATCTCATTTTTTGTAAGTATTTTTGTCCTATAGGCTGATTTTACATATATTCAATATACACTATATGATCAAAAATATCCGGACACTTTCAGATTTTCAAATGTTTTAGAAATGGAAAGCTAACCCAACTACCCTTGAACTTCGACCGTGTAAAGAATAGAGTAACTCACGTTTTACAGTGAAGATTCGGTCATGACGGCATTTAGGGGACCGACCAGAATTCGATGAAAAAGAAAAATCTCTATACTCACCTCGTTCCACAGAAAGCTGATAATAATTTACAAATTTCATCAATGGATTTGCTTAATATGCACATTACTTACATGCATTTTCGTAAAAATAGCATGTATATTCTGGGGGATATAACGGTTATCTTAAAAAAAATCTCAAATTTTACCGCATGTTTTTTGCTTATAACATGGAGAGTTTTCCACCAAATAATACGACACATACATAATAGTTGCTAATGGGTTAGAGAAGTATTCTAGTAAAATTTGAAATTAATACTATAAATATTAGAGGAAGTATGAGTATTTGTAGTAAATAAATTTCTACTGCGCATGTGCAAGATATAATTTAATTTGTCTTTCACAACTTCAAAGCCTGTTATATAGGGCAACTTATATAAAAATCTCTGTTGAATACGAATAAGATTTAGAAAGATATCGGCAGTGCATCGAGCAGGATTTTTGCTTCACTCTAAGAGAAACAAAATGATGGTGATTTTTCCACAAATTGATATTTTTTAACTTAAATTTATGAATAATTTTATAAAAATTAATAAATATTGAATATGATTAATATCGAGGCACATTTATAAATAAAATTCATATTTTAAATTGCAGTTCAACGATTACTATCCAAAGATTCAACTTTTAAAAAATATCCATTTGTGGAAAACCCCTCATCATTTTAATTCTCTTAGAGAGAAGCAGAAATCTCTGCTCGCTGCAATGCCGATATCTTTTAAAATTTGAATGGTATTCAACTGAAATTTTTATATAAGTTGTCCTATAAGAAAACCTTTATATTTTCCAGAATACACTTGCAATTTTTACGAAAATCCATGTAAGTAATGTGCATATTAAGCAAAATCATTGATGAAATTTGTAAGTCATTATCGGCTTTCTGTGGAACGGGGTGAGTCCAGATTTTTTTCTTCGTCATCGTTTTCTTTTTCGGTCCCCTAAATGCCCTCGTGATCGAATCTTCGCTGTAAAACGTGAGTTAGAGTCTATTCTTTACATGGGCGAAGTTCAAGGCAGTTGGTCTAGCCTTTCCAGAGAAACCTGGCCTTTCTAAAACATGTAAAAATCCGAAACCGGACACTTTTCATAATATAATGTACACTATATGCCCAAAAGTATCCGGACACTTGCAGATTTTCACATTTTTTAGAATTTTTCCGGAATGGTTTAACCGACTACCATTAAACTTCGGAAATGTAAAGAATAGACAATAACTCACATTTTACATTGAAGATTCGGTCCTGAGGGCAATTAGGGGACCGTCTACAAACTGATGAAGACAAAAAGGTGTTTGGCCCACCCCGCTTCACAGAATACAGATAACAAGATGAAACTTTCAGAAATGGTAACGTTTAATGTGCATAATATTTACAGGAATTTTTGTAAGCTCAGCGCAAATATTTGGGAAGATATAAAGGTTTTCTTAAAAAATCTCAAATTTTTCCACCTGTTTTTTGCTTATAACATGCAGAGTTTTCTGTTATATTATACGAAACTTACAGAAAAGATGACAATATGTTAGAGAAGCATTTGTGTAAAACTTTGGAAAAGAATTGTTGAATATTACAGGAATTATGAGCATTTTTAGTAAATAATGTTTTACTGCGCATGCGCGAAACATAGCGTAATTTTTCTTTCACAACTTTAAAGCCAGATATATAGGGCAACTTATATAACAATATTCAGTTCAATATCAATAGTATTCAGAAAGATATCGGCATTACAACGAGCAAAATTTTAGCTCCTGTCGAAGAGAAGCTAAAAGATGAGGGGTTGTACACAAATTGATATTTCTTAAACTTACATCTTTAAATAGTTATATTGAATTGTATAGTGGTTAGAATTTGCTGAATACCCATGAAGACTTATCAATTGCGTGCATAACTTAAATTCCAGCTAATTAGGCACTATAAATAACAAAAATTTTATTACTTTAATTATATTATTTACAGGATTATTAACAAATTACATATTACATTTTTACGGCCAAACGATATTTTTAAATATATTTATTTTATGGCGAAACGATTTTTTATCTAATTAATTTCTTTTCTTAAAATATTTTAATAATTCTACATATATATTTTTTTATTCGTTACGAATATTAGATGTGTTCATGGGTATTCAACAAATTCTCACCACTATACAATTCAATATAACTATTTAAAGATATAAGTTTAAAAATATTAATTTGTGTACAACCCCTCATCTTTTAGCTTCTCTTCGACAGGAGCTAAAATTTTGCTCGTTGTAATGCCGATATCTTTCTGAATACTATTGATATTGAACTGAATATTGTTATATAAGTTGCCCTATATATCTGGCTTTAAAGTTGTGAAAGAAAAATTACGCTATGTTTCGCGCATGCGCAGTAAATCATTATTTACTAAAAATGCTCATAATTCCTGTAATATTCAACAATTCTGTTCCAAAGTTTTGCACAAATGCTTCTCTAACATATTGTCATCTTTTCTGTAAGTTTCGTATAATATAACAGAAAACTCTGCATGTTATAAGCAAAAAACAGGTGGAAAAATTTGAGATTTTTTAAGAAAACCTTTATATCTTCCCAAATATTTGCGCTGAGCTTACAAAAATTCCTGTAAATATTATGCACATTAAACGTTACCATTTCTGAAAGTTTCATCTTGTTATCTGTATTCTGTGAAGCGGGGTGGGCCAAACACCTTTTTGTCTTCATCAGTTTGTAGACGGTCCCCTAATTGCCCTCAGGACCGAATCTTCAATGTAAAATGTGAGTTATTGTCTATTCTTTACATTTCCGAAGTTTAATGGTAGTCGGTTAAACCATTCCGGAGAAATTCTAAAAAATGTGAAAATCTGCAAGTGTCCGGATACTTTTGGGCATATAGTGTATATTGTATTAGGTTACTCGCACAAAATAATTAAACTAGCAATTTAAGATATTCGTATTCATCTTCACAGCGACAAGCAGTTAATTTTGATTACCGTGGTTTTACATAATATTTCTATTTCATCCATTCATTCATCAATTTATTTTTACACGTTTTATTTTCCTTGTCATCCATTAACCATTCCAATCCTTTTTCCACATTCATTTTTTGTATTCCTATTAATTAGATCGTGTTCTGTAACAGAAGATTCCATTATAGTTTTTAGAACTTGCAACTGTAACAGTTCTTTTTGAAGAAAGACTATAAAATCCTGATATATTTGATAAAAGATTTAATTAGAAGCAGTTTTTGGTAAATCACAGAGTACAGGTGCGAAAGGTCCTATTATTTCATATTGAATTTCTTAAGACTTTCATTTTTCGATTGGTTCACGTTTATATCCTTTGGGATATTCTTTCAAACAAAATGAAATAGTTCTCTACAGGGAGTTTCTTATCTCAAGAAAAAAATTTCTCTTTCACTTTTTTTATTCTCTACTGTTTCACCAGCCGCCTCCTTCAGAAAGATTAAAAATTAATTTTTTCCTTAGAGTTTGATTTTAACAATCTTCATTATTAATGACATAATTTTATTTAGCAAACAATTTTATTCAAAATCAGGATATAAAACATGGGAGGAGGAAATGCAATTATTTAGCAAATCTTAACAGTTTAAAATTCTAACAATTTTCAGAAGCCCGCTTTGTACACGCAAGTTTAATTGACTTTTCTCAGTAAATAATTTATTTTCAATTAAGTTCAAGAAAATCATATCCGACCATTGGCGGTACGATTTTCTTGCACAAATATTTTAAAAGAGTTATATGTAAACATTTTCGTTCAGCGATGCATTTGTCTATAGCATTGAAAACGTGTTACTCTGACACTAAAATTAACTTTGTGACACGTTTGCCTGATGCTTTCAGTTAATTGATCCATCTTTAAAATCTGTTCTACACTAAAAAGAGAACATATACAGAGTGGAAGGCATTTAACATTCCTGAATATTTTTTTAGGGTGTTACCAAGCTTCGATATGCAGTCCAACACCACACACGATCGGCAATAACACGGAAAAGATAATAAATTCTTGAAGGCATATGCCTCGCAGTGTTTACGGTGCAGGGCAACTTTCCAACATCCACAATGCAGTGTCAAAGATACGCCGTGAGTAATTTTCGAGTTCCAGAAAACCCCCTCGTCTTCCAAATGAATCCATCCACTGATGCAAAAGCGGTAAAAGATGAAAAGATCTCGTTCTTTTACAGCTTGTTTGTTGTGCCAGAGAATTCCCTCCGCCAGATATGGCTGTTTATACTCAAGCTGAGAAAGACGGAAGATGGAATCGAAAACAATCTTCTTCGAACGAGATCTAAACTGGGCAGAGCGGTTCAAAGAGCTTACAGAATAACGGTTGTTGTGTTTAGAATGAGAATGTGCGAGAGGGGAAGGACTTTCGAGGATTCGGGGGCTTCATCGTTTGATCAGAGTTGTTGTTGGGCAGGTTCTTGGAAGCTGAATACGAAATTTATGTGAATTCAATTCTTATTTTCGATGTTGATGCATGTGAATTTTGTCGTATGGAATTAATTTTTCCAGTCATGTGTGCAATTTTCTTCCTGTTATTTCATTCTTTCTCTCCTTTTCAAATCATATCATAAAGGTTGAGGAAAGAGTGCTAAGATTAAAGAATATCCCTTCGTGATAAATCCTCTTGTAAAAGAATAGAAAAAGTTTAAAATGATTTCCAAGTATGCAATAATAAATTACACAAAATAACTAATTTATCATTGAAATGAAGATTTGAAATTTTAAAAACAAATTTTTAATGTTAAATGATGAGTCCTATTATTCAAGACACCATTCAGGATTAAAGGTTGGCAAATGGAATAAACAGGGTCAAACAAAATCGATTGCCTCCTTAATCTAATAATTGTCTATTTGAATTTTCTAAACTCATTTAATAGCTTAAATGTTGAACGATACTTCGAGAGCAGGTTCGAGTTCAGTGCTTAGAGGTGCCAGCTATTCGTTGAGCAGTCTTAATTGACTACAACAGGGATTTTGTCGATGCGTGCCTTTTCTGTTAAAGTACATTAGGGCTGAAAATATGTGAAATTGTTAATAAGGTAAACTAATAATTCATTTCTAATACCTTCAGCTTCATTTTAAAGAACCATGGATTTGTAAATAAAACTTTATGTAAGAGAAGAGGGAAAAGAAGAAATGGGTATTGCGAAGCACCATAGCGCTTTTCCTGGAACTTTTCCAGCGGCCTTTTCCAACAACCCATGACACTGAAACAGTTAAAGGATCCATTGTAATTCCATTTTCTGTTAGAATCCAACACACGCCGAATTTAAGTTTGGAACATTTCAAACCAGATTTTAGCTTCCTTCATAATAGTAGTTAAGGATACGCAAATAGCAATGAATGAAATGCAAAAATTAATATTATCTTCAATTTAGCTAAGGAAAAATTCAAAATTTGAGAATGTCCTGAGCCTCTCCGCATAATATTATTAATCAAATTATGTGACAGTATTTTTCTGCCTGAGTGAAACCTGAAAAATTTAAAGTAGTCGAAGGAACACAAATTAAATGTATTAAGTTAGTAATGAGCTTCGAATCAATCCATCCACACGAGGGCTTTTATTTTTCTCTTAGTCTTACTTTCCAGTAATTGCTCAACAAATTAATCAATTATCAAACATTTGAACCTTAAGTTGGAATAAAACATTAACTAATTTATTAATTTAATTTAATACACAGTACTGTTTATTTTAGAAGTCTATTGAAACAAAAAGTTGAGAAGACTATTAAATAAATCTTGAATGATATGAAAAATATCCCCATAAACTGACTTCATTATATTAATTCCATGCGTTGATTGGTTATCTTATATAGAATACATCTTGTTTTAAACAAATCACTGGTGCCAATTTTGGCAGAAATTGACAGAAATAAAAAGTTTAGAAAGGTTGTTAAATAAATCTTAGAAGATAGCCTGAAAAAAGCTTCCCATAAACTAGACTTTATTATCTTGTTTCCGTGCAGTGATTGGTAATCTTATATAGAAGATAGCTAGTTTTAGACAAACCAATGGTGCCAGATCTGGAAAACGAAGGGGCAGAACTCCATAAAGCTTTTTGTAAAGATCCCATTTCAGATAGGAAAACACTTAAAAGCACGCAAAACAGGGTACGTGAAAGTGGATTTAAGTACGTTCTTTCATGCCTTTTTTTTCGAGGGTAGTTCTATTCTTCAGCTGACATTTTATCACTTCGAGCCACCGTTTCACATGTATCAGCTTCCGTGTTGAATGTTTTTACATTTAGAAGAGCACTCGACAAAAATAAAAATAGTCCGTATACATGAATTACAAATACAGACGTATGATACGCTTAAATAACTGAAATGAAAAGGTAAATGAAGGTACTAAAATGAATTATGAAAAATCTCTACGAATTTTAGACTTATTTTGGGTATTTTTATTTGCATAAAACTGCTTAAATCGCTCAATGTTCGACGAAAGTAGGGCAAAGCAATTTCAAATATTCGTTTCTTTTTTATTCAAGTTTTGTGTACTTAAAAAAGGTAGGTATCCATGTACCTATAACAAATCAATAAACGCAGATAATGTATTATGTGTCAGATTAGGGCCCAATATTATAACTAAGTACGTCTTTTTATTACTCTTGTATCTTGCGTTCACGGTTACATTCTTTTCTCTGCAAAAGATAATTTTACAAAATGTTCTTTTATTGTGTATAAATTATTTCACACCAATTGCAGGATATCAGTGACCTATTAGCCTGGAGAGTTGAGGGTTTAAGATCTCATTCCACTGTTCAATCGGGTCTGTAGCACGCCAAGTTCGTCGGGGCCGAACATCTATCTACTCACTGATGTAATGTGGAGGTTTAGAGAAATGATGCCATCTCAAGTGTAATTCTCGTCGATCGGTTTCACATTCTTTTATGTACAGTTTGAACTTCATTACCATGGAAGCAAAAACAGCTATTTTATTTTATTTTTTTAATGATCCTTAATAACTTTATGGGACTTCACTAGATAGCTTTATAAAACGATATTCTTCTTGCCATTTGTAATGATGATATCTTTCTGGACATTCTATTTTTAACGTTTTCAACGTTCCTCCCATTGGGGTCTCAGGAAGGAATTTGATTCACACGCCAAAACGCCACAAAAAACTTTATATGGATGATCCTCTATATCTAGTTAACTACATATGCTAAAAACATAACTAATGTCTTATTTTAAAGATAAAAGGTAACAACAGAAGTTACAAAAATAATTGAAAATCGGAATTATAGTTCAGCGACTACTGTGTCGCAAAGTTGGGCAAAAATACGCATGAACTGGTGACGCGATCTTCTATATCTCGGTAACAAAATATGTTAAAAATATAACTGCATAATGCCTTATTTTAGAGATAAAGGGTAACAACAGAAGTTACAACAAAAAATTTAAAAATCGAAAAAGAGTCACGAGAGTAAAATAGTCCTACGCCTTTAACATCAGCGGCTGTTTGAAAAAGACAGGCTCCCGTCACTTTTTTCAAATATTTAATGTTTATAATTTCTTTCTAATATTTAATAGCTTTTTTGATAATCTGAAATCTAATATTTTAGTTTTTTTCGGTTAAGTGTAACTACAATCTGAGTATCAAAAATGAATGTTTCATTCTCAAGCTGGCACCATTCATTGAGCTGTAGTTTTATTTTTTAATGGTTACGCTCTAACGATGCTTATATTCTAATAATGTTGTATGATTCAGTATGTCACGAGCAAATTTAATTACTTGGTACTTTATAAGAGAAATATAGTCGTACATATTTCATCAAAAGAGAAATTTTAAATCTAAATGAAAGGTTATATTAATGATTAATAGTACAATGTGTATTGTTTTTCAGAAAAAGGGAGAGAGATTTTGTTTTAATATCACGCAATGCAAATTTTCTGGAATAACAATTCATCCAACAGGATAAATAGGGTCAAAGTTTTATGGATTGTTATTATTTATTTGAATTCTAATGATATAAGTATCTTCTTCAATATACTCTAAGTAATTTGAATTGCATTCAAGACATCACTTTTGTTTCCGGAATAACCAATAAAAGTAATCAAGGGATTGAACTGCTAAAAATTTACCTTATAACTTCTTATACTTATACATAAACTATTTATTTTTAACTTACTTAAAAATAAACTATTTATTTTTAAAAATCAATTCAAAGTAGAATATTGTGTTTTTTCTACATTCCCTACCTAATTTTATTACTTTCTGACTGAATTATCCAAAAAGATTTCATAATTAGTAAAACTGTCGCTTTCATAACACATCTGATGGCCTATATTAAGAAAACTTCGAATAAATCCATACCAAAATTTTGGATATGCAATATTGTTATAAAGCTGTTAAAATGGGGAAAATTTTGAAGACCTGAATCTTAGAAAAGTGAAACACACAACACACGGAATGAAACAAGGTTTCTAAATCCTTTCCAGATTATATATTACAGTGAAACTCTTGTTGAATATATCCTTCAAAACTTTTTTAGTACAGAATTCTAAAAACATAGTTTTCTTCTTCTTCTTTTTTTAATAATCCTTTCCTTTTCGAATGCAAAAACAGGGTTTAAATAAACACGATGACGTCAAAGATACCCTATACTGGGAGGTGCCGTAACTCAAAAGTTTCTGAAACTGCAATCGTAACTCAAAGGACTCTCAGCCTCGCCAAACGGTTTCTCTACCAGAAATTTATGGTTCTGCGACCGCAACTGAGATAGGGGATGAGGCGATTGGTGTGATGGATGGGACGGTTGTGAGATTTTAGCGACGCTTAGGGATTTAAAAAAATGAAAGAGGGAAAAAGAAGGGAATAAAGAAAAAATAATGTTCTTATTAATGTTAGGGAAATGTATCCTCTAGTTTTGGCGACAGGATTAGTCATGGGGATGAAGTGACTCAAGGAAGATCGCGAAATCCACGAAATTAAGAGATTAAAAAATGACAGAAGTTTGTTTAAGAGAGTATGCTAAGTGTTCTGATGATTAAAGTTTGTTAAGAAGAAAACGAGTTTTTGCGTTCGTGGTTCATTTGTTTAAGATTTTTCAGTCACCAATAAAGATGTAAATGACATGGGGCGGTCTTTTCATAAGGATATTCATAATTAACTTGACTCAAGTAAAAAAAAATGGGTCTACTTTTATTTGATGTTACATAAATATAATGTAAGCCAAGAGAAACTTCAAAAGTTCCTTAATGTTTACCATTCAAATGTGTAAATAGCTCATTCTACTATAAAGTACAGCTACCTAATCTTCTGTAATTTTCAAACCCTGAAAAAAGCAATAATTCTGTAAACAACTGACCTGTACGGCAAGGAGCATATTCCTGAAAGTTCTGGAAATTTCCCCTCACCACCCAACACGTTCCGACGGGATCTCTCCTTTTTAAATTACTGGAAAATGACACATACCTGGGTGCACAAGCCTAGAAAAGAACAAAATATGAAGTTATGCTGTAGTTATAAGATTAAGCAAAATTTTTAGCTAAAAGCATTGTGTGACTTCTGTGTACACTTGTGATAATCCTTCTTTTAATTTTCTGCCACTATTTTTCCCTTCGTAAATAATATACTCCAAGCATAAAATTTGATACAGTATATCTACGAGTTGCAATGCAACTTCCAATTTTTTAAAAAAACTGTTGATTTCAGCATTCATGAATTTGCTCTTTTACAAATCTAAGAAGACATTCGATTTGTTCATATTGTATCCAAAATACAGAATGAAATTTAACTATACAAGTTTGTAACGGATGATTATTAAAACATGGCAAATCCTATAAATAATTGCAGCATAGAGATGACAGAGAAAAGTGAAGAAAGTGAGTAAACAAATACCGTGATACTATTTAGTCTCAGCCTCAAAATACAAAATCGTGAACCATTAACATGCCAAAAATTAATAAGTGCTTTTTATAATTACAAAAATTTTAAAGAAAAATTATATTCGTTTTCAATAAGTATGCTTTTCTTAAATTTATAACAGGCGAAATTTTTCATAAAAACAAGATCTTGACTTTTTTTTCCAAGCACGGTATGCCTTAGCAGTCAGAATATTTGCATAACACAACTTCGTTTTAAATTTTTCTTTCATTAAGCTTCTTGAGCGAGAGAAATTTTCACTCGGCATATAATTGATGGGGTATATTTCATAACGCAAAAAGCACATTTTTATGCATTCATCTTTTTAGTTTAGTTGTTTAGGTGAATTAATCTATACATAGTATGAAATGAAGTCCCTTTAAAGTGTCTGTATGTGTGAACGCTTAAGACTCGAGAAATACTAAACTGATATTGGAGATATTTGTAGGGCATTTATCGAGGAAGGTTTTAGTATATTAAACGCTTATCAAAATCAAAAAGGGAGTTTAATAATTGCGATTTTAATAATTATTTTCCTACCACGATCCGCGCATGCGCGAAGTAGAAGTATCTGTGCTTTACGTATGCGAGGAATTCATGTAAGATTAAATTTATGTATGTTTAAAGCGTCTGTATGTGTTTATTGGAGATAAATGCCCTGCAGAAACATTCTGCAGGGCATTTATCTAGGCTTTTCAAAATCAAAAAGCAAATTAAATAATTAAATCCAATCCAACCTCGATCCGCGCATGCATAAAACAGCAGGATCTGTTCTTTGCGTTTCATCCGCGCATGCGCGAAATAGCAGGAGCTGTGCTTTACGTATGCGCTGAATTTATGCTTGTTTATATCTCATTTTAAACGGTTAAAGATTTCGGACTAATTTCAAAATCTCCTTACGCCTAAAATACGAAATTCCAACTTTGGCCGGTACACATCAAATGCAAAAAGACTTCGTTTGTTGAGGGATGATGAAAATCAAGAGGAAAGCAAAGTTCGATTATTTTTGAATTTTATTTCCATACCACAGATTGCATTTTACATGTTCAGTGGGTCCATGCATGTATAGAACAGATAAACGCGTGCGGACCGCGGGTGCAACGGCTAGTCCACATTGCAGGAAACTAAATTTCTTTCCCCTCAAAGCTAAGAAAAAGAAACTCAAAGGAACATACGTCATTGTGAGAGCGCATTTCACACTTGCAGAAAGCAGAAACAACATTATTAAAATAAATATTAAATGGAATATAATCACGACTTTCAGTTTCTCATACCGCAAGAAAATCACAAATGATTGACAGAGATGCAGCAACTGACTACGTCATCATAGTCACATGAGTGACATCTTGACAGCATCACAGAAATCCCAGTTAGTGGCGCCAGTGTGATCACATTTTTGACGACAATGTGGCCACTGTTAACATGTAGTCACTGTAATAATTGCTCGAGGTACAAATAAACTATTCAAGTGAGAAATTGTTGCATTTTGCTCAGGAAGACATCTTATACAATTTATTCGACCATTCCGAAAGAGTTTTACAATGCAAAATTTTTATTGCAGAGAAGCTGAACTGTGATTCGGGAATATTATTTTTTTTATTTTGGGAGTTTTTCTTTTGCCAGTCGTATTACTAATTAATCTAATTTGGCATTTAATTTCAAATTAAAAATAAATCGAAATATATTGAGGTTACGCTAAAAATATGAATATTTGCGATTTTGGAACTTTATATCAAGCAACTGATGATAAAATCACGCTGTTCAAACATAGATTCTGAATCTGTGCTCAGAATTTAAGCGATAAATTGTTGTTGTAAGCATGTTCTTGATGTTATAGATCTCAAGATGAAGTTTTTTGTTTTATGCGTGAGTGCATGTCTGCGTCATCAATTACAGTTCAAAAACATCACTCACATTGGTATTTGTCTTATTACATTTTCAATATCTACTGTATTTATCTGCCGCCTGAAATCCACAGAGAAAGAAAATTAATTAGACTTTATATGACGTACGTATATGATTATTGTATCGCAATGCAACAATATACAGACTTCAATATTAAATCTGCTATATTGTTGCATTACCATGCAATTCAAATCAGTTCTTTATTTACACAGAGATACATTAATTCTAGAATATTAATTTGAAAAATTATCGCCTTTTCTCGCTGGATTGAGACACGGAGATTCTTTATTTACGTTTAATTTTGCTCTTGAAACTTTTGTACACTGTAAAAAATATCCGTTTTTTTCCCGGACTTTTTCCGTATATTTGACGGTTTAAAGCTGTTTTGTTGACAAAAAGGTTTTTCACCGTTTTCCGCTCCAGCCATAAACAATTTAAAACCGTCAGTTCAAATTCTATTTTTCGTCATACGGTATTGCTTTCCGTATGATAACTTTCCCTTTTCTTAAATGTAATTTTATTGCATTCATTTCATGTTTTTAATAGGGTTCCATCTCCGCTATTGTTTACACATGTTGCAGTAACCTGTTGTCACTCATGAAAGCTAACCTTAAAACACGTGTTCTGGCAATAGTTGATTTTTACACCACTAGGTGGCGCCACTAGAGCTATAGTGACTTTAAAACTCAAATAGATTATTTTTACTTCGTTTTATGAAGTCTCCGGTGGTCTAGTGGTTAGAGCGACTGCCTTTTATTTCTATGAACGCGGTTTCGATCCCCGGCTCGGAGGAGTTAGAAGTTTTGTCACCATCTTGCATCGAAATCGTCCAAGTAAGTTCAATTAAGAATTATATTAATTAAACTAATTGAAATTAATAATTAAACCTTGATTAATTAATATTCCTAATTGATAATACACATCAGCACATTTCAACTCAACTCGAACAGAAGGAGAAAAACAACTCAACTCAGTCGATGACTTAATTTTTACGGAGAAAACTTAATTTCATACGGTAAAAAACCGTTGTGACTACGGATTTACTTCGTAACTTTTACGGTTTTGCACAACCAACCCAGCTGCCAGTTTAAAACCGTAAATTTTACGGGATTTTTTTTACAGTGTACCATTTAACAATGTACATGCTTTATATACGAAAAAGATGGTAAACGATACGCCAAATTTGTGTAATGCCGAAAATTTCTGTAATTCTTAAAAGAAATAAATAAGTATAAATGTTTTTTTATAATTCATTTTGTTTCAGCCTGAAAAAAAATCAAGAGAAAATCGGGACAGAAATCATTCATATATAAGCCGTATGACTTTCCATTCAGAAACATCCAAATATAAAAATGACCAGAATATGAGAATGTATGAAATTATTTCTTAAAAAAATTTAATTTTACTCACTACTAGAACAGCTGAACCCGTCATTTTGACGAATTTTAGATTTCTTGAAGAAATAATTAAGGTGATTTTATATGAGATTTATGTTGAATTTTTCTGAAATAAAAGAGCGCTTACATAATATGTCAATTTGTTACCTAATGACTGCATCAATTTTGAAATTCCATACATGTGATACATTAAGTACAAAAATTCGTCAATGTGCTAGATTAACATAATGGTATATTAATAAATTATAACAAGATATAATTATTTTTATATATATAAAGTATCACACATATATGCACTATGCCTCACTGTCAATAATACATGGATATTGTGCGAGAATACTTGTACAAAAGAACTGCAGTAGAAAACAACACTAAAAAAAAAAAAATTCTGCCCCAACTAGCAGAAGAACTAGCTTTGGAATATAGAGATGACAGAAACTAAAAAAAAGCATACAAAGTCACAATAATTTAATATAACTGCAGTTTCAAACAAAATTCTAATGCACGTAAAGTATGTCAAACTAATTACTGGAACTAAATAAAACTAGAACTATTTATGGTTATAGTAAAATTTTTGTTCATGGATAATGTACTTATAAAATTACATCTATTTGTAAACGAGTTTCCTTAAATACCCATCAAACTGATAGATTATGGTAGAAATAGGTTTGTATGCCTAATATTAAAGAAATTTGAATAGAAACGAGAAATAAATTTTTACTATCCTCAAAGGATAAGTTATCAGAAATCAATTAGTTAATAAAACCAACTCGAAAATAGCATTAGTATTGATAAGATATTAAATACACAATTAAACTACTCTTACGAAAGCGCCTTCTTTAAATGCCCTTAGTCTATTTTCGTGATACGTTTTTTTCTTCGTGTTGTTGTTGTTTAGGCCCACAGACTAGTTTTCAGGGAATGTGAGAAATCCTTTACTCTACAACTTTTCATTGTGAACGCACTGGTTCTCCATTTTCCACATCAGATGAACTCTCCAGGATTTTCGAGCCGACCGCGCATTTTGTTGATAAGAGGGCTTGTTAAAAAAATAAAGCAAGAGTAGATGAAACAGCAGGCCGCCCTTTAATGACGTGGCTATTTTTGCAGAGCGCAAAAATTATCTCATTCGCCGTGTCGATCTCTATCAGCGCGATCTCGGATTCCTTGTAATGCGACTCGCTTCACGGAAAGGAATCCTTAACTATTTGCGAATCTCGGATGACGCAGAGCAGGAATCTGAAGAAAATGGATGCGGTTTTCCTAATCCTCTCTTGCGTCGGATGACATCGTGCGAGAGTTCAATTCGGGCTAGTATTAATGAAAGAAGTTGAGCTTCCTCTGCAACGTATATCTAGATGATTCGGAGCAGGATAGAATAAACAATAATATCAGATTCATCATCTCTAATTTAAAGAGATTATAGTGTCAGTTACTTAAAATGTGATAAGTAGAGTTAATCATATATCTAGGGTTGACCGGGATTGTTGAGGTTAATAAGTTTGTCCATACCAGTTTGGCAGTTAGCTCTTGTTCATTTTATAAGGATATGTCATTTAAAAATGTTGGACTGCAGCCTTTTAAATATTTCAAGTATAGAAGCACTTTTCTGCAGGAAAAAAAGATGGGATAACTATGGTTTGGAATATATTATCAACCAGGTGTACAGTTCTGTTTCTATTACTTTCGATTATGAATAATGCATGGTAGTTTTACAATATTTGGGGCAAGATAGAATCCTAGAATACCAGATTCATCGTCTCAGATTGAAAGATATTACATTGTTGTTTATTTAAAGTGATATGAAGGATTAATTACGTATATCTGTTTGGAATTTTGCGATTTATAAACTTGTGCATGTCTTTTAATGAATGACAGACATCTTGCAAAATTTGAAAATTCAATACAGTAATAGTAATAATTTCATATGTAAAAGAACTGAAGTTGAAAATGTTGGTTTTTGCACGTCCAAGTAATAAAACACAGTAAAAGTATGTTGTATTCTTGAAATCCTATTCAATTTATATTAATTATACTATTAATTTATATTAATTATCCTATTTAATTATACTGCATGGTAGTTTTACAATATTTGGAGCAGGATAGAATTCTAGAATACCAGATTCATCGTCTCATATTGAAAGGTATTATACATTGCTGTTTATTTAAAATGATAGTAAGGATTAATTACGCATATCTGTTTGGAATTTTGCGATTTATAAACTTGTACATGTCTTTTAATGAATGACAAAGCCATCTTGCAAAATTTGAAAATTCAATACAGTAATAGTAATAATTTCATATGTAAGAGAACTGAAGTTGAAAATGTTGGTTTTTGCACGTCCAAGTAATAAAACACAATAAAAGTATGTTGTATTCTTGAAATCCTATTCAATTTGATTGAAATGATAAGTTTAAAAAAGTTTCTATAAAGTACTCACCACGATTGCACCATTTTCACCTGAGCTTTGGACGGTAGCACCAAACCACTGATACGATTTGTCATCCATATTTTCCTTCTTGCCCCTCAAATTAATTTGACCAGGACCTGTAATGAGTAAATTCTAAGCAAAAAGAAAATATACGTAAAATTTACTTTGGTTATTATGAAGACGATAAATATAACAATTCGTAGTAAAGAATTTGAAAGTCGTCCCTCAAACCAGAGTTACAACAGAATTGAAACATTTTGAAGAAGTAATCGAGTTGAGGTCAAAATCCTCTGCCTGTCCAGGGATCACAAGATAACCTGCATCGGTGATCATGTTATTGAAGAAAGGGCTACATCAGTCATTGACGTCCTGTATATTTCAGTAGTGCCCGAGGCCCATTGCGACGATAAAATGTTTCCTTAAGAACAGTTAGACTCATGTTTTCACAACTTTTTTCCTGTAAGAAATCAGTCAAAGACACGAAATGATTTCAGAAGACTATCCAGGATGTAACTTGATAATTCAGTGGACATCTTAGTAAAAATCAAATGACAGTCTTATTTGAGTGACAATGTGAATATCCGAATTGCCGTATTTAACCAATTTTTCACGAAATTCATCAGCATCCGTCTATGTTGACGATCTGGTATCGCTCTCTAATCACAAAGACAAACGCAAAGACATTCAGGGGTTCTTTCAATGTTTTCAGGCGTGGTAATGTTTTCAGGCTGGCATACTTTCTATAAATTTTGTGATACAAATTCTTTAGGTTGAAAAGGAGAAAATAAAACTAAAATGAGTTGTTTTAAAACACGCATTCATTCTGTAAATTACGTGATGCAAAAATCGCTAAGTGAAAAAGGAGAAACTAAAACTAAAATGAGTTATTATAAGACAGGCATTCATTCTGTAAATTACGTGATGCAAAAATCGCTAAGTGAAAAAGGAGAAACTAAAACTAAAATGAGTTATTATAAGACAGACATTCATTCTGTAAATTGCGTGATGCAAAAATCGTTAGGTGAAAAAGGAGAAACTAAACCGAGTTGTTAGGTTAGGTTAGATTAAAGTCCCGTTTTGAAACAACACGAGGGATATTTAGGGACGGACCTCGTAATTTTGAACCGCGGTCAGATGACGACACCTGAGCTGGCATCCCCTCTCCAAACTTCCACGCCACACCAGCTGGAGGGCATTTGACCACTACGCATGATTTAGCGTGCAACAGGCCCCAAACAAGGCGAATCTTCAGTGGAATCGGGTTTCGAACCTGCGGTTCCGGGGTCGAGACCTTACCACTAGGCCACCGCGGCCTAAAATTAGTTGTTATAAGACAAACATTCATTATGTAAATTGCGTGATTCAAAACTCGTTAGGTGAAAAAGGAGAAACTAAAACTAAAATGAGTTGTTATAAGACAGGCATTCATTCTGTAAATTGCGTGATGAAAAAATCGTTAAGCATAGAATGCAGTGGTTGATGAAATTAAGCCAAACGAATCAAGCTTCAAACATTATAATGTTAAGATCATTCGGACTGGATGATCGAATTTCTTTCTTTTTATTTATTTAGAAATTACTGCGCTTAGTCCTGAGAAATGTTCAGAAAAATTAATAAAAATAAGTAGCTATATAATTAAATTTCTTATTGCGGAATCGTTGAGTGTATAATTTGAAAAGTATATATACAAACTTTAGTATTGAACTGACTTTAATTTTATCTGCAGAATGCTTTAAATAAGGCAACTTTATGATAACTCTGTACATAAAAATATCAAAGTTGTCATCTTAATTAAATAAGATCCTTAAATGTTTCTGTTAATTGCGGACGTATAATAATTTGTTTCAGTTGGAAATTAATTGCATCTTTTAGGCTGTTTGATGGCAAGTTGATTGCATTTGAATAAATCATACAATTTTCAAAGGAATTTTCTAGCAAATAATCCATTGCTTTATATAGTGCATTGCTCCATGTATTACCTTGTTTAACCTTTTCGCGTTCATTGGTTTCGCAGCGAAACAACACATTGAGCATTTTTTTACTGCGCATGGGCGAAACATATCGTAATTTTTCTTTCATAACTTAAGAGTCAGATATAAAGGCAAACTTATAAAAAAAATTCAGTTCAATACACTTAGTTTTTAGAAAGATATCGACATTGCAAGAGCTAAATTGCTTTCGATCTCTAAGAGAAACAAAATGAGAGATGAGGGTTCTTGCAGAAATTTATATTTTAAAAGAATTGAATCTTTGAAAGTAACATTGAATTTTATGAAGGTTGAATATCCTGAATACTCCCGTATACTTATAAATTAAATAAATACATAAATTAAATTGCATTTCGTTGATAACTTATTCGGAGGGAAAATAGCCCATTACTGTTCATTGGTTTCACTGTGAAACCACAAATTTCTTGAAAATAAAAAATGTTAATTTTTTCCTTTCCATATTTAAGATCCGCTACATGTCAAATACTCATTTTTGAAATAAATTTAGTAACTTTCAAAACGAATTTGTAGAGAACTTGAAAGGGTTAAGTAAACATTTTATTTTACGTTCAAATGCATATGTAAGGGAATGAAAAAAAATCAGATGCTTTATGATGCTCCAGACATTTTTTTTCCTATCAGTGCTGATCATGAAAAGCATGCACCATTTTAATAACTTCTATTTAATTGCACCCACAGATAATCTACAGAAACAAGATCCCTTCCCTTACCTGAAGTATCAAAAGGAATCATTTGGCACATGTTCGGACTGTCGATGCTGCACCTGTATACGGCGCCTCCTTCCACAACATTGGGTTGTTCAGTTTGCGCTTTCGGAGCTCCCACGAGTAACCTAAAAAATGAAATAACTCTATGAACTTCATTCTTAAAAATATGATAATTATTAATGAAACACAAAAAAATAAGCTAATAAAAACAAGTTTATATTAGCGAACTAATAGTAGAAAATATTTTTTTATCAAAAATCTGAAGGTCAAAACAAAAATCACAAAAGCGTGAAGTTATGATAGAAATACTTTGTTAATAAGAATTTTAATCGAATTCGGAACATGTTTTAACTTTTTACTGAGTGTTAGAATTTTTCATCCTTATGATATTCATTCAGATTTAAATTCTTTTTTCAGTGTCCCACGCTTTTATGATTACAAAATTTCGATAAAAAATAATTTCTGCTTTTTAGTCTTTAATATATTTTATGTGATTAAATATCATAATTTTTTTAACAATTTCTTAATTTTCAATTTCCTCAAAATCACTAGAACCGATAGATAGCCCTCTCTCATTTGAAATTAAAGTTGAATTAAAATTAACGAACTAATTGATAAATAAGAACTGAAAATATTTATATAATAGCTGATAACCTGGCATTGCTCGGGATCCAAATATTTTCATATAACCCCACTCTGCTTTCTTTTTTTCAAATAGTGTCTCTAACTTTCCCAACAAATGTAAATCTCTTTTGAAAACTTTCAAATCTAATCTTTTTATCACCTTATAAAAGTATGGTTCCAATGAAAATGCTAAAATTTTGGAAAAAGAAAAGTAATCATCGGAAATATATCTTTTCTTCATGAACGTATTTGAATAATAATGGGGAAAAAAGAAAATAGACAAAAAAGTCCTAATTTATCACTTAAAATTAAATAAGTAAAAATCTAATTCGAATTTTAAAAACTTCTAAGGCATTAGCTCCCTCTTGTGCTAATCCATCATTAGCACAATTATGGATTAGCGCAAGAGGAGCTCTGTAATTTGGTCCTGTAAGTTAAACAGCCTGGGCCTGTATAAAGAAAAAAAAACAGAACATACATACTCAGAAAAATTTGCTCTTATATATATATATATATGTAGATTGCATAGTCCCTGTTAACAGACAACTGCTCAAAAATTAAGATTCTTGCAAAACAGGAAGTAAGTAAAAAACAAATTAAAGAGGCTCCATTTTCACAAATATGAAATATACAGGCAGGGAATTCTAAAATTGGCAATTAAATGTTAAAGTTTCACATTTTTCCTCTAATTTAAATATCCCCTTTACATAATAAATCCCTGCTGAAGCTCAAAGTAATGAATGAGAATCGTATACCAATATTAAATTATCCAACTTATCAAATAACAATTTCACGGATATGTAAATAGTTCCTTATATTTCCCAAAAATGTGTCCGATAACAAATTTCAAGTGCATTTCTACGTCTGCGTTCACTACCCGCATAGAATCCTTCTTTTTTCTGAAGTCTATACTTAAGGAATTAGAAATGTCAATGGAGATAATTAATGCTCAATAGATAGACGTCAAATGCTCCTTGGAATTGTAATTTTGGAACATTTTATAAATCTTCCACAAGAAAAAAGATTTTACTTCACAATCATATTTGGCAATGTGTAGTTTACAAGTCAGAAGGAAGGCGCAGTAAGGTTTGTCATGTGACTGTGACGTCAATTAAACTGAATCCATTCCTTTACCTAATTTTAAGATAATCTAATCTATATAATAGGTGAGAAAAAAATAATAAAATAAATAAATAAAATTTGAAATAATAAATTAAAATAAATAAATTTACGTTTTACCGGATAATTAAAAATTTCTTTTCTTCCTTAGATCAATCTATATATTTAAAATAATTTGTTGAAAAAACCTTCACCGGGTCCGCCAGCTTCAACCACTAGACCGATTTTGACTTTTTTTTTTCATTTGAAAGGTTATGACGTCTAGATATGTCATCATGGGTTGCCTGCCCACCCCTACCCCCATTTTTGAACTAAATAGAAAAACACTTCTCCACCATACATTCTCTATATGTTTTTCGATTTCGTTCAAAAAGGGGGTTGGTGGGGGCAGACGACCTCTGATGACATATCTAGACGCCATAAGCTTTCATATGAAACAAAGATTGTTAAAATCGGTCTGGTGGACTCGGTGAAGAATTTTTTATGGGGAAAAACCTATGGACAGTTCGCCAGTTACCCGACCGATTTCGACAATTTTTATTTCATTTGGAAGCTTATGACGTCTAGATATGTCATCAATGGTCGCCTGTCCCCCCATTTTCGAAAGAGATCGAAAAAGCTCTTTCCCACTATACATTCTCTATGGGAAAAAAACTTTGGACAGTTCGTCAGCGACAACCAGCCGACGGATTTCGACAATGATTTTTTAATTGAAAGGTTATGACGTCTAGATATGTCATCATGGATCGTCTGCCCCCAACACCCCCATTTTCGAACTAAATAGAAAAAAACACTTCTGTATACATTCTCTACATGCTTTTTAGATTTCGTTCAAAAATGGGGGTTGGTGGGGGGAAGACGACCTTTGATGACATATCTAGATGTCATAAGCTTTCATATGAAATAAAAATTGTCGAAATCCGTCGGGTGGTAGTTCCTGGCGAACTGTCCAGAGGTTTTTCCCCCATAAAAAAATCTTCACCTAGTCCGCCAGCCTCAACCACCCGACCGATTTTGACAATTGTTGTTTCATATGAAAGCTTATGACGTCTAGATATGTCATGCTCTCCTTTTTCCTACTACCGTCCATTTTCGAACGAAATTGAAAAAACTCTTTCCACTGTACATTTTTTATGGGGATAAAACCTTTGGACATTTCGCCAGCAATAACCACCCGACAGATTTCGACATTTTTTTTAATTGAAAGGTTATGACGTCTAGTTATCTGATCATGGGTCGCCTGTCCTCCCACCAATCCCAATTTGAAGGAAATAGAAAAAACACCTCTCCACCATACATTCCATATATGTTTTTTCAATTTCGTTCGAAAACGGGGGTTGGTGCTAGGAAGACGACCTTTGATGACATATCTGGACGGCATAAGCTTTCATATGAAATAAAAATTGTCGAAACTGGCTAGTTGGTTGGGGCTGGGGAATCTCTACAAGGTTTACCCATAGACAATGAACAGAGAAGAAGTGGTTTTCCGATTTCGTTCGAAAATGAAGGGTGGGGGTGAGGACAGACGACCAATTATGACATATATAGACGTCATAAACTTTCAAATGAAAAAAAAAAGTCGAAATTGGTCTGGTGATTGGGGCTGGCGAACTGTCTGAGGGTTTTAACATATTATTTTAAATATATAGATCCCAATGGTTCCATCACAATGGCGTGTCAAAAATATTGTAAAATATCTATTGTAGGTGATAGAAACTGTTTAGTTAGGGCTATTTCATTCTGTATTTACGGATCTGAAGACTTTTATGCCGAAATTGGTGAAAAATTTATACAAAACATTACAATTAGATGAGGTTTATTGAAAGATTTTACAATTTTAAAGGAATCTGTTGTCTACAAAGAAAATGAAATCTACTGTGGTTTTATGGTCTGTTCCACTGATCTTCATGTAGTTTTTTAAAACTGAAAAAAGTAGTGGCTGAGAGTAGCGAAGCAGCGAGGTGACAGGGGTAGTGCTCAGCAAAGTGAGTGCTGGCCGCGAACTCAGCCGGAGGGCGCCGAGAGCGGCTAGTTCATATTAACTTTTATAGTATTTAGCGCTGATGTGGGTGGAAGCGATAACAGTTTGTGAACAAAGGAAACGACTAATAGCTAATGATAAATTTTCCTATTTACTGACGACTTTTTAGAGAATGTTATTTTTATCTTACATTTATGCTACATGTGGAGGTAACTCACATTTAAAATATTGCTACGACTTTGGGAACAATACTACACAATTATTCTTATTAAAGTTTTGAGCCTGCAATGTTATTTTGAAAAGCAAATCATCTTAAGTATGGTTTCAGTGTGAGTGTCATCATGCTTCCTTTGACATTTGTCAATAAAAACTGTAAGGAAAATCTTGTTTTAAAGAATTTTATTAAACATTTTTATTTTATTTGCCTTTTTTATTTACTCTTAGTTAATTCTTTGTTTTCTTATTTACTTTTGTATTTCGTGCCGCTGCATAATGTTTGAGAAAGAAAACTGGGATGCAATTGAGTTTTTTTTTTCTTCTTCCACTGGAAAAGGGTTGCAAGCTAAACTAACCGAAGTATTCTCCATCAACTTTCTCGCATTTTTCCACATTATGGCGCGTCTGTGATAAGATTCGACGTATAGCGAAGAAATTTTAATCATTTCGCTCTTTCTCTGCCTTGTTCTTTTTAAAAAAAATTCGTGTTCACGGAAAACTTGATCCAAAAAATATTCAGTGAGTTCCAGATTCATTGCGGTCTGTTAGTGATTAGATCTATTAATCTATGAAGTACGTGGGAATTCATCAAGATCTTGTGGTGAAATTGTTTGACGATTACTAGGGATACGTCCGGACGTTCGGATTTCGTTCAGACAGTTCAGATTTCGTCCAGACAGTTCAGATTTCAAGCTCACGTTCGGACTAGTGTCCGGATCTTCAAGAGTCCGGACTTACGCCAGTTACTGCCACGAGAGAGAATTTTTAGTTGCCATTGAGGAAATCTGACATATTCGAAAAAGCTGACGTCATCCCGCCAATGAAAGAAAATGCATTGTTTATACTATTTGCATCCATTGTTGCCGAGATAGTGGATGTCTCCTTATCCATACCCAGTTCAAATTGAAAATGAAAGCTTTAACAGTCTTGTTTTATTCTGTTTTTCATTATTGTAATTTTGATTTGCCAAACATTAATGACAACTGCAGTCTGATGTCTTAATTTTCACTTCCTCTATGCTATAGTTAAGAAAGAGGGTCGTAGGCAGCATTTCGCCGCTTAACAAGCAACATCACCTGTTTAATTTTATTGAAATTTCAAAGAAGAATATTCAAATGAATTTTTCGCAACATGCGGTCTCATGTTCACAGCAGATGTTAAAAAAATTCCGAAATACTCATTATTGGTTGTGAAGAATTCATTTGACCCTTCCTCTTTGAAATTTCAAAAAAATTGAGATAGGTGGTGTTGCTTGTTAGGCGATGATTTAGAATTTCATACTGTACTTTGCCCCCCCCCCCGGTGTGTCTTGATTTCAACTAAAAGGATTATGGTAACCCTACGATTGCATAACTCTCCTCTTTTTATGCTTTTTTAAAAAAGAAAGTAAAAAGAGGTGAAAGAGGTTGCGTTTTGATAAAATATTTCTCTGCAGAAGGTAAGTTACGTGCTGTAGACTAGTATCTGATTCCGAAGAGGATTTAGAAGAAAAAAGTGCTAGGGTCACAGACAGTGGCACATGAGGTGAAAAATGCGCACTTCTGTCAACACGATCAGATAGGGCAAAGGGATGAAAGATAACTGACCTCTTGTAACTGGAAACGTTGTTGGAGAAAAAAAAAGCAACGATTTTCTTATACACTCGAGTATAGAATATTTTCTGTTGTTGAGATGTGAGCTTTCCAATTTCGCTTTTTTGTGTGTGCATGACAGAAAACTAATGTACATTAACTACTTTTTTTAAGAAGTGGGCAAAGTCAAAATAAAAATCGAAATTTTTGTGGAGCTTCAATGTCTAAAATTAATAAATGAATGTATTTTAAAAGTTTTGATTTGCTAAATAAAATCACACTTATCTGCGATTTATCCTATATATTTGCCACAAGTGCAGTTAACATTATGCTCTGGGATGTTAAAAATCTCAAACAATGAAAATTTATCATTCTGTGGAATCTACAGCATAATAGACTGCTTTTTTTCATAGTTGTTGAAAGTTTTCTGGCCTATTGTTGATTGAAATTGTTTCCCTTTTTCTTCAAAAATGGGAAACAATTTTCTATTTCTTTGGTTTCTATGAACCAATCATGTTTGCGTGGGGCATGATCCATGGTTCGGATGGAAACTAACCCTGATATGTGTAATGCCATCCATTTTTTTAACCTTTTCGTAAGCAATTTTTTTGCGTCAAATGCCAACCATTGTGTAAATAATTTTTTATGCTTAAAATAAATATATTTCTGAAACCAATCTGTAAAACAGCAATCATTTATGCAACCATTGTGTAAACCATTTCTGGCAATTACTGTCATGAGACTTAAAAACTCATTCCGAGTATTGTGTAAAGAAAAATAAGCTTTTTTAAAATTCTCAAATTTTCATTTAAGTAGGCTACAACTTTTTTAATACGTTTTGTTTCAAATGGGTTTGCATGCATAAAACATTTTTTTTATATTCTTTGTTTATTGATAAATTAAAATATATCGAAAATTTCATTTCTTCGTCATTGCGAACGATGAACTAAGTTGTAACTTTTAAAGAACACTGCTTTCCTTTTTAATATATTGATCACTGCATTTCAATTACGAAATCAATCTGCCATTAAAATTTAAACATACATACAAATTATGTGAAACATTAAAATCGATTCTCCGTCGATAACTTTGATTCGGATACACATTTCGTTACCGTGAGAGTTTTCCGAAAAATTCCGTTTATATTTAGGTCTCCCGCTATGGGCTGACGTCAAGACGGACTCAAAAGAAAGCAAAGATATAAAGCAGCCTTGCAGCTGGTCATAACCCGAATAGCATTATCTGCTATCTTTGGGTCAGCATGACAGCGGAAGCGGACCGTAAAGATGAAGATAATGAGGAATATGAAAAACAGAAATGTATGTCGTGAAAGATGTATTTCTTTATGTATTACGTGTTTTTATGTATACATTTTTGGTGCCTTGAAATTTTCGGAATGGAACGCATTGCAGAGCAGTCAGTGCATCTTCACTTGAGGTACGTCAAATACGCAGAACCAATCAAATTTTGGAATTCACTCTGCGTCTAATACGACACAACACAATTGAATATAACGTAAGATGAGATGTTAGATGTATTGTGCAGTCATGTTTGTCATGTGACTCTGACGTCACTTGAATTATTCCATAAAGAGGATGGCTTATGTCTTATTAAATTCCATTATGTACATATCTTTGTGTGTTCATTTCCAAACAATTTCCCCGTCCACCTTGATTTTCAAAACAGTTTTCTATAATAATGCGAATCTGCTTTCATATGTATGTTTCCTTTTAAGACGTGACACCAACTGTAGAACAACGAATATATACTAGTTTTTAAAAAAGTTGTTTGATAAAAGATGTTGGTCCATAAAAGTTTTTAATCTCCAAAGAATTGACTTTTCACAGAAGAATTTAGAAGCCTCAAAACAGTAGCAGAAAATTTACGTCAAAGTGATTTTAAAACTTTCAATTCCCCGTCACATACGAAGAACACAATTATTGTTCATTCTATTTCCAAAACCGAAATTTCTTTGATAATTGATTTTCGAGGATTTATGAGGACTCAAAAAATTTATATAGAGATTAAGAATTCTAATTGGTTTCTGCTTTAAAATATAAATACAAATTTTATTGTTTAAAACAAATAAATATAAAATGTTTATTTGACTCCCTCAGAAAAACTTTATCCTATATTTAATAATAAAGACTCCCTTCTTTTTATAATTTTCGAAATAAATACGCTGTGTCATCGATTTTAACGCAAAATAAAGGTTGATGTACTAGTGTCAGTAGCCACTCTGCAGAAAATACATAATTAATAATCGCATAGACATTTTCGACCTTCAATTTGGCAAAAAAAAACTTATCTTTATTCTGTATATATTTTGAAAATAAATTAACTTTCTTAAAATATATTTTTATTATGAACAGTCGATGCAGCTAATGTGAAAAAAATAAACATTAAGCAGAATAATGTTAAAAATGTAAAATTAAAGTATGCGAAGTGAAAGTAAAATTAAGTAAAAATAAACAAATATGCATGCATTATATAGCTGAAAATGTAAGATTTAATTAGCATAATATTTAAAAGTAATTCTTAAGAAGACACTAAAATCTGAGAAGCTACTGCAATTATCAGTCAACATATCAGATTGAAAGAACAGTCGGTTATTTACTATTTCATAATTTCCTTAATTGAGATCCTCCTAGTATTTCAAGAACCACACTGGTGACATAAACGTGACATAGCAATATTCATGGACAGCTGTATATTATGCGGTTAACCCTAGCTCTCACTTTTTTAAGGCGGAAGATAAATTCTCAACATAACAGCGGGCAACCCGATAGTTTCTTCTGCAAATAGGGATTTTTTTTCCCTGTCTCTTAGACATTCCTCATTGAAATGGGAAGATTTTCTCTTCTTTTCTCAGAACTTTTCCTTCTTTAACTTTTTCTTCTATCACCCTTTCCCACTTTTTTTATTTTTATGAAAGCAAATATATTAGTAGTTCTTTGAACATTAGACCCTGCTCCCCCCACCACCACCAAATAAAAAAAAAATCTAAGATTTTCTCTTCATCATATTTTTTTAAAAGCTTAGCAAGTGTTATTTATCGTGAAAACTTCATTGTTTGTAGGGACACCGGACATCATAATCTGCCTCTCGTGGAGATACACTGGTGTACAAAAGTTTAGCACAATTCTTAAGGTTCAAATTTGGAGTTAATATGGATAAAATGGTTCGCAATCTGCTGAATTAGCAAACATCTCTAGCTCTTTTACTTCGTTTATCTTTAGGCGGCATATCGAAATATTTTGAAAAAGACAGCACCAAGAAATTGCAGAGAAAAATTCAATCCTTAAATTAGTCATTTAAAAAAAATCATCGAGAAAATTTCACTATTACATAGGCATCAAAATAAAATATTTTTCCAACTCACTTCGTTAGAACTAAGATGATGGAACTCAAAATAGCTTGAAGATAAATATTACAACTTGGCAAAATATATATATAAGCGGAAAGCTGTCGTCGATATGGAGATCAGACGATTTATAAGGCAGGCGAAATTATCTTGGCGAGATCGCATTTAATCGGAGAGAAGCGTTTGATAATTCCATTTAGGCTTAACAAATTACAAGCGAATTTTTATAGTTCTTTAAATTGATTACTGGGCCATATAAGGTATAAAAGAAACTGTTTAGATGGTGAATGAGTTTAAATATAAATTTAGAACTAAAAGATAGCCAAAGATTATAAAAATAGATAACATTTATTTAGCGAAATGCGTATAACGATACATAGCGATAAGCGAACTGCGTTTATTTACAACTTTGATGTCATAATCTTAATGTTCGGTTGCTACTCACTCCTTTACTACCAATTAATAAAATATTTATGTGTAATTAAAATAATTATTTTATTACAGAATTAAATAATAAGAAATAAAACATATACATCGTTTTCTATTGCTTCAAGAAATATTTCTGCCAAATTTGAAGGAAATCGGACAATGCAGTTGGTCGTAATCGCGTAACAAACAAATTTACAGACTGACAAAGTGCCAAATGCTGGAGTTAAAATGTAGACCTCGCTCCGCTCGGTCAATAATGGTCATTAAGTCTTTCCCGATTACAAAACATTTAACGAAAACCATTTAAGATAAAAATTGTAAAACTCACATCATTATATAGCCCTGTTCTTTAAATTTTCTTATCGTAGACAAACGGCGCAAATAGTCAATAAACGTTATTAATCAGCTAGACAACGGTAAATTTTTAACAAAATGGAAACAAAAGAATTTCCACAAAACCGGATCTGTCATTTCTATCCGACGGAGGTTCAAGGGTGAGTAAATAAGTATAATAAACATATTTGGGGACCGAATAATGCAAATGTTGCTTAACAGCCAGAATAAAGGTAAGAGATAAGGTGAATGTTTGAAGCTGCCTCAAAATAAAGTTATTGAACGTTTTTTCTTCATCGACACAAGTATCATAGCTAACGTTTTCTAATGCGCTTTGCAACTATTCATTGTACCTCAGAAGAATTTCAACCATGAATCATTTATTAACAAAATGATACAACTCCCTCAATCCAGTTCCGAAGTTCGTCAGTTCCTGGACGATAAATTTTCTGACAGGTGGATCGGAAGGGATTGACCAAAGCCATTGCCTCCACGTTTTTCTGAGATTATTACTTTTAATTTCTTTTTTCAGGATATATATCAAGGACAGTGTCTTTGCCTCACTACTTCGTGATATTAAATACTAAAAGCTAGAAAAAAAACGATGCTTTGTCGAGTATAGAACAAATGTTGGGCACATGTGGCGAAAACTAGAATACTCTCTCGAGATTCTCCGAGTTATAAAGGGGATATAGTTGAAATTTATAAGATAATTGTTCTTGCCACGTACTCGATTATGGCACGATTTACAAAAAATAAACATATGGATAAGTCTAATAGTTTCTGCCGAATAATTCTTTGTAATCAATAAAAAACTTTATACTCATGCTGTATTTTCAGTAGTGTCAAATCTCGTGCCTGTACAGGTTGTGTGTGTGTACAATCCGGGTCACAAGTGAGCATATTCTGTTATCATGGTTTAGTCTTAATTTAATTTTTAATACCAGTTATTTTTTGTAATGCATATGGTTCTGAATGGAAATATAGGTTTCATTCTCAGCTTTTATAGAAGTTTAAACTTTATTTAAAGGGGGATGGCCTAATTTGCATTGCTGTTTTTTGATTTAAAGTTCAAAAAAGCTTAAAGATAAGTTCTCAAATTCAGGGTAACTTTTTTAAATATTAACGAAATTATAACTATTAGTTTCTGAACCTACACACCTGATATATCAGAAAATCATGATCATCTGAAAAAACGTCAGAAAACTCTATTCCGCATTGTTTCAAAATTGTGTATAGTTTTACAGTCTGTTTGGCAATTGCACAGCAAATTACACATACACAGGACAGGTTTAAAATAAATAATTCGTAATCCACAAAATAATTGTAGGATCCCGATCGTATAACTGCACCCGATCCTTGCTTAGCTTCCTTCTGGACAACTAGCTGTTTTGCCTTCATAAACATGATGATAATGACAGATCTTTTGTACTCGATATTACATCAAAGTGATACGAAACTCTTTATATTTAGTTCTATCAATTTCCGCAGCAGAGGTTTACGGAAATTGATAGGACTAAATTTGGCCAAACAACCGCAATGCTAGTTAATAACCATTAACCCGCACGTAGGCACGTCGTTTTTTTTTTCTCGGAGTATAAATATTCCAAAGGTCTTAAAGATTTTGTGGATGAAAATTATTTCCGCACAGCTTCCGATAAAGATAGTACTCTTAGAAATTTGTCCAGGAAGGATACAACAGAGAATGTTTCCTTGAGTAGCACGCGGCAACGTGTTAAATGCAGATCAACAGATTAAATGGATCTTTTGTCCTATAAATGAATACAGTTCTTTTTTTCTTTGTTTTTTCAAAGTTTCCTTCCTTGTTTCAATGCGTGCGTAATAAAATCTTTATAATCTCACGAAACATTGAACTCTTTCGGAGGTGAATAATGAAATGGAGGTGAATAGCTAACTTTCTATAGTATTTTATAATCCCCGAATGTATTTGAGCTCATTGTAATAAGTTTTGAATCACTTTTCGCAAAATATTTCATTTCATAGAGAATTTCTTTATAGATTCATATTTCCATTTGCTTGTAATAAAAATTCTAAATGGCAATATGTTAAACTTTAATGTAACACAACCTGTAAGAATTAGTCTTACAAGTCTTACTGTTATAATTTTGTACACACAGAATAAAATCAAAAACATATTTTTATCAAACTCCTATTGTTATTTACTTTAAAGAATTTAATTTGAAGCTTATCTTTTTTTTGTCATAAATGACAGCAATAAAGACTATATTGCAAGATAAACAATATTTCAACGCTCACAAATACTACTGAGCATAAATTATATCTTACACATTTAAGTTACATATTGCCGCATAACTTTTCAATTTTTTGAACAAAGAATATGCTTCATAATTGAATTAACAATCTGAAAACTTTTCTGAGAAAAGGAGATGGAACCTTCAACAATTCAATCTCCTGACCACTTATAACGTTATTGATGTAGTAATTCGAAAAAGTGAAATGTGAAAAAAAAAAGATTTCACACAATTTATAAATTGTTAAATATATTTTATTACTATTGCAAAGATATTTTTTGTCTTGTATTGATCAAAGTTTCAGATGGAAAAAAATCTCTTTTATCTGCGAAAATGATTTTGACAGCACACAATTTTATAATTTTACATTTAAAATAACCATTATTTCCTGCAGTATCGAACTGTAAATAGTTAAGAAAACCCAAGTATTTTACAATATAAATTGGGACAAAGAAGTATATTCCCTAACATTTTTCTTTTGCTAAACAATACAATAGATAAATTTAAACTCTATGTAGATGTCAGAGCTGGTTAAAACACTACGATCAGGATCTCTTTCTGTTGGGGGGAGGGAACCGTTCGTAGCCTCATACATGCACGTACTGTTTTATTATTATTATTAAGGCATGAAAATTAAATAAACAAATGGAATATTAATTAATGGAAAATAAAATGGATATTAATATCAATTTAACCTTTTCCTTACGGGCGGTACAAGTGTTGTACCAGAAAAATTTTTAACTTTGAATGCGGGTCTGCTGTACCAGACACAAGTGAGGATATCACTCAACACAGTTCTTCTGGTTTAAGTCCCCGTAGCTTAAAGGTTAATGCAATTATTTTGCTTGTTTTAATCAAATGTTTATATAAAATTGCTTTCTTTACTACTTTCATTGTTTATTGTTAAAGATTTCAGTAGACGTATCATGATTTTCTTCAACTCAAATAGCGTGTACTGATCCCCCTTTTAAAACTAAGCCAAAGCAGAAAAAAGGAGAAATTGTATTTCCCACAGTATTTATTTGATAGCGCAGTGACACGCTTGTGAGTTTACAAAACGAGAAGCAATTCTTTTTATTTATTTATTTATTAATAACCTCGATAAGGCTACCGGACGAATTAATGTTTGACAGAAAGGATTAAAACAGCAAATTTGAATGGATCAGAAATAAGGTTGTATCTATTACATTTAGCTTTAAAATAATTTATACACCTCTTCATTGGAGTCACTTCATGCCCACCTAAGAGTCACCTTCAGGAGAGTTGACTTCAGTATTTCGCAAATAAAAAAAATGTAAAATTTGAATTTTAAACCAATTTTTAAAAAATGGTAAACAAATTTCAAAATATTTTTACTCAATCTAAATACTCTAATACTAAGCTTGCCAAGACTGTAGAGTCAGTCAGCCAACCGCAAAACAAAGTGGACCAGAATGATCTGCAAACTAATTTGAAAATATGAAAAGAATCCTAATAATAAAGTACTGAAATTTAAGCGATACTCGATTTTAATTTGAATAAGTCGAGTACACGGCTCTTATAAATTTAATGAAAAGACTAAATTAAATTACCTTGAAAATAATTTTTTTTAAAAAAATATCAAGAGGCGTTGGGGGCCTTCCAAAGTTACGGCGTCTCTAGGCTTTTGCCTACTTCCTAGTTTGAAAATCCGGTCCTGTTTATAACGACCATCCGATATTCCAGTTGAAAGCATAGAATTTTGTTCGCGTCGACCGTCTTTCCACATGCTGTTGAAGACACTTTTCTCTTCTCTCCCTCCCAATTACCTGATTAAGATATGATATACAAGACGGGTGCAACCCCGAACGAAACCGAATCCTCCACCCTCTGGTCCGCCCTGTCACCGCACTTGTAACGGAACTCCCCGCATCGCTTTCAGAAACTGAGCAGATGCCTCATCAGATTTCTTCTTTCTTGAATCGAAGGAGAGCCCCCTCCCCCCGGTCTGTCACTTGGTCTTCCCTGAAATGGAAATGCAAGAAGGATTGTTCAGATCAATTAGGTCTGATGGGCACAAATGGGGTCAGAAAAATCTGTGAAAGATCATTAATAAGTACATGGAAACGAATAAGTCACTGATCACTTAAATAAATAACATCACTGAAAAAAGAAGTAGTAAAGAAAATCTTCAAGTGTTGGTTCAAAAGCTAAAATTCTGAAATTGTCTGAAGTGACAAGATTAAATTAAGGTGTGATAAAGTCAAAAATCAAGATTTAAATTTCAAATAAAATTTTATCATTATCATCTGTTACACAGGGTGTCCACTCTAGACGTGATCCAATAGCTAATTTCTAAACCTTTAGAGATGGTAATTACTTCCAGCTGGAAAAAATGCTTTAAATGACGCACAGAATTATGTTTTCTGCTTTTTAAGCGTGTTAGATTGCAAATATTGCATTAACATCATTTTTCGGCTTTGTCAGTATTTTTAATTAATTTAATTCTTCGCCACTAAAGTTTCTTTATTTTCTTGTGGCAACTTTGGATAATTTTGAAATTCAAACGTTAATTTTAGCCGTTTCATTTAATTTCTAAATTTTACTTAATTATTTACTTTGTTTTCGATTTAATTATTATTTGTCTTAATTTTTGTTGTTGTTTCCATTAAGGTTTCAACTTTATTAATTTTTAAATTCAAATTTTGCAACGGGACTATTTCTTCGCCATCTTGGCTCGCGTAGTCTTTTGGCGCTATGAGGTCTTAGGCGTCTGTATCTGGAATCGTTTTCCGTTACTTTTTGAATTCTTTTGTGATGGGCTAAGCGAGTGGTTGGTTGTTCCAGCTGCGGGCCCCCAGGGCCGGTTGGCTCTGGGGTCGGGGTCTTGTCTTTTCTTGCATCTGCGTGTATTTTTCCGTTAATATTTTATATATTTTTGAGGCTGAAGCTGAAGATTCTTTTTTATTCTTCATTGGTATTCCTAAGAGGATGCAGTATGAAAAAACTCGGTGATGAATGCTCTGAAAGACGAGATGGAAAGTTTTCTACAACACTATTCCGGAACAATCTATTGAATTAAGGTGCTTTTGTGAAAGAAAGCATTTCTTTCTTTATGCCGGAACAATCCCTGAACGCTGATTTTCAATGATCATCACCTTTTGCGAGATCTGCAGTGTGGGTAATGCCTTCAGCATTTTTAATTTTCATCGTGGTGGTGTGTACTCTTAATCACAGAGATCGTGATCATCTTTTTAACGTCTATTCCTGCTCAACATTTTTGTTCTCATCTTCAGCTTTTCCGATTTTTGAATGAGTGATGCAGGCCTAGAGGAATGGCCGAGCAAGGTGCGAAAATGTGCAAGTTGCATACTTCAAAATATCAATGTTAAGTGAATATAAAAAAAATTCACTTATTTTTTTTTAAGTAATATTCATCAATTCAAGAAGTGTTTGTGATGTTGCAGTGAATAATGTTCCTCATTACATCTCTATCAAATTTAGGTTGTCTTTTTTTTACTTTGTGTTCTGAAATATAATTCTTAGGCCTGCAGTGCTAATGTGTAGCTACAATTTTTATTTTTTGTTTTGTTTGATAAATGTTCATTTCTGTGCATCAAATATTATGCATATATCTAAATTTTTATGGCAGTAATTAATTTTAATATCAATAATTATTAAATAAAAAATTATTTAAAATTTTATAAAATTGTTTTTATTTAATTATTTTTAGCATTGTACTACCACTATATGAAAATGAACTTTTAATTATGTAGCTAGGGTTTTCAGGTCAGCAAAGGTAGGTGAATTATTTCAATATTGCAAGAATGGCTTATTGTTGTGTAATTTGATTTTATACCCAGAATTAATTAATTGTTCAATATTTATTATAATTTAAATTTTATTTCTGGGTTTCTACCTTGCATCAATATTTTTATAATTATCCTAGCTACCTCTTCCCAACATAATTTCATATAATTAACATTTGAGTCCCCCAATATTTATATATTTCAATTATTAACATTTTATGCAGTGACATTTTTGGTCACCTCCATCATTATTCAATAATTAACAAAGCGCATAAATGTACTGTTAAAAAAATTACGAGTTCTAAATTTTTATACAGTCCCTCTGTCCTATTAGTCATAATTTGTAAAATAATTTTGAAACATAAGCATTTTAAGATAAAAAATGTCCCACGATTCTGCGACTAAAACTGGCCGAGTTATGAAGTTTGAATATCGCGGTTTTAGACTGCTTAGTTCACTGGGAATCTCATGGAAGATCCTCAAATCAACGCGCAGTTCTTTCTCGACGAGGTCTCTGATCGGTTTAAAATTAGGAAATTCAAAGATCTATAATTCTGTCAGTTTTAGTCGCAGAAGAGTTAAACTTTTTTGTTTAAAATGTTAGTTTGTCAAGATTATTTTGTTAATTAAGACTAATAGGATCGGAGGACTGTATTAAAATTTAGACTTAGTAATTTATTCAATAGTACATTTATTGACTTAATCAAAGTAAAATATAAAATAACAATAAATACAATATAAAATAAAATAAAATATAAAATATCGTAAAATAACCATTTGAAGTATGTGGTATATATGCCTCTCTATCTGGCCATGGTTTAGAAATTAGCTACAGGGTCATGTTTAGAATAGACAGCCTGTATAATAATTTTTTTCCATAATCGAAGAGGAAGGTTCTTTTGTTCATGAAACTGAATTGAATAAAACAAAACAAAAATATATATTATTCATCTAATTTACAAAACAGTCATGACATGCCTCAGTTGTCCGATTGGAGTTCATCATTTAGAATACAGAACTTTTTTTTTGCCATTACACTTATATTGTTATTTCATGTGACATTCTTTAACACAGAACGTAAATAAAAAGATATCTTTCCACTAATTTTAAAAGAAATTTCTTTCCATGCGAAAAAATGCATTCTCATGGAAAAATTTTTTCCATCAATTTTAAAAGATATTTCTTTCCATGCGAATGCATTTTTTCGCATATAGCACTCATTTATTTCAAAACTTTGCCTTCATCTATCTTCTATATAGAAAATTCAAATGTATTTAAAAATAAACTATTTAAGCACTTAAAAAATGTCATAATAATCATAATTCATTTAATCTAGATTAAAGTATTTTAAATTTCCCAATATCCTTTTGAAATAATCATTCTAACAGAGACATAAGGATGTGGTTTCTCCCGTTTTTAAGAGGCTGTAAGGTCTTAGCCCAATGATTCTGAGGTCTGATTAGATATCACAAGACACAGCAATACAGGATATTAATTTAAATTAAGATTTCTTGGTTAAGGAACTATTTACAAGAAATATTCAAAAATAATATAATTCAAAAATCTGCCTAACTCAGGATGAGATAGCGAGAGTCAAAGTCAAAAGTTCAAAACTGGATTCATTCGCAGTTCTAGGTGTGAGTCTACTCGTAAGAAAACTGATAAAGTTCAGTAAAGTTCAACTCAGGGCGAGTTCAAAGTCCGATGGCCGGAAATAGAAGTTTGAGGGATTCTTCCGCTCAAAACGTTGAAATAACTTCCAAAGAGTTATGTGGATTACCAAGGTAGGTAATTGGCAGTGATGTAATTTCACGCTCACTATTCGAGAACAATTCCGAAGAATTCTAAGATGCTTTCCCAGCTCTCTAAGAGCTATTCGGCCAAGGATTGGCTTTCGGTTTTCACGGGACTGGGCGCCCGTGCAAGTACAGAGTCTCGAGCTGAGACCTGACTTCAAAATCACCGATCACGAGAATCGAGATTGGAATCGGAATCAGACTCCGAATTTAATCTCGTCTCAATCTCCCGTCTCGAGTCGAGTCTCCGAGTCCTCTTCTCGTCTTCCAAATTCCAGCTTAAAAATCCCTTTGACCATGCCCTCTGAGGCGTGGCCGAAAGGTTAAGTCTCCATGATTTGTCCGGGTGACGAACAATTTAACCAACCACAAACATGCGCTCCCCTTCCCGTTTCATCATTGGAAAGAGTCACAACGTAAAGAGTTCTTTTGTTGGTCAACTTGTGCGGTCTCCCAACGGTCAGTCGGCACGGTCCCTTCAAACCCCTCCGGGTTATGTATTACCGGGTTGTTTTTACAACATCGCGGCTTCCTTTCTCTTCTCACTTTCGGCGAGTTCGTTGGGGGTCTGGTCTCGTGGGAACTGTGGGCTCCGGGGACCCCACAAGGCAGAAAGATAATGCTTCTTCTTCTTATTTATTTATTTCCCACGCCGGCCCACCTTACCCAAAGGTTGTAAAGCATTGACACGAGTCGGGGAGGGGGGGAGAAAAATGTCGGAAAATACAAATATATTATAATACAAACTACACCCACCGTGGATAGAATATTATGTTCATAACAATATACAAAAGCATATAATAAATAAATAAAAATCCATAACAATAAACTTTAAAAATGTGATGAAAATAAATTAATAAAATTTATGAAAATAAACATAATATAATAGAAATAAATAAAACAAATTATATGAAGTACAACCTCAGGTACCACCAACAGGGTCTAGGAACAAGAGGTGCAAACAAAAGCACCCACAAGAAGAAAAAAGAAAAGAAAACTAAAATCTGTATTACAATTTAGAAAAAGAGAGAGAAATAAAAAAATATTTGTTATGCAAATTTGGCAAGAAAGAAATAATGTCTGTAAGACAATTTAGAAAAGATAAAGAATGAAAGTCAGGCACGTCAATCACTGTAGTAGTCTGGTGCGTATGGAATCACTTATTTCGAAACTCTTTCAAATTCTAAATACTGCAATTTTATTAAAGAATATATTAAGAATATTTAAAGAATATATTATACACCGCTGGTTGGATGGCTTTAATTCAAAATATGTAATGTCACCTATTAACTATTTTAAACAGGATCCAAAGATTTTTATTGCGTCAGTCGTACTGAGTTAGTACTCAAACAGCTGGTTGTTCCGAGAATCATAAAAAATGTTTTTACCCAGTTTAAATTCTAATAGCATCGTTTGCAGCAATCTTTATAATTCCATTATATTTTTATTAACTTATCTTCAGTTAATGTCATTTTCGCTAAGAAAAATGAGTGGGCAAAATCAGTAACATATTCATTTTTTATTTCGATTTTGTTCTCAAATCTTTATTTTATGTGATTTTGGGCCTTTCTTGCATTTTGTTGAAGTCATGATGCCACGGACAAGGCCATACGTGTACTGCTAGTTAAAGAATATTTGAATGATAATGTTTGTGGTTTCTTCCAATCGTAGGCAGGATTACACTTTCTCCTTCTCCTACCTCAATAACAATATCCTTCGTACAAGGGAAAACACAGTAAAGCAGGGGAGTAAAACTATCAACAGGGTGAGTAGCAGACAGACAGATAAGTTCAGGACGGGAAGTGACATCTTAATAGCTTAGTGGTTCAGCATCTGCATCATCTTGCCCGAAGCAAAGAAAATATTCTACTGAAACAACATTTGAAACGGCTATAGAAAAGAATTTCAAACAGTTAAATTTTTTTCAAACAATTGACACATTTACAAAACATATATTATGTCAAAAATCAATGACAATTTGTACATTATGTTCTCCCGATGCATTCTTCATCCTCCATTGCAAAAAGCATCGTCTGCTTTTCGTCTTCAGTTTATTTTCTTACGCCGACAAATCCCATCTAAATCTCTTCTGAGAAAGCCGATTCCAAAGAAAGTCAAACGTCAAGCACACAACAAAGCGCATTGTGTCACCAGACAAATCCTTACACCTCAGTCCACAACAAAGGCAGCTGCTCTGGAATTCTCTCCCCCTTTCGAGACACAAGGGTGGTCTTTGTTCCTCGGACCGTGATTCACCCCGAAATATTATGCGCGAGATGGGAACGTCAACATGCGAGAACGGCGTTTAGCACAAGTGTGCCATGGATGATGGATAGGGGTTTCGGATTTGGGGACATGATTTTACAGAGCGTATAATCTCTTCTAAAAGCTTACCGGCTGTCCAGTAATAGCTTATCTATACCGTACCTTCACATGCCGAGTTTACGCGCAATAAGTCACTTCACGTATTGGTATTTCTGCTATGTTTTGCCAACACAGAAATGAAAGGAGTATATATCTGATTTTAATTGCACTAAGACAGGACATCTTTAGCCATGTGTTGTAATCCAAAGTCTGCTGCATTTTGCGGTCGTGGAAGTAATAATAGCGAGTACTTCTGCCTAATTATTCGATATTGAAAAACGAAACCAATAGAAAAATCTATCTTGGTTTCAAACGTTCCATTAATTATTTACAAATAGATTAATTATACTAATTTTTTCCCCTTATCATCTACTGAATAATTTATTTCTTCTTCCTCATATCTAACGAAACAGCATTTTAGTCGTCCACCAATTCAGCTTCGAGATTTTGATGAATCTCCATCTTTTCTAACTGTTTTTGGAATTATGTCCATCTATCTGTGAACATGATAAGTAAAAAATGAATCGAATTGAAAGAATATGTTCTATATTTTTCCAAAGTATGGTGCTCTATATACAAAAATTGTAGATCTGTATCAAAACGTGTACGTGCAATTAAATTGATGAAACTATTTTATAATAGAAAACATGTTGTTTGTGGAAAAACATTTAAGAATCTCTAATTTAGAAGACCAGTCAGTGTTCCAGTGCTCCTAAAGAGGCGATCCGAATGGCGGTATGTACTGGAATCTTACAGGAGGCCTATTTTTGTAACTCAGTCAGGGGCGTGAGGCTTGAACTATGGCTCTTGTTTCGTCTTTCCAAAACTTGATGCGATTGCTTTTGATATGTTTCTTCATAAAAAGTATTAAAGCGTATGAAAATATTAAATGAAACTAAAATCTATGCTCTCTTGCTAAAAAGGTTTGGAAATGTATGGCCCTTAGTTTCTTCGCTTAGTGTTAATAATTTTATTGTAATAAATCAACCAGCCTACTCTATGAATATTTCCAATTAGTATTCAATGACAACTGAAGTTAACGTAGAAACCTGTGAGTTGCTCACCTATTGCTGGTGAAGGGTTCATACGTGTCTTGGGAATTTACAAAGAGAGCCATGAAATTACTCAACTTTCGTGTCAAATGTAGAGTTTTATTAGCATAATATCAGTTAGCAGCGGCACTCGTTCTAATCCTTGGTCCAACTTATATCTAGTCAAAGTCTGGTTTTAGCTCTAATATATGAGCGTAGGTTGCCTTCCTGGAGAAATTTCAGGAGAAACTGGTCCACGTTCATTTTTTGCTTGGAAGAAAATCTCCATCAACAATCCAATTTTTTATCGGTCTACCAGAATTTAATATCAATTAGCAACGCTCGAATTGTTTTGAAATATCTTAGGATCGTAAACAAATCTGTTTAATTCACATAATGACATCCCGAAAAATTTCCCTGTGCTGCCAACTGGAGTTGCTTAAAGCGCATGCACGTCTTTCTTGTGTGCGTAAACAAACTGTGGAATAAATATTATAGAAATAAAAACTTCGAAAACTCTATCTCGTATCCTTAAATTAAATTAATTGAAATAAATAATTTATACAAATAATAAACAGTCAGTGATGAAATATGTAACAAGAATTTACAAATTGGTTCATGTGATTGGCAACTGTTAAGAATGGTGATTTAAATTAAGGACAGACACTATGTTTACAAACAATCAAAATAGAGAAAACGCAGTTTGAATGATTACACAAATCTCCGAAAAGGTTTTAATTATAGCTTGTCAGTCAAATATATCAACAAACACTTCTCTTGGAGAAGAAGGACGACGCGATAAATCAAATCATGAACCTTAATTGGTAGTTTTGGACAAAAATGTTTGGGTGTTCCTGTCCTCGATTGTCCCTGGATGAGGGTCCACCTAATCTTATCTCTAACGAAGCATAAATCTTCACTGGAGATAAGGATCTGAAATGTTGTTTTTGAAAATTGAACTTTCACTCTTACAATAGATGAAAAGTCATATTCAAGTTTTTAGTGGTTTTTGAGAGAGATTGCATTCCGGAGATGTTATGATTCCTTGATTATGCTTTAATGGAATAAATGTCACTCACAAAATCAATTATATATTACAAATACAATCCTATCTAAGGTAGTTTGCCCAAATACCACCCACTTAAGCCATTAATTTAATCAGAGGGCTAATTCATGTGCAATTTGTCAAAAAATTGTTCCATTCTATTATTTGGATTGTTATCCAAAAACATACCGAATTACAACTCTAACACATAAGTTTAACACACACACCAAAACCTTTTTTTGCGACTGCAGAATTTTTCTTAAAAAAATAGTGTTCCTAATATCGCCTTCTATATGTTCCTAACATCGCCTATGTCTAAAATGGATTGAAATAAAGTGCACCTTATGTTACGATCATACGTTCTTTATTACACATGAAAATTAAAGCACAACAAAATTGCAAATACTACAAGACATCTTCTTTTGTACTTTTAGTAATATAGTCAAAGCATTCTTTTAACACTTCACCTAAATAAAACTTTAAAATAAAAAAGGATTTAGGAGCATCATCAGATGATAGGACATCAACCTTGTTTATTTAGAGGTAATTTTTTTAAAATTATAGTACCCCTAAAAGGGCTAAAGCGATAATGGGAAAACTCAAGTGGGCGATAATGGGAGCAACCGAAACCTCAAACATGGAGGTACCCCCCTTCGGAATCAAATGCAAACCAAAAAATGAATACACCAAAATGTAGGATAATATAGTAATATCACTGCCTCAAATGCTATAATATTATGACTTGAACTTTACATATTATACTAAAAGTTACAAAACATTATTATTAATTCACCTAACATAAAAATCAGCAAAAATTCCCAGAAAAAAATCAACACAGATTAAAATGGCTTCCTCAAACAACTTCTGAAATGGGAAGCTTTGTAGTTCCGGTAGTGGTCACCATATAAGACTTAAAATCAAGTAGAAACCATAGTGGGCGATATTAGGAACGTAGGCGATATTCGGCCTCCTTACCTTATATCTATAGTGATAGATTAAATTCGTGAAATGTTATTTCGAAAATGATAAATTTCAATTATTATAATGATATTACCATGTGGAAATTACAGAGTATCACACGCCCCATGAATTTTAGTAAGAACCATCTTTCATTCAATAGCTATTTACCACATCATGGGACACGTCTGGCTATATTAAAACCCACCATAACGATAAAACTTTGCTCAAATCAAAATCATCCATACTATCGAATTGAAATTTGTTTTTGCAATTTATCCATCTGTAAACGCTCTTCAAAAACCGCAAGAGTCAACCCCTCGAAACTCTCGTATAGTTGTACAATACGGCATGTTCAGTGTTTATTTACGTAGTGTAGTGAAGTTAATCGTGTATGCATTTTGGACCTGTTCTTTTTCACCAATGGGGTACAAAATTTGATATAGATCTGCAATTTTGGTGTCAAGACCGCACACTAAATTTCAACATTCGCATTTATCATCTTCATGGTATTTTTGAGTTATCGTGTTCACTTACATACTGACCGACAAACGAACGGTTCAACCTTTGACAAATTTAGACCAAAAATAGACGGTAATATATAATAACAATCTATTTTAGCATTCGCGCAAGTACAGAGACAGACAGCCAACCCTCTGCCCAATGTAGTACAAAATTTGTTGCAGATCTACAATTATAATTATGAAACCAAATTCTGCAAAATTGATGCAAATTTTTTATCTATTTCGATCATTGCTCATTTGCTTTAACGTTATCACCGGAATACGGAAAAAAAGAACAACGGTTCGCTCAAAATTTGTTAGATATCAACAATTTTGGTCTAAAACCCGCATATCAAATTTCATCGGTCACACTCACAGAGGTACGAAAGCAAATATTAGCACTCAATTATTAGCAAAGTAAATAACAATGAATTAAGAACAAAATTAAGTTTGGATAAATATATTTATTTAGAAAATATTAATATTATATTCGAAATCAAGATGAATCTTTGAATCATTTTTTCTTATTAATACAGAAAATTCTGGAAAAACTATACACGATCTCAAAATTCAAGTATCTCAAAGTTTATAAGGCATGTAGTTTAAGAAACCCTTATTTCTAATTAACTTTACACAAAATATTGTATTCACTCAAGATTGTAGTTGTCTTCATTAAATATTCGGAAGGGGGCATGGAAACTAAGTTCATATGATTTCCATGTTTTACTTAATCAATGAGTTAAAAATTAATTCATAATTCAGTTTAAAAAACATGCTGAAACTATACATACTGAAACTCCCTTCGAATTTCTCGCGTATTTGCACAACAAGGTGTTTTTGTGTTCAGTCTCGGAGCATAGTGAAGAAAATCGAAAATATATTATCTGCAATTTCCCTTCTACCATTAAGGTCCAAAATTTGAAATGCATCTGTAATTTTGGTCTCAAGAACATTCATTTCATTTATGTATCTCCTTGCGTTTCTGTTGTAGAGTTCGTATACCCACTGATGAGCAGACAGATAGACTTCCCGTCGACGGATTTCGTCCAACATTTGACAAAATTCTACAATCTTAGTGTTAAGACGACGTACCAAAACTTCATCCGTCTAGCTGATTGATTTGTTCATTGACAGACATGATTACAAAAATGTTTCTTAGTACTGAGAGAGGTCTTAAGCTTATCATTCACGTCCGCTCCAAGCCGCGCAAATGGCGTGGTGGTACTCCACACCATTCCATTTTAACCCATAAGTCATTCACGACCGCTCCACACG
>BGPR01000052.1:531643-611318 GCA_013235015.1 Araneus ventricosus | reverse complement strand
CAAAAAATTAGAATTAGAAAAATTAAAGTTAGAAGGATTTCTAGAATTACTTTAAGATCTTACTTCGTCTTGTTGAAGAAATATTTTTCTGCTTTAGTATGACTAATTAAAAAGGAAAAAATGGGATTTTCAAATTAATTTATCTTTCCAAGATATTTTCAAGAAAATCAGCATATTTAAAAAGACAGTTTTGAATTTATTATTCTTTACAAAAAATTAGAATTAGAAAAATTAAAGTTAGAAGGATTTCTAGAATTACTTTAAGATCTTACTTCGTCTTGTTGAAGAAATATTTTTCTACTTTAGTATGACTAATTAAAAGGGGGAAAATGAGATTTCCAAATTATCTTTTCATTATTCAAGAAGGTCAGCATATTTAAAAAGACAGTTGTAAATTTATCAGTTTTTACAAAAAAAAAATATAAATTAGTACTTAAATGCATTAAATATTTTTGATTTAAGAGAGAATTGAAACTTACGATATGAAAAGAAATATAATCTGATACATGAGTTTAGAAATATGGATAACTTCATTCCTTTGCTAAAAATTAAAATTACCCCTATCAATCTAATTAAAACACTCAGTGGCGGTAATTGGGTGGAAAAAGTGAAGGGGCCAAAAAATGTATAGACGTCTAAAAGAAGCGGGAATATAGGGGAAAGACAATAAAATTTAAAAATTTACTTAAAAATTTACTATTTTTCCCGAACACTGCTGCTATTATAATTCTTATTTTTAGGCAGCTAAAATTAAATTAAAATTTAATTTTGATCTAAAAAAGTAGGAGGCGACTGCCTCCTCCCCCCCCCCCCCGACTTGCCGCCACTGAAAACACTGTTGATTGAATATATAGTCCTAAACCTCTTTTTCTCCTGTGATTGTAAGTGATGCACTATCGAATAGCTATATAGGGCACCGTGCTGTGCCATCCTATTCTGATGTCTATAAGTCAGTATCTACCTCCGACCATGAGAATTCCTTTTGTCTGGAGGTTAAAATGCTCGTCTTGGAACCCAAAGGTCTCCGGTTCTAAACTACGTTATAAACAATTCTTCTAAGCATATACACTGAATGAATTGGGACCAATGCAAAACAACCAGGGTACGGAAAATGGATAAACAGAGCTTACGGGAGCAGCGTATTAAAAAGGTTTTACTACATTGCAAAACTTAGGTTTTTATATGAAATGTCAAATTAAAAATTATTACAACAATCATTAAATGTTAAAATCACACTGAATCATTCAGCAGTTGTTGATTCCAATGCTTCAATTTTTTTTGTAGTCCCAGAAAATTTTTTTACAATGTTCCTAAAGTACATCAAAATTTTTCACTTATTTTTAACTAAATTTTAAGATCATTTTAATAATTAATATTTTGATAAATGGAAGTCAAACTTTTCATTGATATAAATTCCGGTTTTAGGCGATGAAAACGTATATAGAGTGGAAACTAAATTTTAGCTGCCTTTTCCCCCTTAAGGAAATATCTTCCATTTTCTTCACATACAACATTTTTTCTAGACACCCATGCAAGGCATTTATAGTTATGTTAGATAAAAAGTGAATTTATAATATTGTGAGAAAAATTTCGTTGCGGTTTTCCCACATTATTTCGAAGAGTTATCTTCCATTAGAGAGCTATAAAAATGTTATCTTTTCAGAAAGATGGGTTTCTTTGTTTTATTTTTTGTTTTCTGTTTTGTGCTGTAATGATAAGTGGTCATATAATCATCTCCCGTTGTTCTGGATCATTAAAATAGTAGAAATGGTTCGTCGTTCAAGCAAAAGTCACTAAAGTCCAAAACCATAGTTTCAAGATCTGGTCAGTTTAAAGTTGATCAATTTTGAGTCATTATGATAACTAATAAAAATTACTTTACAGATTTCTAGCTCCTACATTGATTCACTGATGGTTATATAACAGGTTTCTATCACGAAAAAATTAATTGGAAATGCCGACTGTCTGCAGCAGTCCTTCAAAAGGATTTTGTGGACTTAGTGACTTTTGCCTGAACGACGACGAATGACACAATTTACATTTCGGAGTAAGTGAAGAATAAATTACATAACAATCTATTTAGAAAGAGCTAGACATCAATAAAGCATCTTTGACTTTTGGATTTGATATTCGAAAGATTCGTATTTCAGTCTAATAAAAAAGAAACCTTCAGAGATATCTTGATATCAGAAATAAACTGATTCTCAGAAAGATTTATACGTTTTAATTAGAGCAGCATGCTCATTAAAAAGATTGATTTTAATAATTTTTTTTATTAAAGTCAATATTTTGCTTTCTGACCGTCATTGGTTTATAAAATCATGAATATTGGTTTCTTCATGCTTATATTTTTTTAAAAATTTAACTCGTTCAAAAATGATATCCCTTAACTTTCACAATGATTCAGAATGAACAAACACACATTCCTAATTTCTTATTATCTATTATTTTGCTTTTAGATTAGACAATATTAAATATAAAAATGCATTCTAAGAATGACTATAAAAAGTTTGATATTTCACTAAGAAATTGTTTTTCTGATTCCCTTTAAAAAGTGTTAGTAAACCCAGTGAAGAAAAATTATTTCATTCCAGTAATTAATATAAAATGATAATATGCATCTTATATATCGAAATTAAACCATCGGATGTAAATTTCGTTTTGTTGACTTGAAAACATGAAAGTTTTATATGTGCGAGAGCAGAAATTGCGCATCAAACTGAAAAATGTTTTGCTGCATACAAAAGAAAAGCTAAAAAATTTTGACGTTTGCAGACTAAAATAAGTGAGTTGATTAATTTAAATGTGTGAGGTGACACAATATTTTAATATATATTTTGAAACACCGAGAAATAGCATCTGTAATTGTCGAAACTATTGATTACTTCGTACAAGTTGCAATTTTCGCAATTAACGGATACAATTTCAATTTGGTTATTTATTGGCTTCAAAGAAATTCGTTTTTCTTTTTTATGCTAAACAAATCAAATATACCGCTAACAACGATTTTTATATTGATCAATTAAATTATCATATCGTACCAAAAAACGATAGTTCGTTATTGTTACAAATAAAAATTCTATAATTCGAGAATCTGTACCAACACAATAAAAGTTCAAATACAGTAAGAATGAATTAAAATTTTTTAAATATGTTGCTTTGAATGGACAGTAAAACTTCGATTAACCATCATCGTCCGGATCATGTCTGCGACAGTTAATTGAATAGACGAATAAGAGAAATCTCTCAATACTGTGATGTATTTCAGCATAGCATGAAGAATCGTGGAGCCTTCTTTATCAAAAATAATATATTTATTGGACGTTTTCCACAGCACAATCATGTAAAACAAACACATGCACTTACTTCACAAACATTACATCACTTACTTGCATCGAATTCCATGTTCAATTCATTATTCTTTTTCGTTGCTAGGCAAAGTTAGCAAAAAACAAATATATCGTTGCCACACTATTTTTATAACCTTTAGAAAAGAATTAATACCAAACGATTTTTTTAATTAATTTCTTTTACAGCCAAACGATGTTTTTAAATTAATTTCTTTTGTGACGAAACGATTTTTTTATCTAATTAATTTCTTTTCTTTAAATATTTTAATAATTCTACAAATATATATATTTTTTATTCGTTACGAATATTACAATACTTATGTATAGTAACTAGATTTCACTGCTGGTTTAGGTCGAAGATGAAAATAAAAATCTTTAAAAGTGAATAATACATCTTGTATTTAATTTTACTAAACGATCAGTATAAACTTCAATATAAGAGTTGTGATGTATAGAAATGTATTAAAATACTATTAACTTACGTTACATTTTACTTTTTTAGACGATGGCAGACAACTGAAACTGATGATTATTCGAAGTTTTATTGTACTATGATGTAGTTTTTCTATGGAGGATGAATTGATGATAAAACTTGTAAGAAGGGGAAAACGAAACTACTTACCAACTGAAGTCTCTGTCTCTGTGCATGGCTGTCGAAAACCCAAACATTGATCCATTAGGTCCTTGATGCACTACTGCTGTCCTTGTATCCACATTAAAACATAATGTCCTGAATGGTGTGCATACCAAAATCAGTGTAAATAACCACAACGTCCTCAGATTCAATTTGCATTTTGAGTAAGTAAAACGCAAGCTGTCCACTGTCAGCAAGTAAGAACACAATATTTGTTCCATCGTTATAAAAATTCTTCAGAAACTTTCCGAGTTGTAATTTGGTTGCCAACTATTATTTCATTATTATTTTACGAAGATGAATTCTTCAAAACCTATTTAGCATCGTTTGACCAGCATTGAAAGCTCTTTATAAGTTCATTTTTTATTTTATTTATCACACACGAAAATGTGGAATTATTTATTTTTATTTTATCATCATAAAAAATTTATAAAAAAGTAGAAATATTCTTCTTTAGCACTTTTGATAGAATAAAAACAATAAATCGTTAAAAAATTTTAATAGAATATTTTAATTAAACAAAAAATCTAATTGCTTTCATACGCATTATTAAATCCATAACTTCCTTTTTATTCAACAGATTTTTAATTTCGAATTCTTTTTTTTCAGTTCTTTTCGTAAACGATAATTTCAAAGAAAAATAATTAATTAATATCTAATTATCATATCATCCAAATAAAAATATACTTGATTCGCGAAATATAAAGCAGATGATAAATATCACAATCAAAATCTTGTTATTTCCATGATATTATAGTATATCCCATGTGAATTTTAAAGTTCCAAATGATGTATTCCTTCCGCGGTAATAGTTGACGTTCTTAGACAAGAACACGTGACATATGCGATAGTGGAAAAACTTTTTCGAGAACTCCCGCTCTGGGATGCTTTTTCTTCAAGGGTTGTTTCTTCATCCAACAAGTAGCAGTTCGCCAAGACATCGCCAAATGTCCTTCTACACGGCGCGGAAATTAAATGTGACAGTTTAAGAAGGATTAGTTCGCCAAAACTTTGCAATTAATGGTAGAATTAGCAACTGAGAGCAATGAATTTTTTAAATGGATATTGATATGCATAAGAATAATAACAATCTTCATCTTCATATAATAGAAACTTATGATGCAATTTTATTTCAATAATCTTAAAATAAAAAGGTAATAATAATAATTAATGATCAAGTTAAATACAACACTTTCATCTGATGTTGTAGGCTTTATAATATTATTACTGTTAAAACTATGTCCTGCAATACTTAGAAGTATTTAAGTCTTATCATTTCTTGCATTTTCATTAATTAATAAATGTTTTGACTAATATTTTTAAGAGATTTTCTTATGCAATATCACGACTTATATTTTCAACAGCATTTACGTGAAAAGGGAAAGTTTTGGAGCCGCCAGATTTGAAAATTTTGTGTGACTTGTCTTGAAATCAGCAAGAAATAAACACATAATAATCTGTATAATCTTTTTCATAGTTATGAAGTTTCAGAATTTTCTGAACACCTTTGAACTTCAAAGAACAAAAAGGCTACGTTTAATTATTAGACATTTTTATATCAGAAACAAAATCAGGCGTAATTTTCCCTTTAACTTCTAATACACTTCCACATAAAAATCTTAATTTAAAGTGAGGATAAAAGATTTCTATATGTTATTCGGCTAAATGTTCTTGGTCAGCGTCAACTCGTTCTCGATCAATTAAATTCCTCTAAATTATATAAAACCGCTTTTTCTTCTGATGAAGTGTCCCTGATATTTTCATTTTCGTAAATTTGTTGTTTCTTACTAATCGTGGCTTGCGTTTACGTAAATGCATTAATCATTGTCAATGGACTCAGTTGGCAATGGAAACGCACTCATAAATGAATGTCAACGTACATTTAAAAAAATATTTGTAAATATAATTCATTTTGGTACATAGTTTTATAGCACGATAAAAGAAAGCGAGATTGTGTTAGGTAAAGTAACATCTTCATGAAGAGGGATTTGGTTCAAAATCTGATTCAGGAATAAGAATCACAAACTAAATTTCATATAACTAGTTAGTTGCATTTTCTTGTTCACACACATACAGTCAGGTAGACAGACACGATGTTTTTTACGGATTCCCATTAACTAATGCAATAATAGCTCAGTCCTATATTTTGCGAGCTAATTCTGAAACGGCGTTTTTGTTACCTACGATTACGAAGTTTCTTATCCTGGGGGTGGGGGAAGGAATTGAAAAATGGCGAAGAGAAAACTCGAACCACACAACCACAAACAACCGCAGTTAGCTTACTTTCATGAACCCTTGCAATGCCTGTAGTTAAAAAAAAAATTCGAATGGAATGAAACTACATACCTTTTTTCTATTTTCTTAAAGACTTGGTGGGTGAAAAACGCCACCCAAACATTTTTAACTTTTTAAAGGCTATTGGTTTTTATACATGCATTTAACATTTTAAGCTTGTTTGTCTCATTATGGTACAATTTACTCAAATTTTATTGCTTTGCGTTTTATCTAATTTTTATCTTGTTTTACCATTTTTTATTTACCATATGTTTTGAGAATTTACCATTTGATTGGCGCAGTTTAGCCAGGATTGGCTCTTGCACCATTAAATCTCAATCAACCAATCCTATTTTCTTAAATTGGAATAAGCAGTTTGTGCTGGTTATTTATTAAATTTAAATTCATAGAGTTGAAGCATTGCCGAAGCACCACCAATTAATAAATGGTGTTTCATCGAAAACTGGATATAGAAATATTGATTGCAATATTTAAAGATTTGATCGACGACCAGTTTGTATGGCAACATTCTCTAACGGTTGCTAATGGAACCATGATGCAAAATTTAAACAAATTATTGCCAGACTATTGAAAATTTCAACACATTTTTACTTTTCGTGTACGAAATATACCAAGAAAAAGTATTGTATTAGTCGAAAAAATCTACCTCGGGATTTTGATGAATCTCTACGTTTTGGATCTCCCTGTGTCCGAAAAAAAAACCATTGTTGTAATTTTGACTTTCGGTCTATCTGTCTGTGCTTGCGATAACTCAAAAGTGCCGAGAGCTAGATGGATAAAATTTGGCAACTGGTCTTGCCGTCATGAAATCCGTATATAAAAAGTCTGCCTGTTTGTCCGTCCGTACACTTCTAAACACGATAACTCAAAGACGAGAAGAGCTCGATGGATGAAATTTAGCATACATTTTTATCATCAAAATCATTAATGTCTGTCACATTTTGGATCAAAGCCATCAATTGGTTTACCATCTTTCGGTCTGTATATTAGCTTAGATGTGAATACGATAATTCAGAAATGCAACGGATAAATGAAACTAGGCATGCGGTCTTCTGAGTAAAAGTGTAAATCTGTTCAGCTTTTGGTTCCAATCGGCCGAAATGAAGACTTCCAAATTCATACTCTGTTTACGAAGCACAAAACGCAACATCATCCTGGCACGCAAGTCACTTTCAGGCGTTGATATTGCCTGTATTAACATCCCAAGGATACAGAATCTAATAAAGAGAAATAAAGAGGCCGGGCTATACTGTGTTAGTATATGAGAAAGTCAGATGCAGAGTATTCCCGCTGGTTAAGTTTTTTGATGAAGAGACAAAATCATTTCTTGTAGAAAGCATTTTTATACGCTAAAGCTTACTCTAAGAAACAACAGTTTGTTAGAGTCGATACACGATCAGACAGCTTTAATAAATAAATAAAAAATTAATTAAAAAATTAATAAATAAATAAATTAATTAAAAAATTAATAAATAAATAAAATTAAATTAATAAATAAATGAAATAAAATTAATAAATAAATAAAATACAGTTAATAAATAAATAAAATACAATTAATACATAAATAAGAATAACATAATTGAGATTTTTATCACATGATATGAATCTTTCTCGGTGTAGAATATCGATTGTAACTTGTGTAATGCGTCGTTTTCAATTGTTTTATATCGTATTTTCAAGAGTTTTCCCTTGTTTGGCCATTAAAACAGTTCAAAGCTCTGGTCTAAACCAGAACATCTCACACTGTTCCTGCTATATCCCCCTTTCTAGAGGGAATTGAAATAATAATAACCGTGACTCTATTTTCTTCAAAAAAAGTTTTGTCACGATTCTAAAATGGAAAAATACATTACGTTAATCAAATATAGATAAAAATGAAAATTCGGCTTATACTAGTTACATAAGAAATTCTAATAAAGTGAAACTTGCCTAATTCGAGCGTTTTTAATTCGAATTCGTCCGTAATTCTAATTTCATCTGGTCTCTTGAATTTTCTATCAACATAACGCTAAAATATCGTTTTAACTATTTTGTTTTCTTAAAAGTTAAAGCTAAAAATTGTGATGAAATGTACTTATTTCTGAATTTTATTCGTTAGTTGAATGTGTCAGTACTTTTTGTCCTCAGTGAGGGTAAGTGCATGATTTTTATAAGGCCCTTAATTCAGTTTAGACTTAACTGCTGAAAAGTGCCTTTAATCAAAATAGCAGTAAAAACTTTCTCACTTTTTCAAAGAACTTTGAACTCGTTCGATTTAAATTACAACGGTTTTATCGTACTATTGTTGTATACAAGCGCTGTATACCGTTTATTTATTAAAAGTACTTGTTTACTAATTCAAATTATTATTTTAAAAATGATTTAAAAATTTATTTGATTATAACTGTTATTACTACTTTATTAAAATTTTTCACTGTATGATAATTTTATCATTTATTAAAAGTTCTCAATATTAAAAATAAATCCTTACTGACATTTATACTTAAGAAAATGACTTTCATACTCACTTACTCGTTTTAAAACCCAATTTTTTAAATACGAATTTTTGGATAGATCGTATTTTTATTGTGATCCAGTCTGTTTCGAGTTTCCCAAGTTTCACTGTGCCTTTTTTTATTTTTTTACTCAAGAATATTTTCACAATAATTAGTTTTCCTCACAAATATTGCAGAGTTCTTAAAAAGATCATCTCCTAAAAGTTTACGCAAGCCTTTTGGGGCTTGCGAAGAATTGTGGTCTTAAAAACCTCTGGTCTGAAACATTACGGAATCTGAATATGAAAAAACTCATTCGCCAGAAAGAGCAATTTGCTGCCAAATCAGAGTACCATTCCGCCAAGAGGCGCTGAATCTCCTGACCGTGGTCCGCCTGTGCGGCGCGATCAGCATCCCACTCTCGGGTATCAGTTTTCAGCGGGACCCTCTTTTTTGCTGATTTATTAAAAACTTCCCCCGAATCTATCTGTCTATTGAAAGCTCGTCCGCCGAACCGAGACACTCGACTAATATGGTCGCGAGAAATGCCCCTCTTTTTTGCATTTCTCAAAGATTCTGGAAGGACGCGAGCATGACGGATGTTAACGATCGGGAAGAAAAGAAAATTATTTTTAATTTTAGAATTTGGAATGGCTTCGACGATGGTTTCAATTCTATGTAGATGAGTTTCCGGTGTTGAAACAAGTTTAAGGATTCTCAAAGTGTTTATCCTTTATTTTTTACAGAAATATGTATTAACATTTTTGGTGTTAAAAGTTTTTCAATTAATTTGTTTTAGTTCATTTTGGAATAAAATTTCATTTTTCCAGACTTGAGTAAAGAGGGTCCTAGCAGGAGGATGCATGAAGTATTTTTGATAATCGTGTGGCTTTTATAATTTTCTCAATTTTTAGATATCGAAATGAACGCGTGAGATCTGAACGTTAAAAAAAATGAAATTAAAATTAGAATAAAAAAACGAACACTTAGCTCCTAAAAAAATAAATAAATAACGGAGATTCAAACCTTTAGTCCGAAACATCGTAACATGATCATGTTTTCGGCTTGATTACATCAGCCGTTGATGCAATGTATCTGTAACGATTTTTTACAACACGCAATTTATGAAAAGAATGCCCAGTCGCGTTTCCACAAGAATATTTTGTATACTAATACAAAATGTATCAGTATACTAAAACACATAATGCAAACAAATGTAATTAGTACAGATAAAACATGATCATGTTACGATGTTTCGGATTAAAGGTTTGAATCTTCGTTAATATTTTCGATGAACTAATTGTTGGATTTTTTTAAATTTTAATTTTAATTTCAACTTTTTTAACATTCAGATCTTTCTCGTTCATTTCGATTTCTAAAAATTGAGAAAATTATAGAAACCACACGATTATCAAAAATATTTCATGCATCCTCCCGCCAGAACCTTCTTTACTCATATATAATATGTATTTGTAATGCTATTACACCTTGTGAAATCAACTGGAAAACTACTAAGAAAATCTTGCCTGAAAAGTTTATGTTTTAGTGCCCCCTTCCTAAGCCTACCATTTAAGGACGTAGTGCAAAATGAAAATATATATATATATATATATATATATATATATATCTAAAATTATGTGAAATTCCGAAGAGAAAACATATTCTTGCGCTTGTATTTACTGATGTATCTGTTAAATGCAAGTAAATTAATTGGGAAAAACCACTTTTTCTTCTTCTTCGTATTGCAAGAACATGCTTTCCGAGTCTGACTTGAAAGTAAAAAGGCTACATTATCAACATTGAATATCTAAAGAGATAAAAAGGTAAGAATATCTAAAAAGACAAAGAATGATAGAAGCAATTTGATTGGTGTGCGCAAGTGCATCATCATCCAGGAAAAAATTGCTAAGGATAAAATAAATAATTATTAAAAAAAGGGGGAATAAAAAGGTGGAAGGGTAAAAAATAATAGTAGACAACGACAAGAAGTAAGAATCTAGTGAATGACTTCATCAGAGGCCAGACATTAATACAGATTCAAAAGTGGAATAGGTTTTCTGTAGAGGAAAAAAACTTTAAGGTCTGAATTTAATATCCTCTTTTGGCCTGAACCTAAACCGGAATATATTATAAATAAAAACATTTACCCACAAAGAAGAAATTGAAGACAATCTCCAGAACAAAGTGTAAAAAGAAGGGATTAAAATCTTACCTCTTATAACATTTCAAAACAAAGGAGTGATACGCTTGTTGTGTTACAATGTAAACAAGGCAAATAGATGCGTGCACGTATCTCCATCTAGTGAGAGAAACACTAACCAAAGATTTGAAATTTTTTGTAATTTTTTTTAAAGATTTTTTAGGGTTTTATTATTATTTTTTTTTATTTTTGATTTTTTATATAAAATTTTTATGATGTTTTTAACCGAACGCTTGATACGTGCTGCCATAAATTGAATATAAAAGAAACGAATACTTAAAAAATTTTTTTTGCCAAATTTATGTTGGAAATATAATTCCTGTGAGTTTATGATGCATTTTAGAAGCGTCCCTATAAAGAGACGCTAGGCATTAATGGGTTAATAAAAGCGAAAGTGAAAATTGTGCTTTGAAGTTAATGTCCAAAGGAATTTTTTTTTCCCTGTTATCTTAACTTTAACATTTCGCAAAAGAAAACGAGTGAAAGATTTGATAAAAGAATAAAAGGATTTGCGGCTATGACCTAGATGATAACCTCCTAGAATTAAAAACCAGAGGAACTCAACTCCTTTTTCTCGTATATTAATACAATTCGTCCGGTTTTGTATTTAGCTTATTCGTATAGCGATGAGAATCTAGTATGCAATTTGGGACGCTCCCTGTTGACCCACTGGCAGGGCCCTACCGAGGGGGTGGCGAAAATGGCCCTCGCCAAGAGCACAGGCAGAGGCGGGAGGCAAAATTGGCCAATAAAAAAACCCCCAAGATTTAAGAGTTAGATTGGTACGATCTTTTGTGCGAACAAAAAAAAAAAAAAAAAAATTCAAGACTAGGCTTTCTGTTTCTGATTAAAAATTATAGGAGAGTAAGCCGGACGAGGATAATTTTATAAATATTTGAAAGAAAAAAATTACTGGATGGTAGTTTTCTGGGGAGGTGTGTGTCTTAGAAGGAATGAAAAATAAAAATTAATAAACATGTAGCAAATAGTGGGTGTGACACAGCTTTGACACTTCTGCCAGGGGCACAAGATCGCTTTGGTACAGTGCTGTTTACCGGGTCCAAAATTTGAAACATAACACTAAATACTTTGTTTGCTACAGTGGTGTAGTCGCAAAATAGCAGTGCCAAAACGCTCTATCCTGGGTGACAAAAATCGCGTTGCTTTAAGGTCGTTTCCACAATTTTTCTTATTTATTTCTCTTGGAAAAAAGTGTTCCGGCTCCACTACGTCGTGGGTCAAAAGTTAGCCCACTTGTGTAGTGTGGAAGCTGCTCAGGTGTCGGCCTTGTCATCTGACTGCGGCTCAAAATTCCGATGTCTGTGCCAAAATAGCCCTCTTGTTGCTTCAAAGCGAGACATTAATATAATTTAACTAAATTCAAGTTCGAATGTTTCGTTGATTACGTTAATTTATCTCAGTGTGCTTCGCATACTAATACGAAACAATATTTTGCCATAATACAACCGCAGTTCTAAAGTAATATTCGGATGTAATACAACTGTATTTTTCAAGAGCACATTTAGTAAGGACATTGTTACTAGCGTCTTAGTAACCTCTCCTGATTTATCATTAGTTCATGAATAAATATTTATAATAATCAATCAGTACTTATATCAATCACTTATCAATAAACACTTCTTATCCTGAGACCTACATCATCGTATAACGAATGAATGCATTCTACGCATTGAACTTTTTATTTGTACATACAATCCAAATAATTAAAAAGATGGACTTCAGAAATTTCTAAAGTTTTCAATTTTTAAAATTTTATTTTTGACCACCGCTCAGTTAATGCATAAGCAAATTTGCTAAATTCTAATACGACGCCTGTACAGAAAGAAAACAAGCTTTTAAATTACAGCTTCATCGCGTCAACTTACCAGCCCGGCTTTAAGGCCATTTTGTAGCATTAACCTTTAGCTTGAACCTACACTTTTTTTTTGAGAAATCTACGCCGTTTTATCATTGTTTCATGAGAGGTAGGGTGAAGCAGTATTTATGTGTTTGGCGGTTACTTACATTTCGAAAATGCAAGAGCAGTAAGTTTGAGTGAAATCTTACTTAATCGGCAACCCTTTTTTGAAATATTTTAGATGTTCCAACAAACCGGTCTCAATACTATGAATAATAGAAAAACATAAATTTGAATTAAAAAGAAAAATAAATAAAAGAAACAAAAAAAGTAAACAATAATAATAATGATGACAATACACCTTTTTGCGCGCTCAACGCAGCAGTATTAAGTGATTGCATCAACAAAATTTTCCTAAATACGACACAACAAAAAATTGTAGTATTAAATAACAAAAATTCTCTAATATTTGAAACACTTAAGAAAAATTAGAAAGTAAAAAAATAATCAAAATGGTAGAAAAATGGAAAAGAACTAGAATGGCGAACTCATCGGAGACCATTTGTAGTTCTAAAATGGACAAATTTTCTGTAGAAAGGAATGACAAAAGTCAAAATTTAATCCTTTCTGTGCCATGAATCTGTCCAGCAACCAAATAAAGGAAAAAAGAAAAATCTTAACAAACTCCCTTAAAACAAAATTAAAGAGAGAAATGTAAATATTTACCCTCTTTCAAAACCAGAGCCAAAAAGAAAGTGACGCTATCAGATGAACAAAGAAATCAACAATCTAGAAGCAAGCCTCTAGCTCCATCTATGTAGAGAAATTCGAACTATTTACCAGAAGAACAAAAACTTTTTTTAATTAAGTTATTAACTTTTAGGAAATTAAAAGGGTATCCGTTATCTTTTAAGATATTATTTGAATTATCTAAGGCTTTAGCAAAAGTAGAGTGGTTATTACAAATGTTTTTAATCCTATTAATTTGAGAAAAAATTAGAATTTTTTATAACTTTAAATTGAAGACATGTTTGTAAATTACAAAGTGCTTTGAAATTAAATTCTTTTCTTTTATCTAACTCATTACCACATTATTGATAATAACACTAAAATTTTGAACTTTCTCAAAGAAAATAAAATTTGTAACATTAATACATTTGATTTTGAAAGTCTTTTTACTAGCCTCCCACACAATAAATTAATTGAAGTGTACTCAAATGTATATAATTTATACCTTAATACTGATATAATTGATGAAAACAAATGGTTAGAAATTTGCAGAGTTAATATTTGTGAAAATTTTCTCTTTAATGGAATTAACTACTATAAGCAGGTTTTAGGAATTCTTATGGGTTGTTGTTTTTCTAGTGCACTGGCCAATATTTTTCTTCACTCATTTGAGAGAGATTTAAATATAAACGAACTTATTTTTGATTTTCGTTTCATTGGTGACCTTTTAGTGTTTAATCATAATAATGTTATCTCCATTTATAGCTGCTATCCAGAAGAGCTTAAATTAAACAAAATTAATAATGAATTGAACAACTGTAATTTTTTGGATCTGGAATTGAAATTTTGAATTCAGATGTCTCTATTGTTATCTACGATAAAAGAAAAGAATTTAATTTCAAAGCTATAACACTTTGTAATTTTCAAACATGTCTTCAATTTAAAGTTATAAAAAATTCTAATTTTTTTTCAAATTAATAGGATTAAAAACATTTGTAATAACCACTCTACTTCTGTTAAAGACTTAGATAATTTAAATAATATCTTAAAAGATAACGGATACCCTTTTAATTTCCTAAAATTTAATAACTTAATTAAAAATAGTTTTTGTTCTGCTGGTAAATAGTTCGAATTTCTCTACATAGATGGAGCTAGAGTCTTGCTTCTAGATTGTTGATTTCTTTGTTCATCTGATAGCGTCACTTTCTTTTTGGCTCTGGTTTTGAAAGAGGGTAAATATTTACATTTCTCTCTTTAATTTTGTTTTAAGGGAGTTTGTTAAGATTTTTCTTTTTTCCTTTATTTGGTTGCTGGACAGATTCATGGCACAGAAAGGATTAAATTTTGACTTTTGTCATTCCTTTCTACAGAAAATTTGTCCATTTTAGAACTACAAATGGCGTGTGGTCTCCGATGAGTTCGCCATTCTAGTTCTTTTCCATTTTTCTACCATTTTGATTATTTTTTACTTTCTAATTTTTCTTAAGTGTTTCAATCATTAGAGAATTTTTGTTATTTAATACTATTATTTTTTGTTGTATCATATTTAGGAAAATTTTGTTGATGCAATCACTTAATGTTGCTGCGTTGAGCGCGCAAAAAGGTGTATTGTTATCAATATTATTATTGTTTACTTTTTTGTTTCTTTCATTTATTTTTCTTTTTAATTCAAATTTATGTTTTTCTATTATTTGTCTTTGTATTTCATTAGAAGTAGCTGCATATGCGCCTTTCTATTTAATGCAAAAATAGTTTTTATTTAATTTAAATTTCAATTTGTATTTAAATTAATTTTGCTATATTTTATCAATTATAACTGTCAATGCTATGAATGATATAGACGTCTGAAATCAAGCAGAGCATTCATCGAAGACGCTTCGAACAACGAGCAATATTTACATTTAGGTAGGGCGTGCTTTCATCCGTTCAAATCATCGTTTAATTGTTCACGACATGCTGAAAATGTAGGCTTCAGCAAAAACTCATTTTCCATAATTTTGATGCAGCAAAATTTATGTCTGTTGATAGGTAAGCAAAATATGAATCGTGTCACAGCCAGCCACAGTTTGCTAGGTAGTTCAAATCCTGATCAAAACTTTCTAAAACATATCGTAATAGGTTGTTATTCTCCAAATTTGACTTTGTATAGACTTTCTTTTGTTCTCAAAGATGAAATCACCGTGGAAATGTCGAAGGTATAAAAAAAAAACAGAAGATGCCAAAGAAAATTCGAAGCTAGACTTACGTGTGGTTTCCATTCCGAAAAAACGATTCACAGGACCTATTCGAATAAAGGACGGCAGGTTGGAAGTGGTTCATAGACAGAGGAGGAGAGTATTTTGAAGGAGATAAGTATTATTAAAAGGTGCTCTTAAGAATTTTTTATTTATCTTAAAAGTTATCTTAAATTTAGAGGCAATTCATGCTTATTTGATACGCATCAATGAGCAGCGACAGTTTAATTTAGGTATCCACTGTGCATTTTGCAAAACGTGACATCACAGAGTGATATAATGTGCAGTTGAATGAAGGTTGCCGTTTACACGTAGTTGAGTCGTGACTGCGACGTTACGTTAATCGAATCTATCATTAAATTGTTATTTTGATAGGTTTATTTATAATCAATAAACTTTAAAGATGCAGTGCGTTTTGTAGATAGTCCAACAGGTTGAAAACGAGACATTTAAATCGATACGATATTAGAACGCTTTAGTTTGTTGTTAAATTTAGGACTCACCAGACTCCCATTCATGTTGCATGTTCGGTGGAATTTGTTTTGAACCGAGAGAAATGATTTATTCGCCAAAGAAAAGAAATCATCTTTTCGATGATCCAATTCGGCGAATATTAATTGATGTTTAGATCTGAAACTACGATGCTGACGGCATCTTTCAGATGTGAAACATCACAACCCCGTTGCTTCGCGTTAATCCAGCTGTTTAAAGGAACAAGAACGTTCTCGATAACGAAAGTTTTAGATCTAAATAAAGGTTTGATGTAAAATGTAGTATATATGTGAAAGAATGTGACGTCTTCATTATGAAACTTTATAAAAATATTTATTTTTGTATCAAATCGAAAATGTGATCTGATGTCACTATCTGCAAATACATGAACACCCATCGGTACACATGAAAAAACAATTCTAAATTAAATCACCTCAAATTAGTATAATATTTAAGGGTTCAATAATTACAGTGAACTTATTTTTCTTTTTATAAGCTTAAAATAAAAAAAATAATCACAATACTGAATATCATATAACTTTAAAATCTGAAAAAATACATGATATTTTTGCATTATAAAATAGCATCTTAAAAATATATTACTAATAAATAAAAGGAAATAGATTCAAGAGATGCAAAATGCTTATTAATATTATAGTATAGAATTTCATGTTCATGCAATGAAAATAATTTTATATAAGTGTACCTAATTTTAAGAAGAAAAGAAAAAAAAAATTTTGAAAAAAATGCAGAAAATTGTATATTTTTTATTATTCAGTCTTCTGTTGTTTACTTTTTAAAAGTTGGTTTATCAGCTTTCGACTTTTCAAACTTATACATATGATACATTTCCGTAATCGGTGCGAAATGTACTTTATTTTATAAGGGTAAAATTGAAAAACCAAGTTTTTTGCCGGTTACAGAACGTCCCAGGTCCCTTAAAAGAACCTACAAGAATGGACTTGGCAGTAATCATTATAAGAGAATTTTGAAATAATTCAGTAAAAAAGAATCTGTATTTATTTTATTTTAATTTTTAAGGTGATTGTTTTCAAAAAAATTATAAAATTAAAACACTCACTCTTATTACAAACATTTTGCCTGGTGAGATGTGGAACGAAGTAATAATTCTTAAAGGCCCAGTGTTGCCTTAATTTTGTCTTCTAAAATCTTTAGAATAAGACTGAAGCTCTAATACCAGTTGTTCCAATAGGTTACATACTGAAATTTTTATTAGATCAATTGGCAACATATAGATGGCTACCTGAGAGCTGATAAAAAATAAAAATAAATTGATGTTTTTCATTCGAGGCTGCATCATTTTAGCTTTGTTTCTACGCTTGAGAATATATATTTTATTTTACAATGTTGAAGGAAATCCCTTATCCGTATTATTATTTATTAAAATTCATCTGTGTACAAGGAAATATTTTTTACCCGTGTTGTCAGTTGGTAACAAACTGTTTTTTAGCCCTAAACCATACTTAAAGCAAAATAGATTTTTTCAAGTATTTTTCCCATGTTTTATTCAAGAAATGAAACCCAAAAAACATTTTAAAATCAATTTTTAAAAAGTCAGGCTTTTAAGGGATAATAATATTTGAACAATTATTTCAATTGTAAAAATAGTTTTCTAAATAGTTGGTAGATGGCAGCATGGATTTTTACCTCGTTTCGAGCTTAAATTTATCAATTGTTATTCGAAATAAAACCCTGCTGCCACCTAGTGGTATCTTATGAATATAATTATATTTTTGAAATTAATGGCAGAAACTGTTTTGAAATATAAGCATAACAAATTACAGTAAATTTCTTTATTCTTTATTTCTTTATTTTTAAAACCTGTAATAAAATAGCTTCAGATACCTCCATTCTCAGACCTTTGAGGTTTGATTATCTGAACGTCAGCTAATTACAGAGAATAGGCGTCAGCAGGGGCGGAATAGTTGCCCCTGGCTCTGAAGTTCTTGGTGACTCTATGAAAGCATCACAAATATGTTCTTGCAAATTTCGACTTGTCAATTAGGATATTTTAAAATAAGATAATATCCCATTTTTTTTAATCACAATAACTATACTTTTATTAATAATAATTGCGTTTTATAATTGTTCTATTTTTTCAAAAATTTAATTAGTTAGTCAATTAGTTTAATTAATCTTTGTCGGTAATGAATATGATTTTAATTCAGTAATTTTAAATTTATGTCTACAATCCATGTATATAAATATTTGCATTAAGTATTATTGAAATAACTTTAAGATTCATTGCATAAAATGAAAAGTAATTATCTATTTCCTTAGCAAAAATATTTTGAGTATATCTGACGATTAGATATACTCAAAATAATGAATTCTACATAGCATTCAGCGAGTTATGAATCTCAAAATGATAATTAATTTGATTCGAAATATAGAAATATTATTAAGTAAGAATGAAAAAACTAAGAAATACAATATTTAAATCTTCTTACCAGTATAATCGATTTTACCTTTTCTTCAACGTTCTTTTCGTGAACGATCATAGTCTATTATAAACCATTTTATATATACTCGAAAAAACATTTAGAAGATTTAGAGGAGTAAAGACATCTATAAAAGGAACGCGTGTTGAAAATTTATTCCATAAATTATTTTAAAGTAAACAGAAGTTTGATACTAAATTCGAATCATTTTGAAACATCTTCTTATTCAGATTATTCCATAACTCAAACAAACAATAAAAAAAAAGTGGAACTAGATTACTTTGATTTAATTAATCACGATAAATTAATACATTTTCAGATACCTAAAATATAGCCATTTAAAAAGTCTTGGAGAAAAATCAGAACCTAATCAGAAAAAGTCTCCGATTAAAACATAATTTTAAGAAAAAAGAGTGCATTGTGAAATAATGTGTATAAATATAAAACCTCTGACCATTTTCACCAGTAATTAACATGATGCTCTAATATAACTGGAAAAACTGAAATAATTTTTTATTCTAATCTAATCTTCTAAATCATGCATCTAATAACTAAACTATGCATACTGACAGGTGAGAAATCCATTGCCAAAGTGTCACTGTCACGTAGGTGATAAAATATATATTAGCCTGCAAAATGAATTGTTGTAATTTGCTTTCTACAGAACACAGCCGGGTATTCGTTGATCTGTTGTTGAACAGGCACTTTGAAATTCACAGTTCACAAATTATTTAGTACTGAATTTGTCCATTTGTGTTGTGTACACACTGTTTATGCTAAGCCATTTTTGTTGCTATAATAAACAAGCAGAAGTGGTAGATCTTTTTAGCTCTCCTAAACTTTCTCGTATACTCCCTAACACATGTAGAGAAAAATTAAGCCAAACGGCAATAAAACACACCAAACGTCCCTAACATAGACGGAGAAAAAATAAGCCAAATGTCATAACTACGAGTTTGCCTCAACTCGCGCCAAGGTGAAAGGCGGGTACTCGCCAATACGCAATATGGCTTTGCGTAAGATAAAGAAAATCGAAAATGCAATTTGAACGCCTTATTTTTAACCGATTGAAACGAAAATTGGACACAGATCTATAATTAAAATTAGAAGACCACATACCAAATTTAACTTATCTAAGTCATTATGTTTAGGAGTTATCGTGTTCACAAGCATACAATTACACAGACCCACAGACAATCAGTCCTTTGATGGATTTGGTCCAAAATTTGATACGGACCTACATTCCTAATGATAAAACTGTGTACCAAATTTTATCCATCTAGCTATTTAAGTTTTTGAGATACCGTGTTCACATGAACTCGGTGAGACAGACAGACTTCTTTCGGACGGATTTTGTCTAAAATTTAATAGAAACCTGCAAAGTATGCGTAAAGATCACGTACCAAATTTCATCCCTCTAGCTTAATCCATTTTTGAGTTCTCGTGTTCACAGACAGACATAATTCCAAAATTGTGTTTTTCGGACTCAGGAAGGTCTAAAACGTGGAGATTTACCAAAATCTCGAGGTCGAACTTTTCGACGATTAAAATACTTTCTCTTTGTATATTTCGTATGCGAGAAAGTAAAAATTGGGTTTCTTTTCTATTTCCTTTTCGGTGGTCTAACCATTTTTCCTCAAAAATGGAATGTGCTTAAATAGTATCTTATTAAATCCTTCTGCAAAACACTACCATTATTTTTTTTAAATTTAGGTTCGACTCGATTTTCAAAATTCTTGGTGTATTCGTTTAGCATAGGGCTCAGCAACAATTTTTCGTAAAACGGCAATTTTGTAAAAAATAATATTTACGGAGCCGAAGATAATCAACTTGAATTACACGTATTTTTGAAATTTGAGCCTAAAATGTGTTTTCATTTTATCTTATTTATTATTTCGTTAAAATGAATTTTTGCTTTGCTTAAAGGTACTGTAATAAATGTAAATTGTTGCTTAAAATATTTATTGTCGATGTTACAATAGTCGTAATTATAATTATAAAATATAATTATTAAAGAAAAATAACTGATTTTAAAAACTCTTACATATAAATTAAATTTTTCTTTCATCAAACTGTATCTATGGTTACAAATGCGTTATAATATACAGGGTTTCCACTTATATCCGTTACAACCCCCTTAACTTCTAAACGGTGACAGCTTAGGCCATAAAGTTGGTGTCTAGGTGTAGTAAAAAGGCTTTGCGCTACACGATGAGACAACTTACAACGCCACCTATCGTCAAAGCTTGGAATTAGCGGTCCTATCTCGAAAACGGTACAAGATACGGGAAAAAAGTCAATTACAAAATTGTAGAGCATCTTCGTTTTAGAACGAAAAGACACCTTGAGTGCAATAATGCTAAGAAAAAAACGTGTAAAATGCGCATTTGTTTGCTCTCATTTTCGGAACTTTTGACGTCATAAGACACGAATAAAAGGAAAAAATGGTATTTTCCGGGCAAAAAATGACCCCCATTATACTTTTCTTTGAGAAAATAACTCAAACAGCAGGTGTATGGACCTTTCCGCCAACATTGCAGGACGTATTACTGTTGCTTGCGTTTGAGCACCAGCTATACGTGTGCAAAATTAAATTTAAACAAGGTCTCGAATCTGCATTGTATATGACGGAGAGCACTTTGAACACCGAAAATAGAGGTATATTGTGATAACTAATAGTTTTTCCTCGTTTTAACCCGTTTAGAGACGTCACAGTTTCTGATCGAGAACAAACAAATGTGGACTTTAAACGCTCATTTCTTCGTATTAATGTGTACAAGGTATCTTTTCGTACTAAATCGAAGACGCTCTACAATTTTGTAATTGACCTTTTCCCCTTATCTTGTACTGTTTTCGAGATAGGACGCTAATTCCAAAATTTGCCGATAGATGGCGTTGTAAGATATCTCATTGAGTAGCGCACAGTCTTTTTGCTATACCTAGACACTAACTTTATGGCCTAAGCTGTCAATGTTTAGAAGTTAACGGGGTGTAACGGATATAAGTGAGAACCCTGTATTTAACTATTATAAACAATAAAGTTAAAAATATGCTTCATAAAAATAAGAGTAATAATATTCTTTCTGATGACGTTTCTGCTGCTGATTTTCTCCAAAAGTTTGTAGAAATTCGGGGAATTTTACGCTGCATTCATTTTCAAACAAGATGGCAAATTCACACTAAGGTTTATATTTTGCTGAAAGTGTGCTTCTGCCATTTTTACACTCAGGCTTATTTCTTAGCTGACAGTATGAGTCTGCCATCTTCAGACTCTGCCATCATCAACGCCTGCTTACAAGCGTCTAATTTTTTGTAACGTCAGTTTCCAAAAATACATTTTACTGACTGTAAGTAACAGGCAAACAGCTCCAAGTATCAAAAACAACTTGATCTTTTCTAATTGACTCGTCGCAAGTAGAAGATGTCGACGAAGGAGCACACAAGAATCTGAAGACGAAAAGTTTTCATTTCGTTTCTGTACCGTAGATGTGAGAGAGAGCTTGCTTTTTTGATTCGCGATTTTGGGATCTATATTAATTGTTGTCATCAAAAGAAAAGACTTAGAGCTAAACAAGAATACTAAAGTGTACAAACAATTTTTAGGAAATATTGTTAGAAATTGGTTTCTTTTACTTAAATTTAATATATCATTTTGTTATATGTATATTATTTACAAACTTTAAAAAAGCCACAATCACACATTAAAAGAGCCTTATGAAGCTTCCAACCCCTGATTTAACAGTATATCATGTAGTGGTCAAAACAATTTCTTACGAAATATCTAATTTAATAAGGTCAGTATTTTCTCAGCGCTCATGTGGTCTTGGTTGTTATACAGACCAGACTATAGGCGGTAACCGAGCATTCTAGTGATAACTTCCCCAAAACTAAAAATTAGAAATTCTCTCTTTTCTATTTTGGCGTACAACACTGGATTAAAATGCACATTATTTTAGGCTTTCAATGCTAAGCATCCTTAATCTTGACATGAGGTAAGTGCAAAAATACAGAAATATACATGTATAAAATGTAAAATACATAGGTTGTCCCAAAACGGAACATTCATACCGACATGCATTCAATCAATTGAAGGATTTGGTCCAGATCTAGGATTAGATCCATAAGACAATACAGCGAATTTCATCTATCTCCTTCCTTAGCGTTTTAGTTTACTTTTTTTACTCGCTTGCGAATACACAGGCAGAAAGACTTCCTTTTGAATGATTTCCATCAAAATTTGCTACAGCGCTATAATATCACTGTGATTGCTTTGTACCAAATTTGATTTCTCATCCGGTTTCGTGTTGAGTTGTCTTGTTCACAGATAGATAGGCATTATTCCAAAAATGTTTTCTTCGAATTTGGGAAGGTCTAAAATGTGAAAAATCATCAAAATCTCGAGGTACGATCACAATAATTTTTTTTCGTAAATGACAAAGCAAGATAATTAAGTAAACAATCTTGCCTTAAATTCCTTTTAAATGCCTTTAAAGACTTAAATCTTGCCTCACACTAAATCACGCAACACCAATCAAGAAACCATTTTTAAGCCGGCAATTCGCTTAAAGACGAGCTATGCCGTTTATCCTAAGACCATTTTTTCCCACCCATTTTAATCGAAAAATCCTTCATTTTAATCAAAGATCGCTCCGCCTACTGCCGCTCTTCGATCTCCACTCAGCGGATTTCCGATTTCCTACCCTCGAAGCGAGGTCCCAATTTAGACAGATCCTTTGATGTACCATCTACCCTCGTTCGAGGCTCCAAATTGGAATCGGACCATGAAGTGCTGGAGTTTGATTTCGTTGGAATTCCAGCTTTCCCGAGCCGTTATACTAATTTCCATCAGTTTTTACTTTCTCGTATACGAAGTATACAAAGAGAAAGTATTGTAAACGTCAAAAAATTCGAACTCGAGATTTTAACGGATCTCTACGTTTTAGACCTCCCTGAGTCCGAAAAACACAATTTTGGAATTAGGTCTGTGTGTCTGTGAACACGATAACTCGAAAACTATTAGAGCTACGGGGATGAAATTTGGTATGTGTCTTTAAACATAATTTGTAGGTTTCTATCAAATTTTGGACAAAATCCGTCGACGAGAAGTCTGTCTGTCTGTATGTCCGAAGTCATGCGAACACTATAACTCAAAAACTTAATTAGCCTGATAGCTAAAATTTGGTACACAGTTTTATCGTCATGAATGTAGGTCCGTATAAAAGTTTGGGCCAAATCCGTCAACGGGTTGACTGTCTGTCGGTCTGTATAATCGCATACTTGTTTAACTCCATACGCATGCGTAGTGGTAGAAATGCCTGTGCAAAGAAGGAACACTCCGCAAACTTGGCAGTTTGCCAAAAACCAATTCTGGAGACGAGATTTTGTAAGAAAGCAAACATTTAGGGAAGTCTCGTTTTACTGGCATACTGGAAGCAATCGCTGCGCATGCGCAAGCTATTCTCCTGTTTTCTTCTCCGCACGCGGAACTCGCATTGCTAGAGTTTGATAAAAAAAATAAATATTGCGAAGTTTTAATACATACGCATCTTTTTGAATATGATTCTTCACCTCAATATTTTACTATCACTATAATCTACAATGAAAAACCTTCTGATAGTCATTGCATTCTGGGTTACAGTTGGTTCGAACTTTTTATCAACGCAGGGGGGAGGGAAATGACAAATGTTTGAAAGGTATACGAGAAAGTTTAGGGGAGGCCACTCCCGCTGGTTAAAACTGACGGTTGCTTTTTTCTTCCCGTGCTCCAAAAATTCCAGTTTGGACTAAATGTGAATTGCCTGCTTTATATCGCTTACTGACTAGTTATCTAAAAGAAATATTGCATTCTATTCTTTCCCTCCAAGTCTTCTTTCGTGATAGAAGACATAACATTGAGAGAAAATCACTGAACGAGAGAAGGAATAAAGTCTACTAATGCGTGACAAAAACGTAAAATTGGCTTTTTCTGTCATCCAACTGATTGGATGGCAAAAAGTAATTACCAAAGCGGCAACCGACTGCCTCTCTGACATCACATTTGATTTATCGCCACTTCCTGTCCTATAATGAAATAAAAAAGACTTGTTCCACGATGAGCGATGATTTTGGGAGCCATCATTTAATGGAACTTAATTCTTCTATTAAGAGCGCCGTTTCTCTACCTTAAAGACAATCTTAAGAATTAATTTAAACGTCACGCATCCAGTATCTTCAATTAAGCGAAATCCCAAGGAATTCTGGCTTTTTATTTTTCGTGAAAAAGAAAGATATATTTCGAGCACTTGTTTTGTCAGGTCATAGTTGAGATTGTGACTCAGTTTCCAACTGATTTTAATTTGAAGCAGAATTGAAAATTGCTGGACTTCTGATCATCACCAAATACGTCACTATAAATACATTAATAAATAATAATTCTGCATACTATTTCTTGAATTTCTCTCTCTCTCTCTCTCTTGAATTTATTGCATATGAAGCATACAAAGGGAAAGTATTGTAGTCGTCAAAAAATTCGAACTTGGGATTTTGATGAATATCCAAGTTTTAGTCCCGAGTCCGAAATACGAGTTTCGGAATTTTGTCTATCAGTCTGTGAACACTATTAGTCCAAAACGCATTGAGCTAGACAGATGAAATTTGATAGATGGTTTTATCACCAGAATTGTAAATCTGTATCAAATTTTGGATCAAATCCAGCAAATGACTGACTGTTGAACTGTATAAAATTTGGATCAAATCCAGCAAATGACTGACTACATGAACGCGGTAACTCAACCAGCGGCAGTGGTCTCCCCTAAACTTTCTCGGATACTGTTAACACATGCAGAGATAAAATAAGCTAAAAGGCAGTAAAACGAACAAGAGGACCTAACGCAGTGGAGAAAAAAATAAACGAAACGTCATACCACGATTTCCGAAGGTCTTCCAACGCGGAAGTGAAATTAGAAGATGGCTTGATTACCATTAGGGCTGGGTGTAAGATAAAGAAAACGAAATTTTCAATTTGAACGCTTTTTTTTAACCGATTGACACAAAAATTGGACGTAAATCTACCATTAAGGTACGAAGGCCATATACCAAATTTCATTTATCAAAGTAATTTTTTAAAGAAGTTATTGCGTTCAAAAGTATGCGATTATACAGACACACAGACAGTCAACCCTTTGACGGATTTGGTCCAAACTTTGAAACAAACCTACATTCCTGATGATAAAAATGCGTACTAAATTTTACCCACCTAGCTATTTAAGTTTGTGGGTTATCGCATTCACATTAGCATGGGCATACAGACAGACTTGCCGTGGACGGATTTTGTCCAAAATGTGATAGAAACCTAAAAATTATGTGTGAAGACCACATACCAAATTTCATCCCTGTAGCTTTAATAGTGTTTGAGTAATCGTGTTCACAGAAACACAGTCAGACAGACAGACATAATTCCAAAATTGTGTTTTTCGGACTCAGGGAGGTCTAAAATGTGGAGATTCGTCAAAATCTGGAGTTCGAATTTTTTGACGATTACAATACTTTCTCTTTGTATACTTCGTATACAAGAAAGTAAAAAGGGAGAAAGCTAGATGAATGAATTTTAGTAAGTGGTCTTTAAACCAAAACAGCGTATTAGTGCTAAATTTTAGATCAAAACTGCATATCTGTCGTGAGTGTATATGTGAAAAACATAATTCAAAAGCGCAACAAACCAGAAAGAAAAAAAAGAAATTTTGTATGTGGTCTTGATCAGAAGTATAGATATATATCAAATTTCTGACTCAATCGATCAAAAGAGAGAGGCGCAAACTGTACACACGATTTTCTTTGCTAGGCAACGAAGCTCAACACAAAATGCAGCATGCATTTGACGTATACGAGGAATTCAAAGGGAAAATGCTTCCGCTGGTTTCAATGATTTTGAAAGTAACATTTGGCTTAAAATGCAAGACAATTATAATAATTTTATAGTTGTAACATATTATAAAAAATTAAGTAATTGCATTTTACTCATACAGAAAAACACAATCTTGAAATACACAAAAAAGTCACTTATGACTCATTGTAAAAATTAATTTTTACAACGAGTAACGCAAATCACACATTCTCGTCTCTAATCAGGCGAAGTATCTTTTCGGATATTTTCTGTAAGAATCTTAATTAAAGCTACCAAAACAACAGAGCCAAAAGTGACATTATTGATTTTATTATTCTTAAAAAATTTGTTACTGCATTCTTAGTAAATAAATAAAAATTCGACAAATATTGTATTAAGAACAAAAAGAAACACTTTATGTTACATGAAAGTAATTGATAAAATTATTATACAGGAAAAAAATAGGAATGATATAAATATTTCATATCTGTTGAAGTATTTTATTAGATTGCGAGATTTTTTACATAAAATGTATAAATAACTACATAAGATGTGATATAATATATAAATATTCATGAAAATGTATTCTGTGTGTACAAAATTAGTTTTGAATGCATAATATGCTGTAAAAAAGTAACTGCCAATGTATTCATCAATCGCTGTTCATTGTTTTTCCCCTTTAAATTTAATTCGCATATGGTAATTATTAGTAGCAAAATTCTTATGAATATTTCTGAATATTTTTAAACAATAAAGCATTTTACTTTTATGTTGTATGAATTTTTATAGGTAAAATATGACAAAACAAAAAGAATCTCTACTGCCAAACAAACTTAAATAACTATCAATGTAAATGAAATAAATAATATGTAATTGACTATTGATATATAAACTGGAATAAACAGTTAACAGAAATAATAAACAGTTAATTTGTTTTGTTCCCTGAGTTCATATTGATAAGCAGGAACTGGTAATGCAGAAATAAAATCCCAAGGAGCTCTTCTTTGCTCATGCTAAATATGTAGAGACGAAAGATTCCACTAAAAGTTTAATGAGAAAAACAAAATCTGCATCTATTTGAGGTACGTAGTGATAAGCAGGAACGTATAAATTACAACCCAAGAAGTTCTAATATGTTCATACTAAATATTTAGTGAACGAAAGATCTCACTTAATATTAAATTAATAAAACGAAATGCAAAAATTTCGGATGATAAAAATCACATTTTTTATTAACTTTTGAAAAATACATACAAATAAACATGGATGATTAATAGGGAAATCCATTCAGGGCTTTCGAAGAAGTTAACTGATATTTAAATGCACCTTTGATCAAGAGATGCCCATAGCATAAATAGATTCTTTGAATATTTCTCAATTTCAAAAGAAATCCTTTGGGATTTCATAAATGAAATTAAGCAAATAGTTAATACACGCTTTTTTCAAAACAGCAGTCAAAAAGTCAAAGTTAGAAGATTTAAACTGTTTCTGAAATTTTCGTTGTATAAATGACCTAGGATTATTCGAAGTTTTATGGAAAATTTCATGTTGTAATTTTAATACGGCATTTATTAGCTGCTGCATTTATTATTACCAAAAGGAAAGGGTGCAATATATACAACGACTATTTAAAATGTGACTTAAATTCAGGTGGATTGACTTCTTGTTGCGAGGTCATTCGTGAAAAAGGATACTTTTCCGAAATGATAAAAAATCACGACAAGTCTTCCGTATCGTGACTGCCATTGGCAGACAACTCTAAACGTCCTATATTCAAGGGATCTTTGAACACGACGCATAATCGAACGACATGGATGCTGGCGAATTTTGGCAACACAAATCATCGACTCTGATTAAAGATCAACTCTCTTATGAGGAACTATGTTATGAAACAGGCTCCATAACCTATACTCCATTCAAACCGGCATCTAAATCCTATTGCTAAATATTCTACTGTAGTCATATTCGGCCGCAGTGCTATGTTCTCCTGCTCTACAAACATGAACCAGTCAGAGAACATGAATTATTATGGATCAAAAGATTTTTAGAAGGGGGCGGGAGGAAACTTACCTCAGATTGATTATTTTGCTGCCAGTTAAACAGTTATTTAGGATAAGCTGACTTGAATTCGAGAGAAATGCAATGGTTAACTGTGCAATTTCAATCTTGATTTCGACAGAAATGCAATGGTTAATTATGCAATTTCAACGAAAATTCTTGTTGACTTTAAGGTGGTGTAAGAGGAAAACTCATTTAATGGTCGAGTAAGTATAGGCTGTTTTTTCCTTTATTAAAAATGAAGAAGACTTGACATGCAGTTAGTTACTAAGGTGTTAGGAATCCCCTTCTACTGGGCTGTTATGGAAACCCTTCTACTGAGGTTTCTACCAAGAAGATATTTCTTGATAGTTTCTCTATGCGTTCTTCGACAAATTTAACACCCAGATCTGAGTAGATGATAGAGTTTAAGGTAAACCAGGGGAAGTTGGTCATTAGAAGTATGCTTTTAGTTTTGATTATTTGTATTTTCTTTTTATTCGTATTTGCTGTCAAATTCCAGATGGGAGTGTCATATCTAAATCTTAAAGTGGCGATAGCATGCAATTTTTTCAACTAACGGTGATCTTTCAAAGTGGCTAAAATATACTACTGCATTTAAAATGATAGACAATAGACCATTTCTCTGAAAAAACTCAGGAAACCAGATGCCTAGATAGAATTTTTGTCTATGGAACTGGAAATTGTGGGATTGTAATACGATTTTACAGAAGTTACATCGTGTAGGTGCGTCTGGTGCCCTTTAAACCCGCCGTCGTGGATCAAAATTCTCACATAGTGTGTGGAAACAATTTGGTTGAAGAGCTAGGTGACGGCGTGCAGTTGTAACCTAAACCATGGTTAAAATGTATGATGTCCTTCCCACTCCCAAAACCTAGTCTAAACAAATTTAACCTTTAGATTACGGCTAAGTAAAATTCCAAATCGTGTTTTCATAACAAGGACTCCGACATATAAAATGGAAAAAGTTTTGCTGCCTTTTCAAGTCATTGAAAGTTAAGATCTATGGTCCTTCACTGTATACCTTGGTTTTACCTATTTTCATCTTTTATCTTTGGTATATATTCAGCCGTCACACATGATGCCATGCAATAGAATAGGATAGTAAAAGTCCGCAGAATGATTAGCGGAGAGATAAATTACAGGAGAAGTGATGCCTAAATAGTACGCAAAGGAAAAAATATACTAGGAGTCTAACAACTATCTATTCTTGAAACGAAAGTTAATCACACAAGTCAAATAAAATAATTTAGTAACTGTTATGTTTAATTTGGTTTTGTCTTTCGCAAATTCGATAGCGGCCATTTCAATTTTTTTCTGGATATTTTGTATTCAAAAATTTATTAAGATTAATTTTTTTTGTTTATTTAGTTTCATTGCATACTAAGTTGCTCTCTGTTTAGTCTTTAACTTCATTAACCTTACTTCAGTTTTTAAGCCTTTTAGTGATCCGTTTTTGTTTAACAGATGTTGTTTTGTTCCTTCATTTCCACCAAAAAAGAATTTTCAGAAAATTATTTACATTTCAAGTAAGCGAATATTAAAAAATAATCAGCATACTTTTACAAATGTTGTAATAGCAACGAAATCATCCTTGAACTGTTTTACAATTAGATTTTCACTATAAGATTGTAAATTCGATTAGACATATTACTGTATGATTCTAAATTCAACTGCTTTTTTAATTTTTTAGTTAATTAATGTGTATTTCGAAACGATTACTATTAATTAAGATAGATCATTTTTTGAAAATTTACGAAGAACTAAATTTATAGAATAGGAATAATTTTCAATCGAAATTTGAACTTTAGCAACAATTGAATATTAAACATGATTATGGATGAGTATAAACGATGATGGCGACTTCAGCCTTGTGTTGAAGGATGAATTTCCTGTTCTCCGTGTTCAATGTCTTCTGGTCTCTCTGGAGACTCAGGATAAGTGGAGGTGAAGTCCCAGTTGTTGTCGACGTAGTGGCAGAAGAACTTGTTGCACTTGCCTGAGTTGTGTCTCCCGTGAGTAGCTGCAACTTTGAGGCGTTTCTTGAAAGGCTTAGGAATGAATTCGTTGCCCAGCATATGACCTAGGAGACTGAAATAGACAGAAACATTTACACACAATATCTGACTTCGAAAATATATGACGGATTCTAAAGGGTGGTAGAGCATGCCAAAATACATTGTTCTTGTCATGGAGTTTTAAACCCGAAATGCAGAGTTTTGGTGGTAGAGGGCGCTGTTTAGTGCAGAATTATGTAAGGAAAAAACTAGATTGGTAAAGATGAATCTGTTTTTTGGCCACCTTGATTACCAGATTTGTCATGATTTGATTACGTTTTAAGGTGGCAAATGAAAAACATTGCATGTGATAGATCTCATCGCCAGAATCTATTGCAGCAGATTCTAGAAATCTACCTTAACAGATTTCCTTGGTTTCCCACAACTGTGGGAAAAAATTGCAATTTTAAAAAATATATGGATATCCATGCACCGACAATTTGAATCGTGTATTTGTGTCTCTCTTTTGTGAATCTACTATTTAGTCAGAACTGATTGTCATGTTTCATGGTTTGGAATGGTTTGTCATGTTTCATGGTTTGGAATGGTTTGTCATGCTTCGTTTGGATCGTTTTCAGTTTTGAAAGCTCTCTCAGCCACCAGTCTTTACACTTAGCATTCTTGGACACATACAATTATGGCAGGAAACATACAATTATGGCAGAAAAGTTTTTTACTTCTCTTTTCCGTCTCTTTGGACAAATGATTTTTGATCTTTGTCTATAATTATTAACACAGCAAATCCTTAAACTCATTTGCATTGTATTCCTGAAGATTGAAGTGTAAAGAATTAATCAATAAAGAAGTTACGGCATCAGAAAAAGATACGAAAAACTAAATTTGTTTAAAAGGTCGATTGTTTAGCTTTGCATCTTAAAAGCTAAAATATGAAAGAGCCTTATTAAGTGTAGGTTGAAGAGCACCACTAAGGCGGAAATAATAATTTTTACTACATTTGTACAAGTTTTTAAATTTAAGAGTAGAACAAGAACAATGAAAAGGGTGTCGATTCTAATCGTGCCTCAATAGTTAATTTTAAAACGTTAGAGGCAGGCATATACTTCCCAATTGAAAGAAAAAGTTTCAAATGACGTAAAGAATTATATTTTATGTTGCTTGAGTGAATAAATGTACTGTTACAAATTATGAGGTCTAAATATTTATGAAGTCCCCTGGTCCTTTTAGTCATAAAAACCGACCGACAATATTTCTACTTCATTCTAATTTCAATTCTATAATTTAAACAGCCCAAAACCCAATTTGCAGAGGAGAAAATGCAACTCCAAACCAATATTTACCCTAAAAATCAAAAAACCTTTTGCTCGAAGTTTAACCAAAATAGGCTTAACCTTTTCTTTTGTCAACAGAATATGTCTTCATGTATTTTATTTTCTGATTAAGTTATGACCGATAAAAGTTATCATAGCAGTTTCTTTTGAAAAATGTAACTCATCTTCTTACATGGATGTGACCGTCCTTTCGAGTTCCGGAGCTTTTTCGTTGGCAGGATCGCCAAATTCACAGGACAACCTCTCCAAACAGTGGTCTTCTGGGTTCAGAAGTCCATTGCATTGAAGATAGTTCACCATGACTCGTGATTGCTGCTTTTCGTCGTAATTTACCTGCAGGAAAGAAAATAAAAATTATAGCATTGTTATAATACAACTATAAACATTAAATCCGTAAAATTATCAGAAAAAGCAAAACCTAAAATATTTGATTTCATACATAGTGCGCAAAATGCCACTTCATACGAAATACAAATGTACACAAAAATTTTTTAAAAAAGAAACAACGAAGTCGCCCTTTAATTCTATTGGTAAAATGTTAAAAAAAAAACATAGAAAAGGCGCAGTTCGGTTCCGCGCCGTAGAGTTTTCGGGGAAACGTTGGGATGCAATCATAAAACAAGTGTTTCGTATTAATATGTAATTTAATTATCAATCTCTTTAATACAGTATTTCCACAGAGTAGTATAATGGTTACAGAATATATAAATCACAAGCTACCACCGACCCTTGCCACATGCGATAAACTTGTGATTTATCTATTCTGTAGCCATTATACTACTTTGGATAAATATTGCATTAAAGAGATTGATAATTAAATTACATTTATGATTTTATCCCGACGTTATCACGAAAAATCTACGACCCGAACTGCGCCTTTCTTATGTTTTATTTAGAGTAGCTTTTGATGGCTTCATCTGTTGACAGTATATAGAACTACATTTCGCGTATACTCAGTAAAACATTATTTGCTACAAATGCTCATATTTACTGTAATATTCAAATTTTAATACAATGCTTCTTTTACGTATTATCAAGTATTCTGTAAGTTTCGTAGAATTCGAAAGAAAACTTTGCATGTTGTAATCAAAAAACATGCTGAGTTTGAAATTTTCAATTTAATACCGATTTTTACTTATATTCTGATAAATATTTTTATGTTCTCACTTTGAGTCCTAGTAATACTTCTCAAGCTCTTTAAAATGATACCAGAATCCTAGAACTCCTAGCTAAATGCTTTTCCACGCTACAATTATTTATAACCTTACATAAAGCTAATTCATAACAATCACGCGCACGCGCACACACTGGTACGATGACGTCACAGGCAAAAAATACTATGCGACAAACTCTTACAGATATTATCCATACATTGTGGGATCATCCATTCTTTTCGCATTATTAGTCTCGTAGTAATAAGCGATTCAAATCTGACGGTATTTTGTCACACAAGAAAGTTCGACCGACTATCACTGTAACGAGCGGAAAGATGTTTCCACGTGAAAATGTTGAAAAAGAATCTAGCTTGCAAACTTCTTAAAGGGTTTACTTGCAAGCGAAGATTCAGAACGTTTATTTCTGTGAGAGGCTTCGCTTTTATCCAAACAATACGCACCTCGTGACCTGAAAAATATCACAAGAAGTGCAAGTCTCTGGAAGAACACCCTTCATCAAAATACACCGACTCGGCAAAATAAGTACACACAAATTATTTTGATTCAAATAAGCTTTAGAAAAAAATCAACAGCCATCAGGCATTAATTTGCCGTTACTGGAACAAAATATAAGCATAGTTATAACTTATTTTGATTGTCATCTTAACCAATTAACCGCAGAATTTAGTTTAAAAAATCTCTCATAGGAAGCGTAAGGAAAATCAAGGGACGGTAAGTATACAAGTCAAATTGCATGGCAAATATTTCTATTGTAAATTTAACACCAAAATGAAAGAAAACGTTGGAGGGTTTTTGGGAAAAAACGAACATTAGTTAATTAATCTTATTAATTAATTTTATTAATTAAAAATATGTTAGTAATTCAGGTGTTTAAACAGCAGATTTACTGGTAAAAATCTCACTCTTTCGATCCCGGTGGTGCCATTTGGCATCATTGGAGTATTCTGCTTTTATATGCATTTTTGCTTTTAATTTGGGTTGGACAGCACTTATATGTTCTTAGATAGCAACATGATGTGGATACAAATGTATAATGTACAAAATACACGACAATGCACGTACAAAATATACACTACTAGCAATACGCGCACGGCGTTGCCCGTGGAATCAGGACTTCAACAAAATGATAAAAAAAGAAAGAAAAACGCCCACAGTTACACGAAAAAGTTTTTAAAACAAAAGATACATATTATTCATTTTTAGGAAAACAGTACTGAGTTCGTTAATCCAAAACAATATTAAAAAATCGCAACGTGAAAATCATTATTAGACAGCAAGCGAAATATGCGACATAAAGAAACATTTTAAAACACTGCCGAAAATAATTATTGAGTCATGTAGTTAAAGATTATGACGTCCCCTGCGTTCTTCGGCGCCAGCCAATGAAATTGCAACAATTCATTCTGGGAACGGAGAATGTCGCTACGATGAATCGCTAGTAAAAAACTGTTTGAACTCATCAGGGAAAAATTAATTAAAAAACCGGAAAAAGGTATTTTAAAGGTTCTTGTTTTAAATCTGACAGAAACGTTCAAGTTATAAGCTGAAAAAAATTGAATTTTATAGCGTTATTAGAACATCGTATGCAAGAATTTTAAGAAATCTAAATGAAAAATCAACATAAAAGCGATTACTTTTCAAAAATTTCTCAAAATTCAGTAAATTACGTTAGAAATTCAAAACCAACTTCATTAGAAAAATAATTGTTTGTTCTTACCGATGGTGTATCTATTTTTCTTCCTACGATTATCAAAATCTATTTCATTGAGAAACTAGCTGTTATGACCGGCGTTGCTCGGGATTAAAATACTTTTATGTCTAATATTTTTAATGAAAATCTATTTTTCTATAGAAAATTGTAATACATAAGAATTCCTTTACCGTCTGAAACGTTTCTACTTCAAATTTCGTTCATACATAGTGAAGTATAAGAAGGATTTTGATCAATCTTTTGGAAAAGTTAATTAAATAGTTAAATTTTCATTAATAAAAAGCGATAAAATAAACCAGATCATTAGTTGTTCCTGATATAAATTAGGAATTGTCTGCTTTTAAACTTTTCTTTAGTATTCTTCCAGAATTTTGTTATAGCAACAGCTACAAACTGTGAATTTTATACAAAATTGATTTTTTTTAATTATTGAAATGAGAGCAACAATTTGAACGCAAATGTTTAATGTTTTTAAACTTTAATATAGTATAAAAATAGTCATTGTAACATAATACTTTCGAAATATATCACGGAAAAACGCAAAATCTTGCTTAATTTTTAATTAATTAAAAATTTAATTAACTTTTAGGCCTTTTAATGTTGACAGAGATTTTCACTTCTTGTGTAAAAAATCTGCAGAAATAAAAAGAAATTTGTTCAGTCTCATTGTTGCCTAGCAACGAAGAATCAATAAAAATGCTTGGTTTCAAAATCGTTTGCAAGTAATCAATTTAAAAAAAAAAAAATAAAATTCATAAAACTGAAAGGAAACATTGCATGGAAATTAAAATGGTATCACTTAAAAGGAAAAAAATTAAAGTTTAAGATGGTATAAAAATATTTTTTGTCGGACTATTTGCTCCGAAATTACGGCGGAAAAACGGTTTCGGTTAATTTCTAATTAACTTACTGTTTAATTAACTTTTGAACTTCGAAAAGTTCATAAGCGTTTTCCCCTTGTCATAAATAACAAGTGTGCAAAATTTGGTTGAAAACAGTGAATTGGTTTATGAGGAGAGTGGAACATAGACACATTCATAGCCACATACCAACATATGTCATAGCCACAATGACTTTTATTTATATTAAGATTAGCACAAAAAACTACATAAAATATTAAATGAAAATTTTTACACATTAAATTTTATAATTCCGGCTTCGAAGTACATCGAATCACCATTAAGATTACCTGTGTGCCAAATTTCAAGGCTGTAAGTGTGATAGATTCGTCTGGAAATCGCACGCACACAGACATAAACATTGCCTTTTATAAGTATAGATGCTTACAATATTTGCTATGTACACATAGTTATGGATTAATTATATTATATATTACTATTATTAATTAATTATGCTTTAATTGATTATTTAATTAGTTGATATTATTAATTTATTATTACTTAATTTTAATAATTTTATTAATTATACATTGCATTTTTCAATAACAAATAATAATTAGGGCTGTTGAAGGTTAATATATCGAAGTTTTAATGGCAAAAATTTCATACATAGCAGTTTTTAATGGCAATTTAATTTATACCATAAGTATGCCCGAAATTAGTGTTTGGGCTTGACTAATAAAATCATCAAACGTATTTACAACACTCAATCGCCCTATAACACTGTTAATTCGTTCAGTGTACTGAAATCACTTTTAGAGAAACCAATATGCTAGCTATCAAAACAATGCGACAGAAATATTCGTTCAGGAATGTCCACATTTTTTAAAAATCGTTTCATGTGAAAACGCCATCTTGTAAAATGGCTGTCTAAATTTTCAACGTGCTATCAGAATGCAGTCCTACAGATGAGTTGAACATAAAAGTTGACTCCTATTTTATAAACTACGTATAAATGTAGAAAACAGAAGAATAAGTCAAGTGGAAGAACATCCAAACTTCTGAAATTAGTCCTCGAATAACTTTGTAAATGACATTCTTATTATAAGATGTTTATTCGGTTTAATTCGTAAGCTGGTAATTAATAGGCTTCCTCTGCGTGTACACTGTTCAGTCACCATGAAACGGAATTTGATCGCAAAATATTTCGTCTTTAGTCTAACATCTATCTATAGAATATCTTGCACCGTTCACATAACACAAGAACGCCAAGATCACAAGATGCCTTACATTTACTCTGTAACTATAGAAACGGGTTCGTGCCATTTCAAGTTAAGGGCACTGCCGTTGAAGATTAATTTTCATAAATTTCTATGAAAACCGATAGTAACTTCTCCCGCCTTCTTAATCAGTGCCTTTCATCATCTTGGTAGGCCGAGTAGGTCGGCATGGGCAAATCAATGTTAACTTCCGAGGGCTTCTTAAACTAATGTTCTTGGAAACTGATTTTTTATGACATGTATCAGGCTGATGACAATGTTAACTTCCGAAGGCTTCTTAAACTAATGTTCACGGAAACTGATTTTTTATGACATGTATCGGGCCGATAACCAGGTTAAATAATATTATTTCAATTAAAACATAGCAATAATCTCATACAACTCCACAGGCTCCTAACCTATGAGATATCGGGATTTTTGCTCCCTCATCCAATGAATTTACTTAAATTTTGCCTCCCTTCCAAAGAATTTAGAAAATTAGAAAATTTAATATCAATTTAAATTTTCTGCTACCTATATACAGGTGACCATTCAAATCAAGGCCCAACAGTTAATTTCTAAACCGTTAGAGATAAGCATTTACTGTCAACTGAAAAAATCCTTAACTGACGCAAGGAATTATATTTTCTATTGTTTGAATCATTAATGTACTGGTTGAAAAGATAACGAAGTCTTAACTTTTATACTGTCTCCGGTCCTGTAAGTCATATTTAATAAAATTTTCTTGACACACTAACATTTTAAAGGAAAAAAAGTGCCATTCTTCTGCGACTAAAACTGACTGAGTTATGAAGCTTTGAATTGAAGATCATTTTAACAGCCACCCCGAGGAAGAACCACCAATCAATGTACGCCTCGAGAAAGAAAGGGCCGTTGATTGGCAGTGGGAAAAAATTTCGTCGTTGGGCACTGGAGAACAAATGATAAAAAAAAGTGGGCTGGGGAGAAAAATCTTTGAACTCTTAGTTTCTTAAGACTGGGTATTTTTGACTAATTTTAGTATCTGTTAGTATAGGTGAGTATTTCTAGTTGAATAGAGTTTAGTAATAGAAGTACCTTTTACATTTCGCAATTAATATGCATCGACACTGATTTAATTGTGTTTACAATAGGAACTGTTTCTCTATCGTTCATTTTTAGAACATGTTTATGTCATTCGTTTCCTTGTGTTCTGAAATGCATATCACTGACATTTTGAATATAAATGGCAGTTTTTTTTTTCTGTTTTTTTGTGCTCTGAATAGGGACACTGAGACTCCAACTTAATATCTGAACCTAAAAGTGTGAGCAGTAAAACCAATTTCATAATAGGGAAAACATCTGTACTTTGAGAGCAAATCTACTTCGTATTAACCATTTCACTGCGATTTTTTTTAAAAAATTGTTATCCAATTTTTTATGCAAGTGAAGGTAATAGGATCCAAATAAGCTAAACTGAATATTTTGAGGTTTTTTTTTTTAAATCTCCGAGGGGATTTTAAACCAAAGACTGGGACATAATAGTCCCTTAAGCAAAAATCATTCCATTTTTATGCATCCATCTTGAAACGTGATCATTTTTAGTTACTGCAAAAACTTATTCGCATATTTGCAATATTTCATCTGTTAGGTAACGCTCACTTGAAGCGCCACCTACAGCACCAACAACTAATTAGCGAGAATGAGATAGGATCTGAGTGAGAGACGACGTCTCACTTTCATCACGGTTGATAACAATCTAATCATGGAGCAGCCACTCGTTTCAGCAGTGGTTCGTATTCGTCATAAAATATCACCAGCCCTAGCGGTGGTCAACTTCTATATCTATATCTAACCATATGCCCTTACAGAGTGGTCAACCTAAACCATCTACCTTTGCAGGTGGACAAGCTATGGAACTATCCAACACTCTGCCCTTGCAGAGTAGTTAATCTGTGTATAACTAATAATCCGCCCTTGCGGTTTGATCATCTCATACAGAGGATAACCAGCGGAAGTGGTCTCCCCTACACTTTCTCGTATGCTCCTAACATATGTAGGGACAAAAAATAAGCTAAAATCCCTAACGCAGTGGAGATAAAAAAATAAGCGAAATTAAGTCGGTTCCCAGCAAACTCGCTTGGATAAAAATTTCGAATCGCTCTATTCCCAGAACGCAACAAGTTTCTCCGGCACACGTTAAAACGACAAAACAAACGGAAATAAAATAATCCGAGCAGGATCAGAATTCGCCAAAAGGGAAGAAAAAAGAGCCAAGCAGGAGCCGCTGACTATCATGCGCAGAAGATTGCGTCCAGTACGCATGCGTGTGGAGATGTTTAGTTTTGAAACGAATTCGTCAAGTATGCGATTATACAGACCGACAGACAGTCAACCCGTTGACGGATTTGGCCCAAACTTTTATACGGACCTACATTCCTAATGATAAAGCTGTAAATTTTATCTATATACCTATTCAAGTTTGTGAGTTATAGTGTTCACATGACCGCGGACATACAGATAGACAGACTTCCTGTTGACGGATTTTATCCAAAATTTGATGGAAACCTACAAATTATGTTTAAAGACCACATACCAAATTTCTTCCCCGTAGCTCTAATAGTTTTCGAGTTATCGTGTTCACAGACATACACACAGACAGACATAATTCCAAAATTGTGTTTTTCGGACTCAGGGAGGTCCAAAACGTGGAGATTCTTCAAAATCTCGAGTTCGAATTTTTTGACGATTACAATACTTTCTCTTTGTATACTTCGTATACGAGAAAGTAAAAATATCTACTTTTCCTGCGGAATGATCATAGTGTATTCACCCGCCCCAGCGGTGACATATTGAAGTAAGTTACCAAACTAGCGGTAACAACTGTTTTTGTGTTTACTATATGTTGAGTTGCTAATAAAGATTTATTTTTCTATCGACGACTTTTATATGCATAACACTCAACATCATCAATATTATTACAAAAAATGTGTATTTCTTATTAATAGATCAAAACTATCGAACATACATGCATAGCAGAAAAGTCTTCAGGAAGCAATGGCTTTTAGAGGGAAAATAGACTGTGCCATTTAGGTGACTAAACATGAAATGCGCACATTTGTTCTTGTTCTACAACTTGAAGATATTGCAATGAGTTCAAAGCAATTTTTATCCCGTAGTAATTTCAAAATGTGAGTGGGACGAATATGTCCCGTTGTTAGTCAAAGCGATGGATCTGTTTATCAAAAGAACTAATTCAAATCACTTTATTAGAAATGGAGGTTGACTTTCTTCGTTTAAAATAATTAGAAGGAATTTATTACATACGTTACTATTGTGCTATTATTTTATTTTTACTTCTGTTTGTTTCTTTGAAGATTCGCCGTATGACTTTCTTATTGTATCTTTCATTACATCACAACGGACTAATCTCCCACAGGTTGAGAATGATTGACCTGTACAGAGAACTCCAAAAGAACACATTGAAAAGTCTTCTTAGTCTAAACAAATATTACAGCGATTTTTAAATGCGTACACTTATCAAACCATGTCTTTGAACCACTTATACAGGGTGTCCACACTTATCGTGGTCCAATAGCTGATTTCTAAACCGTTAGAGATAGGCATATAATTCCAATCGGAAAAATGCTTTAAATAAAGGGAAGAATTATATTTTATGTTTTTGACTCGTTAAATATATTTCTGAAAAAGTTACGAATTCTAACTTTTTATACGGTCCCCCGGTCCTATTAATCATATTTAGTAAAGTATTTCTTAGACTGTAACATTTAAAACAAAAAAAGTCCCACTCTTCTGAGACTAAAACTGAGCGAGTTATGGAGCTTTGAATTTCATGATTTTTAACCAATCAGCGGCCTCGTCGAGGAAGTACTGCGCATTGATTGGTGGATCGTCTTCAAGACGGCTATTGAAATGGCGTGAAGTGGTCTAAGTCAGTGATATTCAAAGTTCCATAACTCGGTCAGTTTTAATCGCAGAAGAGTGGGGCTTTTCTTGTTTAAAATGTTAGAGTGTCCAAAATATTTTACTATACATGACTGATAGGACCCGAGGACCGTATAAGAAGTTAGAATTCGTAACTTTTTCAGAAATATATTTATTGACTCATAAAGCATAAATTATAATTCTTCCCTTCATTTAAAACATTTTTGCAATTGAAACTATAGGTCTATCTCTAACGATTTAGAAATTAGCTATTGGACCACGATAAGTGTGGACACCCTGTATATTCATATAATAAATAATTTTTTAACTTATAATTTTTGATATCTTTTGTTAAATTATTTCACTTGTACTTGTTCATGTAAGTAACTACTTTCTGAAGTCATTAGTTTAAATTATTAAAATGAACCTCTAAGAGCTGACGTTTTAATATGGGCCGAGATTTCAAAAACAAAAGGCAGGTCTATCCAAGAATCTGTTTTTCTTTTATAACAGCGTTCTCTTACAGATAAAAATGCGCTGAGTAATAATATTCTGAACTAAGATTCAAGTACCTTCTAATATCGAAGAACTTATCTGTTCATGACATCGAGAACAAGGGACCTCTCCCGCAACGACGACCTCATTTAATTCTAAAGCTAGGAGACCTTTAAGAGCTTATCGTCCTTTGCTGATTGATTGGTCAGTGAATGTTAAAGGCATGGACTATAATAGCTTTTAGTTGTAGCTACATTCCATTTTGGTGATGAATAGAAATATTTCGATTTTAAGAGATTGTGAACATAATAATAACTTAATGTGTTATAATTTCTCATTATAAATTATATTGAATTATAGATAAAATGAGTTGAAATTAACAATTCTGTTTTTTATTTCTTAAGAAATATTCAGACTGATAATGTAATATAAATGTTAGCTAAATATGAATATATTATATCTTAAACCTTTTTCAGGTGGAAAAGAATTTGCTACAAAATATCCTTTCAAAAAACTTTAAAGCATCCCCTGAATAGGGTTAATTAATTATATAAAAATTAAGCAGTAATCATTGATAAAGAAAAATGAATTCAATATAAAAACTGCTCAGTTAATTTTAATATTAATTTCTTAATAGGATTTTCCTATTAATTTTTGCTGATAAACACTGAATAATTCGAAAGAAGAAACTTTAAGCTCGTTATTCACTGTTTAACACATTGGCAACAGACGGATTTGAACTGTACTGCGAAAAATATACGTCTTTTCTGGACTATTTCACAGAGTTATTTTATGTCAAAGTTGTATGAGGCTCCATTTAAAAACACTACTGCCTTACGATGTAGATTAAATGGAACCAAGGGACTCACCAGTGAGTCACATGGTAGCCAAAGTGTTTCTAAGAAGCTTCGAATCAGATTATTTTTTAAAATAAATCTTCTCTATAGTATTTTAGCTTCAGGTTTCAGTTTAGTTTTAGCTATATTTACGCCCCGTTTTGAAGCAACACGAAGGTTATTTTGGAATCAGAAATACACTGCGTTTATTCTATTGATATTAAAAGTAAACATTTCCGATGAAGTGCTGATAAGCGAAGTCAATGACTGTTAAAGCTCGTCTAGAATAGTGGTTTTAAGAACTTGGAATTGCAATCATTAACGGCGTCGTCTAGAAGAATATTGGAGTTTTGCAGACTTTTAACATCTTCTGCTGGAGTATCTGATAATAATATAAAATCAGCGCTTTATTTTCTTGTTTCTCCAGCATATTTTATGCTTTCAATAATTGCACACAAGTAAACCCGCGTGAAACTTTCACACATTCTACCTCCCCCCCCCCAAAAAAAATAGATTCAATATTTTGTTGATTTGCTGAAACTACTTGATCAGTGAAGTGTATAACACAGTAGAGTGAGGCTAAGTTGAGCGATTTATATAGGTTAGCTTTATTAAAGAGGGGGGAAAAGTCCTGAGGGAGCTGCGCATCCATGATGCTGATGTTTTAATTTTTAACTTAAATTTTAGACAAAGAATGTGTTTAACGTAAACTCATTATGCTGTACTAGAAGTAGGTAACATTTCCCATTCATTTATGCTTTACTCATTGGTCTAAGCCAGGGGTTCCCAATCTTTTTTCCCTTACGTATCCCTTGATCAGTTTTTTTTTTTATTTTCGCGTACCCCCTACTGTCAGATGCCCCCTCCTTCAACCACCCGACCATGCAAAGAAGATTTTATCAATAATATTAAGGGTTTAGGTAAGCATAAGAGTCAAATGACTCGAATTAATAACATTTGCAAGACTTATTTTTGATTTTGCATTTTATTCCATTCTTACAATAATGTTACTTTAAATCCAAAGCCAAAAACAAATGAAACCAGTATTTCACATTAACTTATAAGAATAGCTAAAAATTACACTTCGTAATAATCAACTGTTCAAGTAGAAGGAAACTTCAATGAGATCTTCGAGCTTGTCTCATGAATCTTAGTTTTGTAAAATTGTGTTCAACAGAAGACAGAAATAATCTCATGTCTGAAGCTGCGTCAAGCTTATTGTGAGTTTTATTCTTAATATATGCATAAGTCGAAAATGCTTTTTTCACAAGAAACAAAATCTGTAACTTTTTTAATCCTTTATGTTTTCTTGTGTCCTCCATTACCGACTTTGAATTCGCGTACCCTCAGCTAACCCAGGGGTACGCGTACCACAGGTTGGGAACCTCTGCTTTAAGCGTTGTGTTAGTTGAAAAACATGGGTATTGGCAATAGAAATATTGTATAGGATAATGATACAGTGGTTTTATTGTCAGAATTTTTAGGGGATATTCAAATAACTAACATGTAGCAGTGATGGGAAGGGCTAGTATCGAATAGCTCAGCATAGTTTCTTTTGTCAAATGGAAAATAATAACGGTAAGAGTGTGGATTGTGCCGTTGGAGGTGATTTCTCTATCCGTGGGTTGATAAGCGCTTCATTCTGTTATAGAAGTCCAGTTATAGAAGTCTCTTTAGCCAATAAAAACTCGTATAATAACGGAAATAATTTTCTCTACCGAATATTTTATTACTAATTCTAACCATCTGCTTTTAGATATTTGTCTAAATTACACAGACGTATTAATAACGCTGGTACTCAAGGAACGTATGCGCTGGTTTAGTGAGGAAGTTTGGAGAAGGGTGCCAACTGAGGTGTCATCCTCATCATCTGACCGCGGTTCAAAATTATGAGGTCCGTTCCAAAATAGTCCACGTGTTGATTCAAAAGGGGACGTTAATATAATTAAAACTAAACTAAATAAAGGAAAGGTATGATATTTAGAAGTTAGGGCAGTAACGGATATCGTCAATATGAGGTCGCAGGGGTAAAATTGTTTTGAGACACCTCCCTTACCCAATGTCATGGGCAGATGGACAGGGACAGCACAAGAATATCTGGTGTTCCTAGGTAACGATTAATTTATAAGCTCCTCATTAATGCGTACTCACATATTCACATGCAAAGCGCATTATAGAAATTTATTGATTTTTTTCAGCTCATAGAATGTTATTCAAAGAATTAGTTCGAATTTTAAATAAAATAATACCCTAACTTACATGATAATACATGCTTAACTTAAAATAAATACATATTTCAAACACCTACTTTTTATGAGGAATATTTTCGTGCTCTTGCTTCAGTGAATGTTTATGTTTGAAATGACATATCGACGTCAAGATTAACTCCAATTGCGTATTCAATTGATATTTTTGGCAGAGCAATCAATAATTTTTTTGAGTCCCTGTCGATCGATTGCATAATTTGATCAATTTTAGTTTGAAAAACTTCTTTCTGATACAAGCAATGTTGCAAATATTCGTAACACAATAAATAAAATTGCACTGATGTCTTTCTAATTTATGTTGGCATAAATATGAGAGGGTATCGATTGCCGAAGTGTTTTGGAAAATCCGTCCAGCTATTGCCTACAATTCGTTACCGATATCTGTTTCATCTATATCTCGAGAATTATTATGTGTAAGTTATTTTTATAAAATTAAACATTTTTTAAGCAAATTTATAGAAGACTTTTTTCAATTCATATATATTTCATACAATACTTTCTTTTCCTTTACGTAGTACAAGAGAAAATAAAGTGTTTAAGAAATCACTGTGTAGTTTCTTCAGTTAACAAAGAAAATTTTACCAAGTGTAGCTAGCTTCAAAATTTCAGTTGATCTTGATATTCTGAATAAGTCAAATGCGTTTGATTTTGTGCTCCTATTAATAGAAATGGATCGTGTTCCAATATCATTAATTTTTATGTTGTTTTCATTATTAAGTATTAAAATGTTGAATTTCGATACCTGAAACTGAAATATGTGTTATAAGCGATGCTTATAAATTTTAAGAAATATGTGCTTGTCTGTATGTGAAAGAAATTGGAACCTCTACAATGGTGGCCAAAATTGTGGAAACTTTTTGAAATTTCCAAATTTTTTGGGATATCTCCCGAAAAATCTAAATGGATTTTCCTTGAACTTCAATCATGTAAAGAATAAGCTTAAACACACAATTTACACTGAAGATTCGGTCACGAGGTCATTTAGGGACATGAACCCTTATCATTTAGCTTCTCTTAGAATGTACCGAAATTCATCTCGTTGCAGTGGCAATATCGGCATGAATATTAACAGTCTAGAACATGATTTTTTTATATAAGTTGCCCTATATATCTAGTTGTGAGAGAAAAATTACGCTACCTTTCGAGCATGTGCAGTAAAAAGTATTTATTACAAATTCTCATATTTTCTCTAATATTCAAAGTATTTATTTCAAATTTTTATACATTGCTTTGCTAATAAATTTATATATATTCTGCAGGTTTTGTACAGTTTCGTTTAAAACTCTGCATGTTATAATGAAAAAACCTGCAGGGAAATTCAGTCTTTTTAAGCAAACTTTTATATCTTCCAGAATATACTATTTATTTCTATGAAAATGCATGTAAGCAATTTGCATATTAAACATAACCATTGATAAAAGTTCCAAACTATTATCAACTTTCTGTAAAGCGGTATGTGCCCAAATCCCTATTCGTCTTCATCAATTTTTCGTTGGTCCCCTAAATGCCCTCGTGACCGAATCTTCAATGTAAATCGCGTGTTTAAGCTTATTCTTTACATGGTCGAAATTCAGGGGAAATACATTTAACCCTTCTGGAGATATTCGAAAAAATGTGGAAATTTCAAAAGATTTCCACAATTTTGGCTACCACTGTAATACAAAATATCGTAGCAAGATAGTGTTTTACACTTGCAGAAGCCCTTTCAGTTTTGAGCTTCACGCATAACGGAATTTACAGAAATAATGACAACTTAAAAATATTGTCATGTTGAAACAATAAGTTGCAGACAGCAAAATAAAGCCTCGATTCTGACTAACATTCTTGTAATCTTGGCGAAATTGATTTCGTTACAAAGACATGCAATTTACTAAACTACACTGAATGATAAAACGAATTTCCAAGTATTCATTAAATTACTTCCGAAATGCATCGCATTTTGGACCGGAAATATTTTTAACTTCATTATCGGATTACGGAGCGACCGGTTAATAGTTCTCAACCGTCGAGCAACTTGGGGAACTCTAGATAAGCTGCTTAAAATGCTTTTAGAGCTTGCAAGGCAATTAAGGAAACATTATTCATGAAAGCTATGGGAAATCCTCATTCTACGTAGCGCGTTTACTTCACTAGATGATTTACTTCTCTACAATTTCGCCCTTTCTACATTCTCTTCTACGAAAAGAACGAGAAAATAAAGTAATCGTCAATAAATTTGACCTAACGAATTTGACGAATCTTTAAACTTCCCTAATTCCCAAATAATATAATCTTAATATAAATAAAGGTCATTGTGGCTATGTATGTGGCTATGTTCCACATCTCCTCCTAAACCACTGAACTGATTTTAACCAAACTTTATACACTTATTATTTAGGACAACGGAAAGATACTAGCGCAAAAGTTAATTAAACAGTCAGTTAATTAGAAATTAACCGAAACCGTTTTTCTGCTGTAAGTTCAGATAATAATCACGATAATTATCCCCAAAAAATCTTTTTATACCATCTTAAAGTTCAAAATTTTACCTTTTCAATGATACCAATTTCATATCTATGACACTTTTCCTTCAACTTTTACTAATTTTTCCATTTTTTTTTTTAATTTATTATACGCAGACGATTTTGAAATAAAGCAAATTTAATGATATTCATTTGCTAGGCAACGGTGTAATTACTTTACCATTATTTTTCCTGTTTATTACTTTTTCAAATATTGTTTGGCAATGTTTTCATTCGTTCTTAAAGAATTCTAAAGCTTATTTAATTAGATTAAAAAATCGCTGCAGTTAATATCGCCTGTCATCTTTACCTTCGTTTCTTATGAAATAATAAATAAGTAATATTTTAATTGAAAATATATAAGTTTGAGTATTAAGAGATTCGGAGTTGTGTTTTAACGATGACTAAAAGAAAACATAAGTCAATCGTTCAAATTCCAATAAAGGCAAAGATAGTAAAGCTTTTGCAAGCAGATGAAATAAGATGTTTGACAACAGCCCGCTCCAGAACTGTCGTTTACAAGCAAGCATTGGATTAATGTAAGTCGTTGTAGCCTTATCCTCTGTAGTTGGGAGGCAGTGGTTCTGAATGTTTATTGTACATATTTTTCTGCACATAAGGTCTTGAAAACAGGATAACGGTCACTGTCAATTATTCAAACTCCAAAAGTTAATTAAAAATTTAGCCAGATTTTGGCGTTTTACCGAATATATTTTCCGAAAATGTTATCTAACAAAAACTAATTTTACACCATATTTTTTTAAAAAATTAGCTTTGCAGTGACACTAATTTCATTTCTGTACAATTTTTTCTCTCATTTTAATAAATTTTTCAAAATTAATTTTATACACAATTTGTAGCATTCTTTTTTTAATGTTGATGAACAAAAATGCACGTACGAAGAACTGTTGCCAAAAAACATTTAAAAAATTCTGGAAAACACTAAAAGAAATGTTTAAAAGCAGACAATTCACAATTTATACCAGGAAAAACTTTTGATTTGGTTTATTTTCATGTTTTTTATTAAGTAAAAAGGAATTTATGGTCCCAAAATGTCCATTAAAACCTTTCTTATACTCCGGTATTTGTGAAAAAATTTTGGAGTATATATTACGGAGAGAATTAGATTTCGGCGTTTCTTAAAACTCGTTTGCTTCAATTGATGTTCTCATTTTAATTTAAAAACGTTTCACACGATAAAAGGATTTTGTGTATTATAATATTTCATACAAAAGTAATTTAATCCTGAGCAACGCCAGATATATCAACTATACACAATATCTATAATTTTTTAAATATTAGACATGAAAATATAAATAAAAAATATTAGACATGAAATTAATTTAATCCGGAGCAATGCCGGATATATCAGCTAGTAAATTTAATAAAAACAGTTTTTAAAAGCACTTTTATTTGTATTATGATATTTTTAATTTATAAAAAAAACACTTTGTAAAATAATTCATTCCATTATTAAAATATTTTTAAAAAGAAATTAATTAAATTAAATATCGTATGTCGAAAAGAAAAGTATGAACAAGAATGACAACGCCATATTTGTTCTTTGTGAACTTTGCCTACACTGTAAAAATTATCCGTTTTTTCCCCGGACTTTTTCCTATATTTGACGGTTTAAAGTTAACAAAACGGTTTTTCACCGCGCGCGTTTTCCGCTCCAGCCATAAACGGTTTAAAACCGTCAGTTCAAATTCTATTTTTCGTCATACAGTATTGCTTTCCGTACGATATCTTTCCCTTTTCTTAAATGTAATTTTATTGCATTCATTTCATGTTTTCAATAGGGTTCCATCTCCGCTGTTGTTTACACATGTTGCAGTAACCTGTTGTCACTCATGAAAGCTAACCTTAAAACACGTGTTCTGGCAATAGTTGATTTTAGGCAATAGTTGATTTAGGTGGCGCCACTAGAGCTATAGTGACTTTAAAACTCAAATAGATTATTTTTACTTCGATTTATGAAGTCTCCGGTGGTCTAGTGGTTAGAGCGACTGCCTTTTATTTCTAAGAACGCGGTTTCGATCCCCGGCTCAGAGGAGGCAGAAGTTTTGTCAACATCTTGCATCGAAATTGTCAAAGTAAGTTCAATTAAAAATTATATTAATTAAACTAATTGAAATTAATAATTAAGCCTTGATTAATTAATATTATTAATTGATAATACACATCAGCACATTTCAACTCGAATAGAAGGAGAAAAACAACTCAACTCAGTCGATGACGTCACTTACTTCGATGACTTAATTTTTACGGAGAAAATTTGATTTCCTACGGTAAAAAACCGTTGTGACTACGGATTTACTTCCTAACTTTTACGGGAAAAAATTGTTCCTGTATGGTAAAAAACCGCTGTGCCTACGGATTTACTTCGTTACTTTTACGGTTTTGCACAACCAACCCAGCTGCCAGTTTAAAACCGTAAATTTTACGGGATTTTTTTTACAGTGTAGCAATGAAGACGAAAAAATGTTTAAAAAGAATTCTATGTTAATTAATTTGAGTGATGTTGTTGTATACAGTGTGTAATTATTTTTTTGTCAAAAATGTATGTTCTTTATGTAAGTCGTAAATAAATATGTTATTTTGGAAGGAAGGCAACATCGAACTTTATATAATGTTGGAAATATAGTACAGTATAATAAAAGTAGGGGTTTTTCTATTTTTACTTTATTTTTTCAACTTTTTAATCTGTAGTTTTTGATATACATTTTGGCTAATTTAATTATTTGTACTCTTTTGAAATCCTGAAGTTTTACGATTTTTGTTTTGCCCCTCAGATTTTTAATTTAAAAAAATAATATTTTATCACGCTAATAAAAGCATTTTTTAAATTATTTTTTATTATGTTCTAAATTTTAGTCTTTATTGTATTTTGAACGCGTCATTAAAAATATAATGCAATCATGAATTCAATTGTTTTTCAAATTTACTACTAGGTGGCAACTTTTTTATAGAATCAAAACTTTATTAAATTAATGAATTAGCTGATAATTATGTTCTGAAAATGTTAAAATAGTGTATTGCTGTCGAGAACACGCAAGTGCACAAAATTTCAGGATTCTCAAGTATCAGGAAGTGAGTGAAAAATGTATTAAAAAAAAATTCCAACTGTAAAAACTTGAAACAAGTCAAATTAAACGGAAATGTGTAAAACACAGCTTTGCAATTGTATCCGTCTGTCAATTTGTCTGTAAACAAGAGAACACAAAAATGCAACGAGTAAAAAGTTCTACTGTATAGCACCTGTGTTATATCGTACGCAGAATAAAGCGTTCTACTGAACAGCATCTTATTACATCGGAAGTCGAGTAACCAATTCTAATTATATGTTCCGGCAATGTATGAAACGCCGGCATTCTATAGAATACCTAGGCATTTTATAGAGGTGTATAGAGGTGTAGAGAGAGAGAGAGAGAGAGAGAGAGGCCGGGTGTTTTTAGGCAAAATATGAAAATTATTATATACTTTCCCTAAGTATTGTATATAATACCTAGGTATTCTATAGAATGGCAAATGCTATTTAAGCAAAGAATAGAAAAAGGTCACGATGAGGTTATTATGTAAAAGATGTGCATTCCTCAAAAATACACAATTTATTTTTAAAAAAATAATGAAAGAGTGTCATTATAAAACTTGGATTCGTAATATGTAAAGATAAATGAAAGTTGTACAGAAACAAAATTTATTCCTTTCTTTATTAAGGAAAACAAAATGAAATATGAACATACTTTTTGCATCAAGAAACGATATAATTATATCTTGAATTGCACTCAATTTTATGTCTTATAAAATCGAATCGGCGATTTATTTCATACATTGCGGGTTGTTATTTGGCATTCTACAGAATGCCTAGGAAATGTGTGAAATGCTAATCGTTTCATACATTGCCAGCCATTTTCCGCATTCTATAAAATACCTAGCCAAATGTTCTATAGAATGCCGTATTTCATACATTGCCGCTATACACTATCAGTATTACACCGAACTAGGAGTAAAAAATACTAGTTGCACAACATCTACTATGCACATAAAGAAATGGTTTAAATATTGTTTCAAAGGCTTTCCTTCACTAAAATATCAAACCTTTACTCCTCTCCAACGCATGGCAAAATATTTCTCCGATTCCGTCTTTTGTAAACTCCGATTCATATTGTTAAGCTAGTTTTATAGCCTACTTTTCAATCGGTTCTAAAGCTTATTACGTTTGATCCTTCTTATCGCCGTCTCTATTTTAGTTATCCTCGCCAACCTTTCTGAAAATAAATCTAGGATAAATCTCCTTTATCCTTTGATTTGAAGAGAAAAAATTCATTTCATGTTTTCGTAGATTATGTTCAGAACTAGTCGCACGAACTTCTGCACCTGTCAGAAAGATTTGGTCGATTGGAAGGAAAAAATCTAACAAAAATTGATTACAGGCCCCGAGACACTTCTCTAAAAAGCTGCATCCAGAATTTATCTTCCAGACAAAGTAAAAATTGCCTCGTCTGTTTGAAAGGTTTGGTTATATTTCATCTCAACCGATGAAGATTTATTGTTATTTCTATAGGAAACTATGGAATCTGAATACAGGTGGTCATAAATTATCGGACCTATTTCAAAAATTAATCAAAAAATAAACTCTGTAATGTAGCGACTTCGTTTATTTTTTAAATGAGAGAGAAGCTTAAAAAGTTTTTCAGATAGGTAACGCTCTGTTACGACGCACTAAATCTGCAAAATCCAACGCAAGTGTCAAAATGGATACCGTGCAGCAGAAGGCACGTCTTTGGTTCCACGAAAGCAAATCAATTGTAACAGTTCAAATAATTTTTCGGTTAGAGTATCAAAATTATCAGTCTCCAAGTGAGAACTTCATCAAGCGTTGGTATGAGAAATTAAAAGGAACAGAAAATGTGCATTAGTGAAGGAGACTTTCACTACTAAATTGCTCATACCAACGCTTGATGAAGTTCTCACTTGGAGACTGACAATTTCGATACTCTAACCGAATAATTCTTTGAACTGTTACAATTGATTTCCTTTCGTGGAACCAGAGACGGACCTTCTGCTGCATTTCGACACTTACGTTGGATTGCGCCGATTTACTGCGTCGTAACTACGCGTTACCTATCTGAAAAAATAAAACTTTTTGAGCTACTCTCTCATTTAAGTAAACGATGTTGGTACATTTTATGTGTTTTTTAAAATGAATTTTTGAAATGGTTGCAATAATTTATGACTACCCTGTATAATTAATGTATTTTACATACGTAAAATCTTTTCTTATATGTATAAGACAAGATTTTATGTTCTCTTAACCGGGCTTCGGAACAAGAAGTGACCTCTCTTTTCTATAATCCATTAACTGACGTCATTATAAGCCTACAAATAAGAAGTCGATGTGCTGATTCAGAGTAATAGGGATATGGTTTACGGGTACCGATGATTAGAGATGGTTGGCCTTGTTTCAAGAAGAGTATTGGCATAAGACATATTGTTCAGGGAAATTAGAACTTGACCATTTGATAATAAAGCTATACTTCATAGTAATTACCATATTAATCGGCATTTATTTTTTGAATAACTATTCCGATGGACTCTCCATGTGAAAAAAAAAGTTAGAAGTTTAATCTTTAGATAATAGGCTATACGAAATCTGAAACGTCGTCTTAAAACAAGAATTATAACAAAGCAAGTTCTATCCCTTCTTTTCAAGTTCTCCCAAGACCAGATTTCTCAGCCTTTCACTTATCCGTAGAGCTACCTGTTCTTTTTTTTCTTTATTAGCAATAACTAGAGTTACAGTTATATTAGCTTCCCGTTTTGAAGCAACACGAGGGATATTTTGGGACGGACATCGTAATTTTGAACCGCAGTCAGATGACGAGGATGACAGAACGCCGCCCCATGCCCCCGTACCTGAAGTCATTACAACAACCGAACTGGTTGAGTGGACATGGGACACCTGAATTCGCACCCTTCTCTAAACTCCCGCACCACACCAGCGGGAGAACGTTTGGCCCCTGCTTATGCAACAGACCTATATAAAAGGCGGATCTTTAGTGGAATCGGGTTTCGAACATGGAACATTTCGGCCCTAAACTCGAGACCTTACCAGTAGGCTCAGTAACTATAATAATCACATATACGGATTTTTAATAAAACAGAAGAGTTGAGTTAGCTATATGAGAGGAGTGAAGCTTTAAGAGTTTGGTGACGCAATTGCTGTACCAGCCCCGTACACAGAAGAAGAAAAAATCCCTTGATGCATTATCAGTACAGAAAAGATTACTGGTTCCTGATCTACCTTTTTTTTTGTATACAACGCTTGTTCAGAGGTATATGAGACAAAGGGGAACATGGAATGCATCGTAACTATATTCCAGGAAGCATAGAGCCCACCTTTGCGACGTGCAGAGGTTGGCTACTCAGATTATTATCGTATGGGTAATAGCCAGGATCAGGTCCATCTTTTTTTTCATCGAATGAATCAGTGAAGCTTTAAGAGTTTGGTGACGCAATTGCTGTACCAGCCCCGTACACAGAAGAAGAAAAAATCCCTTGATGCATTATCAGTACAGAAAAGATTACTGGTTCCTGATCTACCTTTTTTTTGTATACAACGCTTGTTCAGAGGTATATGAGACAAAGGGGAACATGGAATGCATCGTAACTATATTCCAGGAAGCATAGAGCCCACCTTTGCGACGTGCAGAGGTTGGCTACTCAGATTATTACCGCATGGGTAATAGCCAGGATCAGGTCCATCTTTTTTTTCACCGAATGAGAAAGCGATAAAATCATAGAGAAGACATGAAAACTCGGAAAGACTTGGAACACTTGTTTAATCTTAAAATCGGTCTTATTTTTGCAATTGCAAAAATAAGACTCATCAGCCTCCAAATTTGGAGGCTTCAGCTGACGGTTAACAAATGAAAAATTTTAGAAAATTCATACGCAAAAGTTTGTTCTTTACTTATGGACGAGTTTTCTGTTTTGTTTATTTCAGGTAAAGTAGAATTTCAGCTATACCCACCAACTTCCGGTGTTAATTCTATGTCAATGGAATTCTTTTCAAAGTTTTAACACTCTGTTTGAAGATATTAATTAATGTTTAAAGTAGAGTTTTTTAATGCTATGGCATAAGGGTACTGTGAAAATATTAAATTTCATGTTCCTGTTGCTGTGGCTTTCAATGTTCATTTAAAAAAGAGCCTAATTTTGTGAAAAGGCTGCTATAGGTTTTCGTTATCGCTCTTTTTGGCGACTTCTAATGCTTGTTTGGCGGTTAAATGTTCAACCAAACGATTTAGCTAATTACAATAATTTCTATTGGAGTTTAGCCATTTTAAGAATCTTTTAAAACCGATTTAAATAAAAAGTATTACACGAACTCAAAGAACATAGAATTCAACCCTTTTTGTTCTACAAAAAGAACTGATTCGAACTTGGCTCTTGATACAGTATCCAAATGGATTTGACAATTGCTTAAATCGGAGGGTTACCGGAAAACGGTCTGTGATCCAAAGTAAACAATGAGAAAATTCGTCCATAGAGATATTATACGAACTAACGTAGATAATATGCTTCGTATAGCTGCGAAAGTGATCGTCTCCAAATAAGAAAAGTTTTGAGAAAAGTGTATTTTCTGTCAGATCTAGTCAGAATGAAATTTAAACCAGCGGGAGTGGCCTCCCCGAAACTTTCTCGCATTCGAAAAGTAATGTGGGATGATTAAACACCCAGTGGGTAGGTAAATATTATTGGGGTATTTACGCAAGGCCTGGTTATTTTGAGAAAAAAAATTATGAATGGTGATTTACATTGAAACATTTCAAATTCATGAATTCCTGAAACTTAATATTTTTCAAAAAAGAATCGCGAATGTTCTCAATTTTTACGCGCGCTGAGGAACTAGAACCTTAATTACCGTTTTTGACTACGAAATCTTACTGATGATATCACGCAAGATTCACCATACCTTCCATCTGGAAAATGCCAGAACTAACTTTGATTCAGGGGTTGCCATAATTTCCGAAGTGCGGCTCGCTACAATTTCCTGCGTAGACAGCCAAGGTCAAACGCCAACCATACTAACTTTAGTAAAATAAACGAAACGCTCGCCAACACACAATGACAATGTGCATTTTGAACTAAATATGCAATTTGAACACCTGTTTTTTAACCGATTTGAACGAAATTTGGGCACAGATCTATAATTAATGTTAGCATACGTGATACCAAGTTTTATTTATCTAAGCCAAAGGGCTTATGAGATACAAGTATACGATTATACAGACCGACAGACAGTCAACCCGAGCACGGATTTGGCCCAAACTTTTATACGGACCTACATTTATGACGATAAAACTGTGTACCAAATTTTATCCATCTAGCTATTCAAGTTTTTAGAGTTATAGTGTTCACATGACTTCGGACATACAGACAAACAGACTTCCCGTTGACGGATTTTGTCTAAAATTTGATAGAAACCTAAAAATTATGTTTAAAGACCACATACCAAATTTCATCCCCGTAGCTCTAATAGTTTTCGAGTTATCGTGTTCACAGACAGACAGACACACAGGCAGACATAATTCCAAAATTGTGTTTTTCGGACTCAGGGAGGTCTAAACCGTGGAGATTCGTCAAAATCTCGAGTTCGAATTTTTTGACGATTACAATACTTTCTCTTTGTATGCTTCGTATACGAGAAAGTAAAAAATAAACTGGATGGCATTCGAAGCGTGTTCTAGTATGTAATTTATGATGGTGAGATATAAGAGGATCAAATGGGCTTATAATCTTTCTAAAAACTTATTTTTGACAAATTGAAATGGCCAATTTTGTAGCTACACGACACATATCAACGACGATATCACTTAGGATGGAGCGGTTTATTGCCACAGTTCACCGCATTATCTTCTTGCCATATGTAAATAGATGCGGAGAAAGACATTGGTCACATCCAATAATATCGTTTTTGAGGTGCTCTTTTCAATAAAAAGTTACATTTTTCCACTACAAAATGCTCGACTGCTAATTTGATTACAAGGATGGAAAGTCAGAGTCTTAGCGCTGAATATTCGGTTCTAAAAATATTTAAAGGAAGACAGATTAACAAATCTTTTACAAGATGAGCAGTTCTCTTTAAAAATCTTTTCTCCAGATGGCAAGAAGATCGATTTTACGATACCTGTGGATCTGCCATCCATATATTTCCTGCTACTGGACGAAAGAAGGTATTGAACGATTATGTTGACATAGTGCCGATTATAACGTTAAACCTTTACTTAACTATAGAACTTATACAACATTTTTATATGCCATTTTTCTTGTTTAATTCTTTCTTATTCATAAGCTTTTAGAAAATGTTATTAACCTCAAATTTATTTAACGTCCTTTTTAATCACGCAAGCATCAGAAGTAAATTTCTAAATGCTTGTCAAAAATTTAGAAACAGCCTAATTATTAATCAGTATACTTTTCATGTGAAGGAAAACCTTACAATTGTATAATTTTTTAACCTGCTTAGAAAAAAAATTAAATCTCATTCATTTTATTCTAATATAATTTCTTGAATTACTGTCTTACTTTAAATGCCTGTTTGTTTAAAAATGTGTATCTTACTTTCCTTTGCGTATTTTTTTTAAATTTAAGAAGTGACAAAGGTAAATTTGGAGTGCAAAATGTTTAGCAGACATTTTATAATGTAGTCATCTCATATAACGTCAATAACATTATAAATGTGATATTTAGCATAAAACTGCACTTGTCTTACACGGTGTAGAGACGCACTTCTCTTTTTCTTCTGTAAGATGTGCAGTAGGTCTACAATTAAACTGGCTCTGCGAATCAAATTGGCACACGAGCATCGTATGGAAATGAACTAACTCCATTCTTTGTATTCGCCATTTATGATTTTTATACATCAAAAATCAACAAAGGAAAATTGTTGTGATCATTTAAAAAAATTTGGACTCAGATTTTAATGAATCTCCACATATTAGACTCCCTCCCCTTCTTGAATCTGAAAAAAATTTTTGCAATTATGTCTGTCTGCTTGTTCTTGAACACGAATCCGTCCTTGTGTATGTGAAAACGTTAACTTAAAATCACAACGAGATAGAGAAATGCAATTTATTTGTGCTCTTGGTACCCTAAAATTGTAGATCAGTGTCAAATTTTAGTCCAAATCGGTCCACTATGAGCTAGCCATATGAAATTTTGTATGCGGTCCTTGAAATAAAATTCTTCATCTGTATTAAATTTTTACGAAGTCGAAGTAAAATGGTATTGTTTCAAAACTCATTCTCGATTGTCTGAATTCTATGACGAAGCTAAATACAACACACTTCATATTATGGAATAACATGAGAAGGTCCAGCAGAAAACACTCCTGCTGGGAAAACAGAATAAGACGACCAACACATCATTTCATTCATCATAAGAAGACTAACACATCATCTCATTCATCAAAAGAGGACCAACACATCATTTCATTCATCATAAGAAGACCAACACATCATTTCATTCATCAAAGAAGACCAACACATCATTTCATTCATCAAAGAAGACCAATACATCATTTCATTCATCATAAGAAGACCAACACATCATTTAATTCATCAAAGAAGACCAACACATCATTTCATTCATCATAAGAAGACCAACACATCATTTCATTCATCATAAGAAGACCAACACATCATCTCATTCATCAAAAGAAGACCAACACATAATTTCATTCACGAAATTTTCACGCCACAATAGCTTATGAATATTTGGCCCATTACCTGATGTAGATAATCAGTAACCACTTCCAACTCTTTTAACCGAGCCGCTCTTTCTGGTGAGAAGGGTGGAGGCTCAGACCTTCTTCGTCTTTTCCGCCGGCCGAAATGTGGAAGACCAAACTGACCAGGAAAGGAGGCCCCAGAGGTGACGGCTGTCATCTGCGCCACTGGTATCACCACTGGGAAAGAGAATAGAATGCTGAGCAGGGGCGCCAGAAGGAGGGGCAGTCCTGCTGCCAGAAGTCTTGCAGCCCGCCTTCGACCACTGTTGGGCTTGGGGCGGAACCCGTAGAAGTATTGGCCACGGTATTCCCAAGTTTCTGGGCGGACAGCTCTGCCTCTATCATTCGCTGTCAAAAATGTTAAAGAATAGGGAATTAAAGAAAAATGCATTTGTAAAATGTGCAATATTCTGTACATTTTACAACATGAATAATAGAAGAAGACTCCTTAATGAGAACGAATTCTATTTCTCACGTTTTTTAATTGATATAAGTATTCTTTATTCCAAATAAACGCAGAATAAATAAGGATATAGCTATGCATTATGAGCAATTAAATTTACACATTTCAAGGATTAAATATGGAATAAATACTTTTTTGGAAGCGAATATAAAGTTATACCTAAATTTTTAATTTAAAAATCTTAATTAGATTTGAGAAAAAGAAATCTTTTCTCTTTCTTGGTTCCATAAAGGCTTGACGGTATTTATTTTTAGAAACAGGGGAGCATTTGTTAGTTTTAATTGCAATCTCCAAATTTATGATCGAGGCAACTGCTGGATATTAGCATTTAAGCTAAATAATGAGATAGACAAGGTTTCCTTTTAAATATTATGTGGCAACAAGGTGTTGTTTTAAATAGAGGATTAGAATCATCTAGAAAAATGTTTGGAAGATAAATAAAGATATACGTCAAAACGCTGACGGAGGAATCACGTGTCTATTAAAAGTGTGTTTAGGGAAAAATGGAGAATCAATTTTATTTCTAACTGATTTAACAAGACAATTTATATTTTATTAACAGAATTGTAAATAAAATTGAAACCTTTTAAAATTTAATTTCACAATTTATATAGTTACATCACCTGTTTTCTGGTTTATTTGAAATTACATTTCCTAGTAATAATCCCCTAGTAAAATCATGATAGAAAAATCAGGCTCTTTCAAGTATATATACTTATTTTCAGATATATTTTTTCAAATCGGTGACACAGAAGAATCCGCAGTAGGAGGCTTCGTGATGATATTTGGATTTGCAAATTTCAGAGACTATTTAATTACTAGAAAATCACTCGTCATGGTATGACGGGTGCAAATTGCATCTTCATTCGAGAGATTTCTCGTCAAATTTGACGTACTTAAATAGATATATATGCGAGAGAAATGTTTAATATTGATTGAAAACAAATAAAATAAAAAAATGTTTTATGACAGAAATATTTTATTTACATATTATTTACACATTTTTTTATTCAAAAACTTCTTTGTAAACAACATTCCGTGTGAAGTATTTTTCGTTGTTTAACAATTTTATTATAATTCAATAACTATGAATTTCTCACATTGTCAAACGTAAGTCAAAAGTTAAAATTTCAAAGGAATTCTTTTTCGAAATTCTAATCAAAACAAAGCATTTCTCTGCTTGTCAAACGTTGCCAAAAAATATTATTAAATTATATCATCATGATTTCAATAAATGAAAAGATGCATCGTGGCGTCCAAACTATATCACGCTCATGATATACCACTGACGTAATTTACTACTTTCTATTAAAAAACGGATATTAATTTGAAATATATGATTAATGTAATTTAAAATTTCTCGGGATCTATTGATCATAGCGAGATACATTTAATATCAATCGATAGAAAATTTTATTTCACTATTTTAGAGCTATTAGATTTTAAATTAGAACGACAATTACTGAAATTTAGGTGCTCTAACAATGAAATAATGCTGTTTAACGTCTGGCAGTGATATGGCGCGAGTTTTATTGTTGGTGACGTCAGAGCGTTACCGAGAGATCTGGGCTATTATATTAGTAATAAATTTTACAATACGATGTCTGATAACAGAACTGCCTATTAAATATGAACGCAATATTGTACGCAGTTTCATAAGATTACATTATCCAAACAGTCGCGGTTTATGTTAGTAAACATATGATCTGTTCTTTCACATTCAGTATTTCTTCTGTCGAAATACTGCCATTTCTGACACATTTTTATCTCATATGATCTGTTCTTTCAAATTCAGTATTTCGTCTGTCGAGATACTGNNNTTTCTGACACATTTTTATCTCATATGATCTGTTCTTTCAAATTCAGTATTTCGTCTGTCGAGATACTGGCATTTCTGACACATTTTTGCCTATGTCAAAATTTAGAAGTTGAATTACAGGTTTATTTTGTACCTACGAGCAGTGGCGGCGATTGGGTTAAAAAAATGAGTGGGCAGAAACAGACATCTAAAACACCCGAGAGTATAGGAGGTAGACAACACAATTTAAAAATTTAGTTAAAAAATTAGCTAGTTTTAACGAAAATTGTTGCTCTTTTTGCAATTTTTTTAAGCAGCTAAAATGAAATAAAAATTTAATTCTTCCCTAAAAAAGTAGGGAGCAATGATTTGAATCAGTTCTGTCATATAGAGGAATACGATATTAATTTGAAAACTTTATTAATTGTGGAAACAGCACTTACGAGGCCTGTGATGCCGGACTGTGTACATGGCAATAGGGAAGAAGAATCCATTTTGTGGTTGGGTGCGTCTCTTTTCTCGACGGAGACTGATATTGTCATGCTTCAAATTGTAATTCCCGTAGACCTGGCCATCAGATCCACTGCTCCAGAGAAATACTGATCCCACTACGACGGCCAGCAACATAAGTTCTGCGACACTGAAACTGAAAACGTGAAATTTGTTCTTAGTTACATGCTTGTGTTGTTGCTAGCCGTAAATAGCGTGCCATCGTAACACATTCAAAATCCAAAACAGTGCATTTCAGTGGCAGAAACAAATGCATATAAAAGTAATTAGTAATTTTTTGATGGAAAATGTATTGAATGTGGTTTTTAAAATTTAGAGGTTTCAGTTTTTTTTAAATGTAAACATAGAAATAGAAAGTCAATTAATTGAAGCAACCATCCAAAAATTTTGATGCAATTAATTTTTTCCAATGGTAAGGCAATAAGGGCTCAAAATTATAACAGAGCTAATATCAGACGAATTATCAGAAACATTCAGAAAACAATACTGTCAATGGCAAAAATAAGTTTTGTTGGTCAAAATTAGAAGGCTGCGCGAAATTAAATCAAGCAACACATCTACAATTAAATATCTGATGCATAAAAAATGTGAATTTACATTAAAAAAAGTAAACACTGAATAAGAAGATTCGGAGAAATTCAAAATTTAAATAAAAAAGTAAAGCTTTTATCACACATTTTGACAATTAATGGTATATTTGAATAGAGAATCATCCGGTTAAATTAGTCATGGTCCTTAAAATGTCTTCTAAAATATTGGTACAAACTTTTTCTAATCCTATTGTTACAAAGCTATAAAGTTGTTTCCCTGAAATGCTAATCTTGGCAACAAACTTGGCGATAGATTTGGCTACAATTTTGGTGACTTGGCGACAAAGTTGGCGACTTTGGCTACAAAAGGAATTTTCTAGGAAGGGCTTGAACTGTCAAGCTTTTTCTACTGGCTTCATGAACTTTCTGGAGATTACGCCACTTCCTACATAATGACGTCACTTCCTGTTGAAAAAGTATAAAACCAAGCTCTCAAGCTAATAGGAGTTAGTTGGAATTTGATCAGCAAGCAAGCTGATGAGCTGATAAGAAACCATTGAGCTCTGTGTTGAGATTTATTGGTAATCTCTGCTCCGAATTTTTACAAGTACTGTTTTAATACTTGTGCTACGTTTCTTTTCTTAGAATATTTGTAAAATAAAGAGCTTTATTTTTTTAAAATCCTGCTTATTGGACTGCATTCACGTACAAGACGATTCGTTACACTATGATGGGTGCTTCGAAAGGAAGTATACATGTTCAGAGTATTGTTGAGATAAAATACAAGATACGTATGGTTTGTATTTCAGAAAATGGGGAAACGAATAACGCAAACAAAAGAACGAAAGAGAAAATGCCAGGTTTTTATTAAAATCAAACAGCTTCGTGGTTGCGTTGGATATTAGTGCGAATTGTTAGTGACACAAGCAATAAATACTGACAGCAGTCAAGAACAGCAAGATATCAATTTAATAAATGCATCAAGAACAGTTCACACACAAAGCACATAAGAGAAGAAAGCAACCACAGTAATGTGACAGCGCTTTCGATCGCTGTCCTTAAATGATATAAGCCCTTAAATTATATTATGTCTCAGCATGTATAGATTCTGTCCCTAAAATAAACAAAGTTAAGAATATCTCTCAGAACTCATGCCATTTAAGTAATCGCAGAGCAAAAAGTCAAAAGAGTTCAAATTTCGTAAGATAATTTTTTTGAAGATGAAAGCACGAAGAATTATCCGAATTTTTGTAAATTGCTGTAGCAATAATTGATAAAGAAAACATGTGGGGATGGTTTCATCTTGTTGAAAAAAATGGTGCAGCTGAAGCTTCTGTGGCAATTTGGGCCACAGTAATCCCTACAAAATGAAATTTTTCATGCACCTTCCCTATCCGTTGGAGAATTTAATTAATCGGTAATCTGCCGATTTAAAATCTCATATTCTAAATGTTCTGTTGTGTGAAATGCGTGTTCGTGAATATGTTTGTGTCGAGTAAGTGTTCTTCAAATAAGTAAATAAAAAATGCAAAAGGACTCTTCATTTGAACTCTTGAAAACAACACGCATATATTGGACCTTAGGCTTAGCGCTACAGCATTCTCATAGGTGAAAGTGCAAGATGACAAAGTTCTTTAGCCTGTCCTTACAATGTTGCGAGAGTAAGTGAAAGAATTTTGGTCTCTTGTGAATGCATTCTTCAAACACATGGGTACCAGTCAGAAATGTTGCTGTAAATCCAGTCCAAACGGAAAATGCTAAGGAATTTAATGAAACTGGCAATAAAAGCTAAACTTGAAAGCGAATGCAGATAAGTCATTGTTTTCTGGAAAGACTTCATTTAATAAGGAATAATTTTTATAGTTGTGCCAAGCCTTCAAAGCGGAAGGCTATAACAAGTATTCAAATGTCATCGTTAGTTTGCCATGATAACAATTCTTCTAAAAAAAGATTGTGGAATCCTAATTGTAGTCACATGACTTCCGGTATAGCAGCATCAGTTCAAAATTTAACTGTATTAATTCGATGCAAGTATGCAGTAGGGAACTTTGACAAAATGCACATTTTTAAATATAATTATATTCGCAAAACTTTACACAGTGGTCCTGTATTTATCAAAAATTGATTAATGCATTATGAATAATATGCTGTACATTAGGGTGGATCGAAAAGTATAGGGAAAAAAATTTTTTTGAAATTATATTTTTGGTATGGGGCGGGAAAGTTGTGTCTTAAGAATATTAGTATATTAGTTTATATAATTTTTTTATTGAAATTCATTTATATCTACGGGTGCCCCAAGTGCCTCAAAAATAGTTAAAAATTGATTTTTTAATGAAAATTTACAATTTTTTTGTTTTTATGAAATTAATTTTGGCGCGGGGCGGAAAAGTTGTGTCTTATGTATATTAGTTTACATATATTTTTTTATTGAAATCCATTCATATCTTCCAGTGCCCCAAAAATAGTTAAAAATGACATTTTTTGGGGAAATTTATATAAAAAAAATATTTTCAAAATTTCCTTTAGCGCCGGTAAAAAAAATTTGTTTTGGATATATTAGCTTAAGTTTTTTTACTATTAAAGTTCATTCATATCTTCTGGTGGCCAAAGCGCCCCCCAAAAAGTTAAAAATTGACATTTTTACAAATATCTATTAAAAATTGTTAATTAATGAAAAATATTTGAAAAATTGGCAGATTATTGAAGTATTAAAGTATAAACTTATAAATAATTATAATTTTATAATAATAGATGAAGCTTAAATTTAATAGTCAAAGCAATAAATCACAAAACTTAAAAATAGTGAACTTACATCATAGATTTTTTAATTCTATTAGTTTGAAGATTTACATATTTCTAAAGGTTATAGTCCTTTATGGTATTATATTATCATGCTTGATAATACTTTTTGATTGTATCCTATTCAATATGAAGCCGTGTCTCTTTTCTTCTCCATATACACTTTCTGACGTTTTAGACACTAAGCGAATACATCTTTCTACAGCTTGGGTATGACATGGATATTTTGATCATTTCTCCGTTTTTCTGTTACCATGGCCTCAATTTTTTAAATGGCACATTCATCAAAGAGGTGGTTCAAAACGTCCAACTCGTTGCCAGTTAATAAGTGCAAAATAATCCTTTGCTTAAAAGTCTATTTTTGGTACTTGAAAAATTCTTTCTTCTGATGATCCTCTGTTTTCATTTCTAGCACAAATTAGTTTACGTAGTGCTAAAGACCTTATATTCTCTCTGTTATCTGTGATCATTGAAAATAGAAAATTTTTAGGATGTATTATTCTTAAATTCGTTTAATAACAGTATAATACAGCATATACTTTAATAACAGTATATACTGTATTAAAGTATATACTGTATTAAAGTATATACTGTATATACTTTAATAACAGTATTTCGTTTAATAACAGTTTCTACTATGTTTCTTAAATTGGGTTCCAAATATGCAGAAAATGAGATAAGTCTCCAAATATGCCGCGCTCCTTGTGTTATGGACGGTCTTGACACGGAACCATACAGGTGCATATACCTTCATAATATATGTTGTAAAAATAGTAAGATTCTCAGATGGTTTTTCTGTGGCCACATACAACCTTAAAATTCTACCTGCAGTTGTTAGGCACCTTGAGTGAACAACTGGAACAGGCTTTCTTAATGCCAGGTCAGAATAACATTCACCATGTGATATCGCTAGGCAAATATCATATAGATATTGCTGAGAACCATTATATTTATATTATCTGGCATATTCTTCACACTTATTGAAGAAAAGGAGCTACAAGTAGCTCCTCGCATATTCTGATTGCTTTACCAATTGGTCCACAAAATTCTGTAGGACCAGTTGTTGCACCATCCAAAGAATTTATTAGATAACGGAGAGGTAACTCATTTGTACGAAGCAAGCAAATGCACCACTGTAATGGTCTGATGAGTTCCATCAAGCGAATAATACCTCCCTTGTGTTCAGTATTAACATTTGTTCCATCGCATCCAATTACTTTTAGCCCATTTAATTGCATATTATTTGATACAAAAAAAATTGAATATTGCTTCTTTTATGGCTTTAGCTCCTTCAGTTGTAGTAGTTACATGTCCGATATACACAGAGTTAGGTTCGTTTACAAGAGTATAATACTCCTCCTTCGTGGTCTTTGGGTAGTACTTTGTGTTTTTTTTAATTAGCACTTTGTTTTGTCTTTTCTCCCATCGAAATAAAATCCGGTTAAAACAGACCGAGACACTGTTAACTTAGAAGACTTTGCAACTACATTTTGATGCTTTTTACGCTGTCTACGAATTTTATTGCGATCTACCAAATGCGAAGTCACTCCTTGGTGTACATTTCCAATGTCTTGTGAAACAATACTGTCAACTGAAGCAAATGCTCTAACTGAAATTCCGTATCGATCGCATTCCCTTGCTATGGTAGGGAAATCTAAACGATTTTGTGATTGATATTCCAAGGTAATTACATCCGTATCTGTATATGAGGACGAAGACAGAGTTGAGTTCAAGTAGCTCCATTGATTGAGTATGAGCAGCATCAGTATCAGTTTTAACCATTTTTCGTTTTATTCTTTCGTCTTTCCATCTGTTTTCTTTTTTCCGTTTTCTCTTTTTTTTACAATAACAATTATATATAACAATTACATATAACAATTTCCCTTTCCAATCTTTGATCTTTTATAAACAATCGCTCAGCAAGTGGAATTTTCATGCCTTTTTGGCATTTACATATATCGAAATTTGTACACTTACAAAATGTGATATCGAACAAACACGATATTTTTTCATTACGATAATTTTCAAATTTTTGTTGGTATTTTTTTATCATTCCTTCGCCCTATCCTACACGTTTTTCCCTGTAAAATCATTTCTTTAACGCATTTTTTATTTTTAAATTTTAATTCGAAATTTGCATAAAAATCGTTTTTTCGTAAATATTTAAGTGTCTTGCGGCACCGGAAGATATTAAACAAAGTTGAAAAAATTTTGCATGTATTCTAGTACACTTAAAAGACAACTTTTGCATCCTATGCCGATTATTTTATCCACACTTTGAATTTTCGATCCACCCTACTGTACATGAATTGGAAATTATTCAATTTTGTACCACATTTTTAGATACAACTTTCAATAGTGAACCTTCAATCCATAAAATAGAAGTTAATTCTCGATTGGGATTGCAGTTTTTTTTTCGCTTTACATACTCATGGTAAAAGTTCACGTTGCTTAAATTGTTAAATACTCGGATTCTAAAATTAAAAAAAAAATGAGTAAGAATTAAAAATAGCGAATATCGACTTCCAAAAGCAAAAACATCCAACTTATGCTTCTCAAGTGTAACGTAAATTTTTCTCGTAGTAATAGTTACAGTCTATTGTAAAAAGGGTAAAAACACATTTTAGATATGATCATCGATCTTATTTAGAGAAACATTGCACTTTTATCTGTTGAATTATGACTTTTCTCTTGATAAAAATATATTTCTGTAAACAAACCTCTTCCCAAAAATCGATGACTCAAACCCGAGTGGTCAGTGATACAAAATACTCCAAGAGATTCCTACTTTTAAAAAGTATGTTACGGTAAACAATTTTCAATATTTTCAAGAATATAATCCGAAAAACCTGGAATTTCAGAAATCCTATTGTACCAACAAATTGGCGAGTTTATTTTATTTGCTGACTGCAGCTTTCTATTTAAGTTGATTGACAGATAAAGGAATAAAATTTTATTCCTCAAATTCTCTGCTCTTATATGTGCGTAAGGAGAGTTCGTATATCCAATTTACTCGTTTTTGCAAAGAGCAGCTTTACCCATGGGATAGAAACATCTGCAACTTTCTTAAAGGAATCGTAAAAGTTTTCTTCAAGAAAAATCGCCAAAAGAGTTATTTTCAATTCATCGAGATATCAAAAAAGATTTTGCCTCTTTTACAAGTTTTTTTTAAGTAAACTTCATCTTAAAAATTAAGAATATCATTAAGGAGACACAGTAACTAAAAATGGAAAGCAAATTGATTTTTATTTTTAGTGGTTTATTTCATTGCTCTTACCCTTCTACTTGTATCAAAATTTCAAAGTTGCAACTTTAATATCTTATAAATGATTTCTATTTTTATTAACTATGAAAAATGAAATACATTCGCGAAAGACAAATTCAAATGACTCTTTCTCCATGTTAAGATATTCCATACTTTCAAGTTTTAAAAATGCTAAATCTTTTTTCCTATTAATGACATACCTTTCAAGTTTTATTGTGGATGTTTATCATTATGTATATGGTAAAACTGGTCAGGCACTAATTATTCAATTTTTTAAATGTCTTTTTACATACAAGACATAAAATGGGGTGCTACTAAATTTCTTTATTTTTCACTATGTATACAATTAAAAATGTCATAGAAAATTAATTATCAATGTATCTTGAATTCTGTGCGTAGTTTTATGTAATATATGCACAATACAATTAAAAATGTTATAGCAAATTAATTACCACTGTATCTTGAATTCTGTGTGTAGTTTTATGTAATATATTCAGTAAATCCGCAAATAAAATTTAAAGCAAAAATACTCATATTTGAAAGAGTAATAGGGAAATTTGACTAAATATTTTTTAAGATTTAAATTTAAAAATTAAGATGCAAATCAAAATAATTTTCTTTCAAGACGATTGTATTTGAAAGTGAAGTTACAATACTATTAAAACTTTTTCAATAATATTTGAAATTTAAAAAAGTTTATAAAGTACTGTATCTACATACTATCTAAGCATTTAATAACCACTTAAAATAACTAATAATATTGAGCCCTTGATTAACACTATAATAAATGATTATTACAACCACTTATTACAATTCGAAAATCCTGAAAGGAGTAAAATTCCGACATATTTGCCAATAATTCAAAATATTAATGTGATACAAATGTTAAAACTTAGCTGGATATTTTAACTTAAATTTATTTAAACTTTTGATATTTTAAGCTTCGCTATACGTTAGTAAATATATTGCATCTTACATCTCATTATTACTGACATTGCTCTTAATTATCTTTGATTTATAATATTATCCTTTTAATTATTATTTGCTACTTCTTTATTTTCATTATATTATCTATATTGTATTCATTTATAATATTATTTTTATATCTTATACCATTATTGCTACTTATCATTTTAATCTTTATTTCTTGGCATTTAAAAAAATTTTTCAAGTATTATATATTCTTAAATTTGATATATTATCTAAATAAGGTTATATTGCAAGATGTGTTATTTTCTATTTTGCCTTATATACGATATTTCAATTTTTTTTATATTATTTGTAATGCTGGTAACTGAGTTACACATTCTTCGATTTTACCATTTATTAATAAAATATTAAATGAATTAAAAATAATAAGAAATGAAGAGTCATTTTGAATGTTCGTGTTTTCATTTATTACAATAACAATCTTTTACATTAAAAATTTATTTCTTTACAAATAATGGCTCTGACATTGTTTCTAATAACATGTATCCAATTACTGATTGTCCTCATTTCACAGTGAGACAAAATATGAACTTATCATTGTAAACTATGTCGCGTAGTTAGTCAAAGTGTTGTTGTAAAGTAATTGTTTTCTTTTTTAATTTTGTGAGAATACCGTGACTGGTGATGCTTTTCTCAACTTACAACAAGAATATTTCGCACGCTTTCAATATATGTTTGTGGTACTACTTCCAGTAGGATGGGGCTTTGTAACCTATGTTCCTGTCTTGATGGAATTCTGGTAAAGCGATAGTTAGAACGAAAAGGTAGCATTTGACTCCTCCCCAATCTTCGTATGTTACCCAGATGGGTTTGTGAAGATATATGAATCATAATGTCTATAAGTCAACTACTACCAAAGATATGAAAGCAACCATTGAAAGAGAATGCGCACAAATGCCAATGGATATACTTAGCAGCGTTTGCAATTTTATCGGTTGGTTTCATCAGTAGCGCCTGGACAATAACGGTGAACTATTTCAACGCTTCTGATAATAGCCAAAATTCTTCAATTGCTTAAACTACAGGGTTAGCCTAAATGATTCATCGGGTTTCAAAGGACTGTTTTTTACAAGTATACGATGGATAAAGACGGGTGATACATGGAAGGAGACATACACTCCCCAAGTTTCTGGTACAAATTACAAATGACCAGGTGTAGCTTTTCCGTATTTGCGTAGGAATGCACGCTGAAGGCTCGTAACCGAAGAACGCTTCGCATATTTTAACACACAAAAACTCTTCTCTTGCATTGCCGCCATCTTGTACAGTGCCGTTACAGACCTGCCATCTAGCGAGCACGCGAGCCACGAGGCGGGCTTTTAAACTTGGGGAGTGTATGCATCTTGTCATGTATCACCCGTCTTTGTAGGTCGTATACCTCTCAATACACAGTGTTTTGAAACCCGATGAATGATTTAGGCTAACTCTGCATTTTGAGTTCTGAAACTTTAATCTTGTTATTAATTGTTTATCTAACATTTATTCAAAGTATGTACGCTTTTTCCTGGACATCTTGTAATAAACCTTCATGGTTCCTAATTCGGGAGCGAAAAGAAAGAGAAAATGGCATCCAGTAATAAATAAACTTTAGTTTCACTGGGCGTCTTCTGCTCTCAGCACCATCACAGAGCTCTCACTCATGATTACTCATAGAAAATAGAGCACAGAATAACGCAAAATTAATAATCTATAGTTTTGAGCACTATACTGTTTAAAATATCTAGCTAATAAAACAGTAAACTTGTTAAACATAAAATACACGCTATGCTCATTTTCAAGATTTACTTCAGTGAATCATTCAGTTGAAGAGCAGAGAATTTCAGGTTTCTTATGCATTAACATTTTAAATATACTAGATACAGCGATAATATCAAATATTAATGACCATAACATTGAAATAAATATTCAAGTAAATGGCAAAACAGAAATGTATGCCATGTTAAGTAAATATATTTAGCAGTACTAACCTTTTATATACCATGTTTCAGCTGAAAATTCGAAAGTAGCATTTCCAAATCCATTTCCATCGCATTCGCTTAATCTTGCACATTGAAGATGAGATGACCGAATGCTCAACCGGGCTCACCCCTGCAGCTGACCCGCATTCTTTATGAAATTTAAATGCCGCTGCGCTTGACCAGCTGCCCTTGAAGTTCCTGGCATCTTCCGAAAAACAGGGCTCAATGGACAATCGTGTTTGTTTTTGTTCTGCTCGTCGTCTGCTCATATGGGGTGACGCCTGTTGGCTTGTAGAACACCTGCTTTCATGTAAACGCAACAAAAAGAACACGGAAAAGATGTAGTTAAAATTTTTGGAAACAAAACTTTTAAAAAAACAGGTTGCTTCTTAGTTTGTTTTAGTTGGTGTTTATAATTCTATGCAACAAAGTAAAAAATGCATTTTTTGTGATTCATTGTATTAAAGGGCTTTAGTACATATTTAACAAAGATATGAAAGCAACTAGGTTAGAGAAATTTGACATATCATAATTTCAGTATATTAAGATATTCATGTGTTTTTTTAAATATTGACTCTTAATTTTATTAATATGCAATTTTTAACACTACTTCTTTTTTAAAATTTAGCCAGCCTTGTTGAATATACAAGACATCGCAAACTTCGTATTTTGATTTAATCTCCATTTTTATGCCTTCACAGAGTTAGAAATCAAATATATTTGCACTTAAAATTCGAAGTTTCAGAAAATCAGATAAAAATCGGCTTCACTTTAAATAAATATGAACACAGGTTATACTAGAATCAAACTCACTACAGTTAACACCACCTATGCATCATTGTTTCCTAACCTATTTTGTGTTTTGCCCCATCTAAGCCTTTCGAAAAATCGCATGCCCCTTGTGTAACATACAAATAATTTTTAATATTTAAAAATTAAATTGTTCTATGAAGAAATTTAAATGATAGATCTTAGGAAGAAATCACTAGTAAATTGTTGAGAAACACAACAGTAGGTAAATTTTCAAAAGATGTAATGAAGAACCGAAATTCAAGAACGAAATCATTTTAATAATAATAAATTTTTGCAAGTCACCATTTTTTTATTTTTTGAAAAGACTGTAGGATTAAAACTTTTTTTATATATATTTTTGAAAATTGTTCAGCGGGAAGATTGTTAAGAAAAATGTGCCGTTTCTATCTGACAATTTATATATAAGTAATAGTTAAACTATAGTAGGCGGTTACTTTTAAACTCTGGACGAGTCCATTTTCGAATTACCCCTTTAACAATCAAATTGGTCCTTTGTAGGGCGTGGGCCCCACATTGGGAAACACTACTGTACATCATATCCTTTGTTACACATTTGTCAAGCTATATGGTGCTGAAATGGATCTATAGTTTTATTTCATAATATAACTAGAGTGACAGCTATTATAATATGGTAAGAAAAAATCATTAATATTACTAATTTTTCAGCATTTCTTTTTATGAGTAATTAGTATTACATAGTACCTTTGGTTGATACTTCTTAGTGTAGGTGCGAAATAAAAATTAAATATGAGTTTAATATTACTAATTTTTCAGCATTTCTTTTTATGAGTAATTAGTATTACATAGTACCTTTGGTTGATACTTCTTAGCGTAGATGCGAAGTAAAAATTAAATATGAGTAGAGCTATTGTCCAATTAAATGCGAGTTTTAATAAAAGAAAGTTAAGAGCGTGATTTTTCAGTTATTGCACTCATCACCTTCCAGACAGACTTACTATAGAAGAACTTCATCCAAAACTTGATAGAAAATTACAATTTCGGTCTACAGACAACATAATAAAATTTCGTCCATCTAATGAAGTCCGTTTTTCAGTTATCGTGTTCTCAGGCAGACAGACAGACATTATTCAAATAATGGTTTTCTTTCAGACTCAGGGTGGTCGAAAACGGAAAAATTCATTAAAAATCATAGCATAACGTGTTACAACCGCACTAAATCGTACAGTAATTTTTGAGTTCATCGTACCACCATTATCTAATTTCAATAAAAATTATTTACAATCTTTCTAAAATTACAACAAAATATTTCGTTTCCTTGATCTAAATTTGAAGATCGCTTCATTAATTAATAGGGCATCTAATTGAGAGTTGTACTTTTTATTTCGCCTTTGTCTTGTTCACGCTTGTAGAACAAGATCAAAATAGCCGACTCCGTTTCAACCCGTTGCTTTGATGTTCCGAATAGAGTCGGAACATCTGCCAGAAATATCGGCAATGACGTGTAGTGTATGGGAAGTGGTATTTTTCCCTTGTGGACATTTGAGATAAATTTATTTTGGAGTTCAGCAGTGTAAAGAGTTTTACGGCTGAATTCCCGTAGTTTGCGAGTCAAGAATTAAATCTACGATTTTAGAACTGACAAATTTCTTTTTTTTTCTTCTTTTTTTTTCTCATGGGAGAGGAAAGCCGGGGAAGTGTAGAATTTCGATTTCGGAACTGTCAATTTTTCTTCCGAATTAATACACCACAGATCCAAAAAAGTTGTCGCTACTTTTGATATAGAATATGTTTTATGCGTAAGACTAACGTTCGTTATTGCGAAATATTAAAAGTCTTTATTTCGTTGCGCAAATTACCTTATACCCATCAATATCTCTTCAATTCCATAGGTTTAATGCTTATTCAAAATATTTTAATATTAAATATATAGATATTTAATATAATTATACCGGTTTTCATATGCATAATTTCTCGTATTTTGATTATTCTTAGTAGGATTTTGTCCAAATCTACAATTTTAGTGCCAAAACTACATACCAAATTTTATTCGTCTAACTTGTCTCTTTTTGAGTAACAGTGTTCAAAGACAGCCAGACATAATTACATTTTAATATTATAAATTATAATAACATTCTATAACTGCCAATAACATAAATCTAATCTAATAGTACTTGTCTGTCTGTCCGTTCGTATGCATGCGAACATAGTTCAACGAGCTAGATGATCGAACTTTGGCATGTAGTTTTAAAACCACTGTAGATCAGCATCAAATTTTGATTTAAATTTTTCAGAAATGGTTGTCTATCTGTCGGTTCGTCTTTTCCTGTCTATCTTAGCATGATAAACGCAATAAGCGAGATAAATGAAATTAGGTGTGTGTTCTTGACAGCAAAATTGTACATGTTTATAGGATTTGGACCCAATCAGTCAGGGGGAAGAGTTCCAAAATATATACTCGATTCTCTTCACTATACAAAAAACTGACTGGATGCTGTCTTTAGAAATAGCAGCTAATGTTAAAGGCGTAGGACTACTTTATTCACGTGTCTGTTTTGTTTCTTGAATTTTCTATTAAGTTTTTAAGTTTAAGTAAGTTTTGTTAGTAACTTCTGTTGTTACCCTTTATCTCTAAAATAAGACATTAGTTATGTCTTTAACATATGTAGTTTCCGAGATATAGAGGATCGCGTCAGCAATTCATGCGTATTTTTTTCCAACTTTGCGACTCAGTTGTCGCTGAATTCCGATTTTAAATTTCTTTGAAACTTCTGTTGATACCCTTTATCTCTAAAATAAGACATTAGTTAGGTTTTGAACATGTGTAGTTACAGAGATACAGAGGATCTCCCTTACCAAGTTTTGTGGCGCTTTCGCGTGTGAATCAATTTGCTTCCTGAGACCCCAATGGGAGGAACGTAGTCCTACGTTTAAAAACCAATTCTGCTTATTTTTTTTACCTCTAAAGTACTTTCGCCAGCCTTATTCATAATTTGTCATTTTTTTACTAAAAACCATTTAAGAATAAATTCCTTTAATTTATTATTACCTGTATGGTATCCAGCACTGCATTAGATTTTATTTTCTCTCATTATACAATCTAATAATAGCATAGCGCTATCTGTAATTTCATGCAAAGTTTTTAATTTTTACTACCTCTAGATACACAGAGGTGGAAATTAAAGTAGATTTAGTAAATCTATTTAGAAAATCTAATCATAGAAGGGTTTCTTATATGAGAATGATTTCCGTAAGATTTTCTTAAGACAAAACATTGATCTAAAACCAGATTGAGTATCAATGATTTCTAATGCAAAATAATTAAAAACAGAAAATTATATTACCAAACGCATTTCTTTCTCGTATATCCGTAACAGAAATAAATCACAATTCGGTTAATTTATCGCCATTTTAAACCTCAGCCATATACAAAATATCATAGAGACAATATTTCTAGTTTAAAGTGTAAATTGTGTAAATGTTCAAAACATATTGTAACTTTGAAAATATATGTAAAAAAGAAATGAAATGTAATTTGAATTGCATCTTTGAGAAACTAGAAGTTTACGAATTACAGCGTTTAGATCCCTTAAAGGAAGACGAAATAAAGAGAGGATTTACAAATTACAATAATACTTGTTGAGAGCGCTCTTTGCAAATTAATGATGTTCTGTAGTGTGCAAATATATTGTTTTAACACTTTGAATCGGAAAACCAGATGTATTTATTGTGGTTAAAGGCCTAAATCATCAATTTATGATTGGATTAGAAATATTTATTCTGCTATTGCGTCAATTCTAAAAATAATTTATCAACACTCTGTAATTCAGAAGATGCCAAATACAATAATTTTTCAAAAATGCAAATCAAGATTCTTCTTTACCTCTTCATTATTTTACATATGTGTATCACAAAAATGAAACATAAGAGCAAATAGTAAGCAGAAAAATTTTAGGAATTTGATAATGTTAAATTTTGTCCAAAAATGGAAATTCCAGTGCAGTGACATTAAAGACTCATTGAATATTTCTATATACTCTTCAGCTAAAAAAATTCTACTAAATTCATAGGTGAGTGAATCATGAAAAAAATCAATATTTCTTTAAAACTCTCACTTCATTGAATTAATTTTATCATTTACATTTTAAGCATTACTTCAACGCAGTTTTGATGTAATATTATTTTCTTTCGAAAATTTAGTAATTACTTCATCATTAGTTGGGTAAATTTCAAGAGAGCTGTAAGAATATTTCATTTCTGAAAGGTTTTGCTTTTGCTGATCTTCAAGCTCATTGCTGAGCAAAATTCTTTGGGCTTAGAATAAAAAGAATTACAATTCTTTCTAATGCCAATTAGTTCCAGGTGTCTAAATCCTTATATACATATATTTTTTTCTGAAAAAAGGCCTTTTTGTAAAGGATACAATGCTTGGCACAAAAGCAAACAAAAAAATATGTTGGTCAGAACTATACAAACGAAGCTCACCATTTCAAAGATATACAGAATCATATCCCATTTAATAGACAAAAGCGAACCAACCAAGCATGCCGTACACCCTATAAACTGTTCATGGACTTGGCGAGCGGTAGTCAAGGCAACCACACTATAAATGATTATTCTTTTAAGACTATGTTATTGTCACCATAACTGCCAATTATGATGCACGCTTCGCTGGGTGTGGTTTTGGGTTACTTTTTGTGAGTTCTTCTTCCGGGGTCTTTTTAACATCTGTTTCAGAGGTAATTTTCATGGATGACATTTCAGTATCTCGTAGGTTAATGAGAGATCAATGGCGAGGCATAATCCTGTTGATTAGAAAATGTAATAAAATATGTAATAAGAAAATAACAATAGTATATGAAATTCCAAGGCAGTGATTTCCTGTATTTCATCTTCTATTTAAGGTAGTTCAGACAAAATGGCGTAATCTCCGACTTTTTTAGAAGGATAATAGTTTGTGAATTTAATTTTCAAAGTTTAATTAGTTTTAAATTAGTTTTCAAAGTTTTAATTTTAAATTTAATTTTCAACATACTGAGGTGAGAAGTAATTCAGAAGAGTTTTACAATTTGGCACATCACAAATTTATTAAAATTTTCAAATTTGCTTCAAATTTCTCTTTTTAAAAAATTCAAAAATTTCTCTGTTCAATTGAAGAGTTGGTTTCTCTTTAATATTATTATTATATTCACTCTGCATATTTATTATTTTGACTCTTCATTATTATTATTTTCACTCTTCATTATTATTTTCACTCTTCATTATTATTTTTTTAAAGCGCAAATACCAACAGCGGGTGCTTTAAGGTATTGCACCTTATCTATGCACAGCACAAATCTCACGAGTAGCTTTGGCGATTGGCATAACATTCTATCAAGTTCAAAAAGCAAATGGCGTTGAAAATTCTAAGGTTTGTCCACTTGGCATTCCAGTTTAAGGTTTTAAAATACATAAAATTAATAAAAATGGTAAATCGAAATGCAATATCCTGTAGAGCATTGAATTCTCTTTTAAATTATGAGAAACATTTTGCCTTTTATTAAATTTGAGTGAAAATGATCGTGAATTATTACTCAACCAAAAATTCATAAAAGATGAAGTCTTCGCTTCGATTTGTTATTTTTTTTCTAATATAGTGGAAATTTAATGTCTTCTTGAGATAAACATCTTTTATAAGAAAAGTGGAAGTTAATGAAAACCTTTAGCTTATAATGAAATTCTTTACAGTTTCATTGCACTATTTATGTGTTTAATATGTTTCTTTATTTTTAATATGATTTTTCTGCTGTTGTTTGCTACATATCTAGCAAAAATTACTAGACTAGAACAATGACAAATTTCGAATAAATGGTTGCACGGAAGGTGTTCAAATATGTTACTTAGCAACCGTTGTTCTCTTTAATAATCTCGAATTGAAGAAAGTCGATGTACTTCGTTCAGTTACATTATTGCTACAAGATAACATGGGAAAAGACGTTATATATATATATATATATATATAACATATATCTATCTTTCAACATATATATATATATATATATATACTCTATATATATACTTATATATATATATATATCATGAAAAGTCAAAAATATTAAAGAGTAAAATGAGAATTTAGCAGAAAATCGGTAAGAAGTGTATAGATCTATCAGAGTTAGAAAATCATTGAACCGTTAAAATTGGAAACATATGTTTTCATGCGAACAGTGTTGGCATATAGCTAAAAACACTGTCCTTTACCTGAATATTTGCAATAAACAAAAATTTGAATGAGAGAAATACAAATAAAAGAAATGAAATTACTAACCTAAAACTGAGAATGCTATATATAATGAGCTGGGTAAAGGACAGTGTTTTTTTAAGCTATATGCAACACTTTTGTGTCACTGAAAACATTAATGATTTCACTAATTTTAATGGTCTGTATAGATTTTGACCTTAAGTGAGCATCTATACGCTTTACTGATTTCTATCAGCCCCATTTATTGTAACATCCTCTGATGTCACTTATATATATCTCCACAAATCTTCTTGAATTCGCATTTTTATATCGTCATGTTCGTTGTGTTATATTTTCCTATTTTATCTTCCCTTTTATATATATATTCCACTTGGCTTTTTCTACTCGCAGATTGTTTTCTGGATATTTGTTTTGAATGCTTTATTTTGTATATGTTGCTTTTACTTCGCTAGTTGTTTGTATTTTATGTATATTCTATATATATAGCAATTATAAATTTATATTATATATAAACTTTGTAAGAGGATTGTTCTGGGTTCTAGGGAGTCATGATCAGGTAAGATCGCAGGAAATTTTCGAAAAGTCGTACAGTAAGAACATTGACAATAGAGTAGAAGTTCTATAAGGAATCACCGCTAAAGGAATCCATCTCTAGCATTATTCTGCGATCTTCATTGACACTAAAAAAAGTATCCCTGATCTTCAGAAATAACACTACTAAACGATTCTATGGTTAAAATTTCATAGTCATCTAAACATTTAAAATTGCACTAACTATCAAACCTTTCATAGCAACACCCATTTTATGTCATAAAATAAATTTCCAGAAGAAACTCCAAGAAAATAAAGTTTGTTAATTGATGCATGAGATATATCGGTTGATATTCTGACATTTTGTGTTCTAAATAGAAAGGGCCGTCTCACATTTAGATGAAAGTTTTTCTGCTTTCATTTAAATGTCAGTAATGAATCTTTAAATTATTCCACTTTAAATGTTATTTCAAAGTAATTATCACCATTTTACAATCGGTAAAACTGGATTCTAAATAAACAAAATTAATATAGTGTAATATTACACCACTTTTAATTCATAAAATTTTTAATTTATATATATATAAATAGTTAATATTTATATATTTAAATTTTAAAAAAATAAAGAGTGGTAATGATTATATTTAATAATGAAGCGTTTTCGAAATATAACTCCCCTTCATGCATCGTTTCACAAGACAATTTAAAAATTTAATGTAATTTCAAAACTTCTCGTAGGAATATGCTTGAAATTTTGATAGGCTTATCAAAATCTAACTGCTTCGAGTACTGTAAAATTTATGAGGTTGCTATTCAAAACTTTTTTTAACATCAATTTGATAAAATATCATGTACTCAAATTATTTTAAAATAAAAGAAAAAGTGTAAAATGTGGCAGAATATGTTCATACTCACATAAAAAATTCTAGGTAAATAGTTATCATGTATTTCTCACAGATTATGAAATAAAAAATTCAAAAATCTTTTACTTTAACACTCATAGAAACTCAAAATTTCATTTGTTATAATTCCTGAGACAAAATGCGGATGATGGAAACTTGCTATTCCAAATAGAATTTTTATAGTTTGAAAAATTTACAGAAAATGTGTGTTTCCATTGGAGAATTTTAGAAGTTAGTGCTATATATAAATATGCATCGTATATGACTGAAATTTTTAAAATCAAAACTTTTAATAGACTTTATTTCCTAAAAGTATTACCTTTTGTTCTTAATTACGTTCTACATGGAAATTTTGAAGTTATTGCTATTATAAACATGTATATGACCCTTTATGGAAATTTTAAAAATCAAAACTTTTACTAGACTTTATTTCCTGAAAATTATTACCTTTTGTTTTAATACGTGCTCTATGGATTTGAGTTATTGCTATTATAAACATGTATATGACCTTATGGAAATTTTAAAAATCAAAACTTTTACTAGACTTTATTTCCTGAAAATTATTACCTTTTGTTTTAATACGTGCGTTTCCATTGGAAATTTTGAAGTTATTGCTATTATAAACATGTATATGACCCTTTATGGAAATTTTAAAAATCAAAACTTTTACTAGACTTTATTTCCTGAAAATTATTACCTTTTGTTTTAATAAGTGTGTTTCCATTGATTTTAAGGATTATTAATTATTATAAACATGTATATGACTCTTATAGAAAGTCAAAATTAAACCTTTTACTAGACCTTATTTCCTGAAAATTAGTACCTTTTGTTTTAATACGTGATGAACGATGGCAAAATAATGCGGGGTGAATACTTTTTTTCCCGTGACTGTACATCAAAATTGTAGATAACTGTCAGAATTTCGACGCAATCGGTCAGCGGAAAGAAGTATTATTTCAAAATGCATATTCAATTCTCTTCACTGATTGAAGAAAGAAAACTAAAAATGCGGCATGTTAAGCAAATGATATAGGAAGAGAGACACCAAATACCGTTGTTTTTTATATGGTTTACGTACAAATGAGTATTGTCCAATTTGAGAGACTTTTTTTTTTG
>BGPR01000052.1:423339-529514 GCA_013235015.1 Araneus ventricosus | reverse complement strand
TGTAGAAACAATAAAGTCATTGGCTATGTCTGTATTGATCAATATGTAATATTTCATGACTTTTGTAACATTAACGTAACGGAATCTACCTTTGCCTTCAAGCTTGCCGAAAAGGGATTTTTTTTCCCCGCGACTGTACAGATAGCATTGCTAAATCTCCTAAAATCTTTTTAAATAATATGAAAAAAAAAACATTTCATATAATAATATACATTTTAAGTTTTATATAGTTTGTATTAAGTTATTTGGCGCAGTATGGCCAAATCTGGCTCTTGCGCCATAACGCCAACCACAACCAATCAACCATTAAATTATTTAAAACATAAGGACGACATAAAAATATTATCTACTTTGGAAAGAAATTAATAAAATAAAAAAGAATAATTTTGCACGGACCTACAGAAATCTACAATTTTGGTTTAAAGACCACTTATTAAATTTCAACTTCCTAGCTCTTTTCATTTTCGAAACATATCGTACATGCACCAAGACAGACATTATTTTAAAAAAATCCTTTTGTCGGACTCAGGAAGGTCTAAATTATGAAGATTCCTTGAAACCTCGAGATAGAATTTTTTGACAATTAAATAATTACTCTTTCTTCGTATACATGAAAGAAAAGATGTGTTTTTCTAATGGCAATATGTGCATAAACCATTAACCTTTTATAATATTATTTGCATAGCAGCTTATTAATTTCACTATGAACTGATATGAAACCATTTATCTCATTCAGATTTTAACTCACATATGAAAATCTGAAAATATATACTGTGTTTAATGATTTAATCAGAGATCAAAAGCAAGACCTCCCGGGAAATAGCACTCAAACAAGAGAATAATTTTAATTTTCTTATTCACATACAGTGTAAAGCAGTGTAGTGGGGCGTTCCGGCTCCACTATATCGCTGTTTACAGAGCACTATAGAGAGCAAACTGGTGCACCTAAAAATGCCAAACGGCAATTAATTTCAGAGCATAAGGAAAATAATGTAAAAAAATATTTTCCAAAATTTAACCTTTCGGACAAGTTCTTAAAAATTAAAGGCAGCAGAAAAGTCTGTGTTCGATGACATAATTAGAAAATAAAAGTTGTAAAACCTCAGAGAATAGAGTACTCATGAAAGAACAAGATCGTATTGACATTTTAAGTATTTAAAAGCTTATCTTGACATTGATTTTAACGATATTACTTTTAAATGGCCGACGTCGGAGAAAGTGGACATAGAAGATGAAATTTTTAATATGTTTATTAGTATGTTGTATGACAAATATTATAATTAAACTTAAAATTATTTTTTTCTAATACTATATAATTATTATATACAGTAAAGCACCGAAATTTCTCACTGAGAAATCGAATACTCTATGCTGCTCATTTTAATATGAAAATATAAATAACTCAAGTGAAAAAACATTATATGGGAAAGACCGGATCTTAATCCCATCTAAAATTTGGACTCAGAAATTTCCTTATGAAGAGAGAAGAAATAAAAATAAATTTTTTTGAGACGATCAAAAATGAATGGTGCATTATCAACCAGGAGACAATGCAGAAACTGCTTGATAGGCTGAATCAAAGACTGAAAGCAGTAATTGAGGTCAAAGAAGCCCCATATAAACATTAAACTCCGATATTTTATTTTTAAAAATTGTTATATTAATTTTCTCTGTAAGTTTTTGTCCGTTTGATTAATTTTGAACAACATATAATTTAGAGTTATTTGAAAATGTTTCAATTCTGACCTATTTTGCGATAAAGTTTGAGTTATTTGAAGTTTTTTTAATGAATACGATTGAATTAATAATAAAATTAATATATTTGAGGTATAAATAAATAAATTTATTTTTTGTAATAAAAAGAGTAAATTTTCTGTAGTGTTCTAATAATTTTGAACAGCACCGTATAATACAAAACTGTACAACCTTAGTTTTTGTTCTTTTTGAACCAATATTTGATGTCTTCAAATCAGAGGTGTAGTCACAAAATAAGCAGTGCCGGTACGCTCTAACCTGGGTGACAAAATTCGTTCTGTTTTAAGGACGTTTCCTCAATTTCTTCTTATTTATTATTCATAAAAAAAGCAACACCGGAACGATGTTCGGGCACTTTTCTACACCCCTGTCTTTAATGTTCTTTTATTTTCGCTTTGCCTCGTTCCACTTCCAAGTTATGAGGACTACTACTGGTGATAACTGCTTTCTGAGCTTTTCCTGTAGTTGAGGATAATAATCCCGTTGATATAATTTGTCCAAATTAGAATACTATTTTTGGTCCATTCTAGGCAACTTTTCGACGAAACAAAAAATATTCCCCTAATTTTATCTTTAAAATATTTTAAAAAATTATTATAATAAATTGTAGCCAAACAAGTTTCTTATATGAGGATGTAATAACGTATTTCGCCACTTACTTTAAAACAGTATAATGACTATTAGTTTTTTATTAAAATATTTAATTGCTGGTATCTTGATTGATGAAATCTTATCTATCACTTGTTCTCTAAATGTAGCCACTTGGCGCTTTCTCTCAAAAATTATTTCATACACCACATTTACATCGTCACAACATTATTTGCTTTTTTTGCTATCCAAACATTTAATAGGATTGAAGCTATGATACCGGTCCAATCTAGGCCCCGGTCCAAATTCGGTGACTCTCTATTAGGTAAAGAAGGGTAAAATGCTACAGGGTAAATGTTGTGGCAATTTTTCCAGTTGTTTCTTCTGTTCTTATCATTCTATTTTGCTGCATTCTTTCTCCTATGTTATGAAGCGCCGAGATTTGGCTTTTTCATGATTACTAATTTTTCTCAAAAATTATTTTGCATACCGGAATACCTTTTTACCCCTAAACAATAAATCAAAATCCGGTATTGTTAAGATAAATCCTCTTTTCTCATGCAATAATAGAAATTTATATATAAAAAAAGTCATGAAAATCAGCTCTACCGTCTGTGAAGATTCGAAGTCTTACCCTCTCTCTGGCGAGTTATTTTCTTGCTGATGTGTCTTACGGTATTGATTTCACGAGTTATTATTGATTTTACGAGTTTCTTTACTACTTGGGTCCTGGAGAGCTCATTTTTTTCCAAGAATGACTCTAGAATTCACTTGTACTAGAATAGGGCGCCTGAGCAAGCACTCTCATCTCCTAACTTCCACATCACATTATCTGGAGGACGTTTGAATTTCCACGCCAGAATTAAACCTTTACAGGTTGCGTGGAGTCTGACAGACACCACCCTTTACTCATTAATATTCGCACATATTTAAGTATTATTTTAATTATATCTTTCATTTATTTATCTAGGTTTTACTACAACTTCCGTCATTTATATTGAGGATCAGAAGTTTTTTCAACTACGTGTAGCAACGAAGGGGCGTCTGTCAGACGCCCGTGAAATTTCCAAGGTTAATTGGCAGCAACCGCAAATACAAGACCTATCCCCTCTGGAATCGTGGTTTGGATCCGAAACCCTCTGGTCTCGAAGCCGAGACCTTACAGCCACTATACAGCAGAGTATTGAGGTGCAGAGGTTTGGTGATCCCATGTCCTCCCCGTCGATTTGGTGATCCCATGTCCTCCTCTTTTCAAAATTGCAACGTCGCCACCAAAATATCACTCGTTTAGTTTCAAAAGGGTAATTTAATTAAATTCAAATCATGACGAGACTTCAAATTTTTCACATGAGTGCTAGATTTTTCACCAGCTCACTACACAGCAAAAGATCAGTATATTCACCCAGCAACAGAAGTGTAAAAACTGTCACTTCTGGGAAAAAACCTTTTTAAATAAGATGAACAAAGCACTTCCCGACCGTACGGGTTCAATTCGTCGCTGCATCCCATTAAAAGTTAGTGAAAAATACAGTTCCTAGTGCAGATGAAGTTGGGACTCGGGTATGAAAACACCGCATCAGGAGGTCTGCCAGGAAATTACATGCTGGACGATGCAGGTGAGGTGCTTTAATATGGAAAGGATGTGTGATGTCAATAATTTTTTATGGCTTTTACTCCGACTCTGCTTGGTTTCGCTTTGGCTAGGAAAGGATCGTAAAATTGTCGTTGTGGGGTCAACAATGTATGGATCTTGGGTGTATTTTTAAGATATGTATGCTTTGTTTTCACTTTCATTTATAGGAAACCATAAATTTTCGTTAGGCTTACAGTTATGAGGTTTTTCTTTTTTATCTTTGGTTTTAAATGTGTATTATTGGTTTATTGACAACAAGGCTTTACGGTGTTTAATATTTATTTCAAATACAAGATTTATAAATTATTTTTCGAAAACTGTTTGTGATATTGATTTGCGTAAACAAACATTGATAAAGGATTTTTCTTCTATGCCACTTGTATCCATATAACTAGAATGGAATTTGGCTATTTGAAACATTTTTTAATTTAATTTCGTTGATAATTCTAGCCTTTTCTCTGATTCCATGAATTTTCTGATAAAGTACTGTTAAAATATCGCCTATAATTCGAATTTATTTTGGCTAATTTGAAGTCAAAACTAAAAATTGTAAAAAAAAAAATGTGTTTCTTTTTACTGAGTTGTTTTCGTTAGTGAAATAAATCCGTGGGTTGCACATTCAGTAATCGTAAGCGAATAATGCTTCGAATTTTTCTGCTGCGCATTGTATTTCAATAAAATAAAGCAGTAAATATTTCTCACTCTTTCAAACACTTTGAACACGTAGATACGAATTTTATTGTTTATTTTGGAGTTTCATTGTGAATTTTTTGCATACAAAGAGCTGATTATTATAGTTTATTAAAATTACTAACTGATTTATTACAAAAATTATTTTTAAAATTATCAAAAATTCTTTAATTATAATTATTAATTTTAACTTCATTTATTAAAATTAATTTCTGTTTATATATTGGTTGTGAATAATTTATTCAAACTGTTAATTATAAAAAAATAATTCCTTACTGCAATTTTTAGATTAATAACTATAGTTTTTACTTGCTGTACTCATTTTAGACCAAGCGCTCCTTAATTCAAATTTTGGGCGAAAAGAGATTTTTATTGTGGATCTATCAGTTTTGATTCATCCAAATACCACTCTATTCCTATAGGCAATGACAACTTAAGATGACAGTATGTAGAAACTTACGAGCATCCTTATTACTGATAAATAAAGTAATAGTGTTTATATGTGTTTTAGGATATGTAATACTCGTAAAGTTTGCCATGTAATAAATATGGAATTTCGTTATGTAGAACATTCATTCCTAGTATTAAACAATATATTCATATTCTTTTCAGATACATAAATCGCTTTTAAATGTATTAGACTACATTAAGGAATATAGATGGATTACATTCAAATATATTAGATTATATTCAAGCCTATCTAACTGAGCATAATGATACAGATTGTAAATTTCCCAATTGCTTAAATTTTCTCCTACAGAATGTTTTACTGATTTATCAACTGATTAAAACCTAAAGCAAAGTCATACATATATCTGAACATATCATTCATTTGTAAGCCTTTAAAGAGAAAACACATTCCTTTTTGAAATCCAAAAAGGAATGTATTGTCAAAAAATATAAAATTAGTTAAAACATATAGTATTTATAATTAGTATAATCGTATTTTCGATGGTCGGTCTGCATAAAATTTATGTTATTCATTTAACAGATTGTTGCAATGGTTCCCAAAGTGTACGCCTAGGTACTCAGAGAAGTCTGGATTTCAACACAGGGGCACTTCGAGATATTATATAATTTTCATTATTTATTGATTTTTACTTAGCCCATACTATAATTATTGACTTTTTACGAAAAATCAAAATTCAAGAAATTATATGCATAGAGCCTACGTATAGACTTGGGAAAATTTGGTTTCAGCAAGGGCCCCAAGAATCGAAAAAGTTGGGAACTACTGCATTATCGGAATGATATGTAAGCCTAAAAGTTTCTGAAAAACAAGATTTGATGAAAATATAAAATAAATCGAGAAGTTTATATCATATATGTAAAAATTAAAGTCTAGTCCGGTAAAATGGTCATTTCACAGCAACATAAACAAACATGTATTAAATATTCAAAATTATTAACTCTTGTCTGATCTACTATAAAATGTATCCTTTGTCTGCGTGCTATTTGATGTAATAGTTGCCTACATATTGCATTTTTGACATCTCAAAATCAAATCTCTTTTAAAACATTGGATTCAGGCTATGAAATGGAAAATTGCCTTCTTCCTTGAGTTTTCTTAACCAGTGGTTTCAAATTCTTTATTTATCCATTAGATTTTCCAAATATTCTTTCAATTCTTTTTCATCATCAAAGAGGGAACATGAAAACCATTGATGCGAATGAATGGACGAAAGCTTTCAATCAAACGTTTCCTACGAGTTCATCTATTTATGAAACATATTCCAAGTAAAATTCAAGCTTTACAAAATAATATAAAATATTTTAATTACACTTACGACGTAATTAAAAAATAACTAGATGCGGTAATTAGCTTAAAGGTTCTTTTGAGAGTGTATTTACAGGATAGTGACGCCAATTCATGTGATAGTCACATGATAAACCTGAGTATGCTACAAACATTTTTCTGCATGTTTTTTTACACTGTTCTGTATCAAACGGTACTTTTTTCTCCTGCAAGACATGCAATGAGATACATAAGTAACTGATTCGGAGCATTTTATGTCAATTAAATGAACAAGGTCACCATTGGTACACATATAAAAGGCAATTTCCAAACAAAGACACAAAAGAAGATTTAAATTTAAAAGCAGAAATAGCATTTATTCCTATATAAGAAGAATATACCGTGCAGAATTTAATCTATGAGAAAAATGTGCTGTTCTGAATCGACTTTGGCAAATTTAAAAAATATTGAGAAGCTAATTTTATCCGAAAACGGTGATAGACATTCTATAAAACGTCTATTCGGCTGACAGGATGTTTAGCACGAATGTCCTGCAGCTCCTTTTGACTCACATCCATCAGACAAGACGCTGAGACAGCAGGTCCTTTAGGGTCCCTTACGGTTAGTCTTACAGGTTTATTTGGCCGACAGGTCGTTTTACCAAGACATCCTTCAAAATGTCTGACTCTTAAATTACAAGTAAATATGGCCAAAAGGACGTTTAACGACCCTATCCTTTAGAGTCGTTGGCAATCAACCGGAATTTCTTTTAGAGTTCATCACACATAGACACTACTTGTATATTTACTTATATTTCATATCTTTTGTAACTAAATCGAAATTACATAATAAAACAGTTTTAATAACTATAATGACTTAATTATGATTAACTGTTTGGAGCCTAATCCCATGAAAATTGAGGAAATCCAATGCTATTTCGATGTGAAGCAATATTCAGTGAAGTTAGAGTACCAGAAGTTTACAAAAATATCTCTCAGTCAGGGTGGGAAACATTCAAAAAATGGTAGTTATTACATGAAATATATAAATTATTTTGAAAATTAGAACTATAAAAATTAATTTTATTAAAATGCATTATTGCATTGGAACCAGATTTACAGATTTCGTATACATATTTATGTTGTGTAAGCCGAATGAAGGATGTATCGTCTAAACTGAATGAATGTGACACCTGAGGTTCAAGGGTTCATAAGAAAATTAAACTTCTAAAGTCTTCTGATTAAAACAAGTATTTCTTCTTCAATAGATTTCTTTATATGTCAATACAAAACTTTCTAAAATTTAGTTGTAAGAAGTAACAAAACCTAATATTTTATGTCTCCATTCTTTTTTCTTCCAGGCTGTTGTTCAATATGAATCTTCATTGCACCGATCAAGTTGTAATTTGAATAGCAGCAACAAAGCATGGGGTCCACTAATAGCTCAGTGCATATTTTCTCGTCTTACCTGCCTCTCTTGCCTCGTTTTCCTAACCTTTATCATCTGCATTACCCAGGAATTCACCTATATTCTGAACTTCCATGGTTACGTTGCAACAAGAAACTGGATGCACGGCCCTGCCGTCAAACTGTTCAACCGCAAAATCAAAAAAGAATCTGCTAGTTTCAGAAACCAATTAAAATATAAATTTTTAAATGAGGAAGATAATGATGACTGGCTTCAAATAATGGATGGTGTTTATTCCTATGCTGCATATTGGGATACTAGGTTCCCAAACGGGTCTTTTGTTCGAATTATTGCAGGTGCGAAGATTGGAAATCGCAGTTTGCCTAGTTTGAAATGCTTATTGCTTGACGCCACTGCTGGTGTAATTGAAGAAGTCGAGCCCACACACAAAGTTCTCATAGAACACCATTTTAGGGAAAGTAGGACTGTTTACATCTTCTGTAATACAGTGAAAGGGCAACCACCTTCGATGGTATCACTGGTACCATTAAAATGGAATAAAGCTTGGAAATCAGAGCTTAACTGGATGAAAGTTCATATGAGGAAGGATAAACCGTCATTCACATTGGGCGTTTGTGTTCGGCCATTATTCAATTATACAAACATTTTTAGAATCGTTGAATTCATAGCTTATTACGAAGCTCTAGGAGCCACCCACTTTACATTCTACAATCACGACTCAACAGAAATCATTTGGAAACTAATAAAGCATTTGCAACATGTTAGCTATTCAATCGAATTTCTTCCATGGAATCTGCCACCAGATATCAAGGATATGTGGTCTTTGGGACAAATCGCTAGCATCAATGACTGCATTTACAGACACATGGGCACCAATTCTTATATTGCCATAGTGGACTTAGACGAATTTATAACTCCAAGGCATGTAATGAATGTCCAAGAATTGCTGTTCGCCCACGAGAAGGCCCGTAGAAGGACAGGTAGTTTTGTCTTCAGGAGTTGTGTCTTCTGTTCTGAGTACAGGCAGGATGTTTTGCCACATTTCATTCCACCCTTCATTACACAGACTAGTGTCAGAAGGGAAAACTGGATCTATCCGTTTCTTGTGCGCACAAAGTACGTAGTAAAGACAAGCGAGGTTGTGATGGCAGGAGTTCATCATATATGGGAACTCTTGCCAGGGGCAGAGGAAAGACTCGTGCCAGCAAGCCAGGTCCTGGTACATCACTATAGGGCTCATCTGTGCCCAGGAAACGATAAATATCGTGGAAAAGGTGAGGTAGATCCTATATCCAGGAAGTATTTGAACCATTTGTTGAGGTCTAAAGTAATAGAAGTCTGGAAACAGGTAATGCAAAATACAGACGATGAGTTTTCTTAGTAAATATAGCCTTTGAATGTAAATGTTAGGTCTGATCCTTGTTATCCCTTCTGATCCCTTTAGTCTTTGATCATTGTGACAGAAATGAAAGCAAGGCCTCAAAATGCAGTTTAATCCTTTGAAATCATAATCCTAATTATAAAGTCAATCTTTAAACTCACTACCAAACGAAAATAAAGTCGAATTAATTCTGATAAGTCAGAACTAGCATTTATATAGGTCTAAGTCTTAAACCACGATAATTTCAGAATGCAGAATTCAATAAAAGTATTTTACTGAATTCTAAAAATAATGAAATTCTGAACTGTAAAAATAATGAAATTTTTTTCAGTGTTAGCAGTTTAATGCTAAAACAATTTCAATGAATCATTTCGGTGAATTAAAAAACATTTTAATGTTGAAAATAACTTTTTATTTCACCGAAGAAAATTTTACAGGCCATTTTGGAGGCTAAAATGAATTGTCATGTTTTATAATAAAAAAAACTTTTTATGAAATTGGTGTTTTACTTTTGTTAAAGAATTTTCATTGGATTTTTGCAAACATTGTTTTTTTAATTTTTCTAAAATATTAAGAATAAATGTTTTGTCATGTTATGTTGTCGAAACAGTGCCTCGAAGTACTAATTTTCGTCGCTCTTTCAGTAATATATATCATTTCATATTTCATTTAACTATCAACGCTGATTCCATGTGGTTATAATTCAAAATTTTATATATATGTGTTGTATATAAATGCAGTTAATTATGCATCTTGTGAAGTAATTTTTTAAAAGTGAGGGAATAATTCGTTTTATCTCGTTTAACTTTCTTATAGTATAAACAATATGTACATTTAAACATAGTTCCGAAACTTATCCCACATATCTGTATTCTTTCAAAAATACTGTTAAATTTTCATTCTCAGATCAAAAGGTAACTAACTATCCAAATCTTATAACTGAGATTTGTCTCTGAAAAATCTATTTTCTTTGACAATATCAAAGCAATATTAAGAAGTCTAGAAGTCTTCTTTTGCTTAGTACTAAGGTATTTTTGGATTAATAAATAGATTTATTAGCAAATTATTTAATGAAAATTCTTTTAGGCTGGTATAATTTCTGTCAATGACATGATATAAAAATCCTAACGCGCGGAATGCAACATACTACAGAGCAGACCGTTTGACCAAGAGCTAACAAACATGGCAAGTAGTTAGTTCTTGACCAGTAGGTGCTCAAAAAGAAAGGAATTTTCAAAATTTTAATTAGTTTTTATTATTTAATTTAAAAAATATTTGAAATTTTTAGGTTTTTCCTCAATAATTTCAGAGCATATTATAACACAAAAACCATTTTTAAACCACATACAATTAAAAAATATCTTTTCAGTTAAACTAATTACAATTCCGTACAACGTTTTCTCTAATTTTTATAAATTTTCAAATTTAGTTTTAAAACACAATTTGGAAAGATACTTTTCATTGTTGTGTTGAAATTTAAACCAATTTCATCGTTTCATCAAATCTTTTAGCCACGTACTTTTGGAATGCTAAAGTTCTGATAAAAATGCTTTAAATGCGTATTTCCAAAGCAATGTTTCCACTATCAATTTTATTAACGTAATAATGATTTTAGGTCTGGCGTTCTTTCTGTAAATTTCATGATGTAAAAATCGATAGCTACAGAATGCAAAGGTTGATCAATCAACCAAAACGAAAACTTCGGACTAGAGGTTCGGGACTTGAGGAGACTTTTATGCATCGTTCTACGATTTTATGCGCGTTTACAAATTTAAAAGAATATTGGACAATTCACAATAGTTTATGTGGATATCTGAAGACACCGTTTTGCTGTAATTAAAATACTACTTTGGTACCTAAGACATTATCAGGCTACGATGTTTCGGACTAGCGGTTCGAATTTCTACCAGTTTCATTCTTTTATAAATAAACAAAATTAATAATAAAAAAATAGAAAGGAATAAGCAGAATTAAAGCAAAGCAGATTTCTTAAAAGGTAAACTTCCATGTTGTATTTTTTAAGTTAATATTTTATTATTTTGAAGAGACATTTAGAACTGTGCATTACAGTGTATGGTTGAATCAATTAGAATCATGATTAACGAAAGCAATTTTTGAAAAAGCGAGCGATGGAACAACTTAACCTTCCAACGGGCGCGCCCTCTATACCAACGTGAAAGATTCTTATATACGCTATTGCAAAATATCAATTTTTACTTTCGCGTATACGAAGTATACAAAGGGAAAGTATTGTAATCGTCAAAAAATTCGAACTCGAGATTTTAACGAATCTCCGCGTTTTAGACTTCCCTGAGTCCGAAGAACACAATTTTGGAATTATTTCTGTCTGTGTGTCTGTGAACACGATGACTCAAAAACTATCAAAGCTGTAATGATGAAATTTGGTATGTGGCTTTTACACATTATTTGTATGTTTCTGTCAAAGCTTGGACAAAATCCGTCCACGGGAAGTCTGTCTGTCTTTATGTCCATGTTAATATGAACTCGATAACTCACAAATTTAAATAGCTAGGTGGATACAATTTGGTACACATTTTCATCATCAGGAATTTAGTATGAAATTTTGGACCAATTCCGTGAAAGTGTTTACTGTCTGTCTGTACAATCGCATACTTTTGAACGCAATAACTTATTTAAAAAATTATTTTGAAAAATAAAATTTGGTATGTGGCCTTTTTACCTTAATGGTAGATTTGTGTCCACTTTTTGTGTCAATCAGTTAAAAAAACGACGTTGAAGTTGCAAATTCGTTTTCTTTATCGTACACCCGGACCTACTGGTAATCACGCCGGCTTCTAATTCCACTTCCATGTTGGACGACCTTCGGAAATCATGGTATGACGCTTCACTTATTTTTTTTTCGGGTGTTCTTATTCGTTTCACTGCCTTTTACCTTATTTTTTTTCTCTGAATGTGTTAGGAGTATACAAGAAAGTTTAAGGGAGACCACTCCCGCTGGTTGAAAGGGTAATTATCAAAATTAGTTTGTAACTGGGTAAGGGTAAATAAGTGCAATTATTTTAAGCAAATTTGTTTAAGAAGGAATGGAAACAATGTAAAAATAAAACACAAAAACGATATAAAATGATTGAAGAATTAGCTGAATGACGTGAAAATAAATAAATTAAAATCAATTTATCAACTGAAATCTTTACATTTGTAATATAAAATTGTAAAGGCAATTTGGAAGTAAAAAATCAATCGAAATTTAGTTAAAAAGCAACAAGTCAGTTTCATGGTCATTTTACTGACTTAAGCCTAAACTGTCACGTGTTTTTCTGAAATACAAATGGCAGATTCGCTGAGTCCTATTAACGCCTCAAATTGCAAACGCTGACTAATATCTCGTTGAAAGGAGCTGGAAGAATAGCCACTGTCAAACTTTTATCGTGCTCTCTGGTAAAGATGTGAAACGAAATTCTTCTCTAGTGTATCTCTCACATACACGAGCCCGCTGGAAGGTTAATTGTGAAAGCAATATGTGTGTATTTAATAAAATTTTGGTAATATTTGAGAAAATTTTAAATTATATCAAATTGAAATAAAAGTGAATCGGTACTTTTCCCCAAAAACGGTCGCTTGGCATGAACTCCTATGAGCGCCTAAAGATATAAAGTTATTTTTTATCCCACACAGATTTGAAGAGGCCATCAACTTTCAATGCAAAACAACATCATATTGGTACATGATATAACGATTATACAGATTTCGTAATGGAAATAAAATAATTGATGCTGAAATTATATTTCTTTTTCTTATATGTCCTATTTGATTTCTGTTCCAAACTATTTTTTGAGCTTATTTAGTTTACTTGCTTAAAGTTTAGTTATGCTACAAAAGGTAGTCAGAATGCTTCAGTAGAGAATCAAGGCTTTTAGACAAGTTTCAAATTCTTTCATCATAAAGGCTGCCAAGATTTTGATATGTTTTCAAAAAAAAAAAAATCGCAGCAAAGAGTCGTTTATTTTTTATGAGATTCTTCTTTGTGCTTGTCCGATTTTCCTCTTCAAAGTGATTAATTTATTCTTCAAAAAATTAGATTCTAGAAAAAGAAAAGGTGAATTTTCAAATTAAAAAGTAGTTTCGCTAATTGATTTAGTAAAAATTGCATACAATATATCATTATTTGTGACGAATTGTAATTAAATCAGGTCCTTTATCTGTATTTATTCTCTCAATATGTCTCTTTTATAAATCAGTGTTCTTTGACAAGATTTCTCTTGTCTCCGACTTCCTCTCCTTCTGCCTTTTTTTCCGGATTTAGTAGCATTAGTAGTGGCGTCAACTAAATCTCACCTAACACCCTACAAAATTGGTCTTTTTCTTAGGGGAAATTGGACCATCTTCAATCACGTACGATTGGATGTAGATTTATTTTAATCAAATCAAAGATTTATAGATCCAATACAAAATCTAAGAACAATGTATTAATTGAATCAGTGATTAGACAAATTTATGTGTGTTTATGCAAGAACTGACGTGGAAAAAACCATTGGAAATTGATTCATTGATTGGTCCCAAGGGCTATATCTGTCCAAGACGTGTCTTAGGGACATTAAATTAAAGCTTTCAATATATGTAAGATATAATGATATGGTTTAGCAGGAACAATAAAATCATACAGAAAAATAATATATTTTGCATAAAGCCTATGTCCTGCATAAATGTGAAATTATTCATTAGTATGTTCAACACTATATATCCTCCAAAACAGGACAAATATTTCAAAATATTTATCATTTACTCTCAGAAATCGATATTTAGGCATTCATATCAAATATGACGAAAAGGTAAAATGCTATGACATTTTGAACAGAGCTACATTCAACTGCAGTTGGATATTTATGCGCCTAATTGTTTGCAAATGTTATAAATGCGCCTAAATGTTGAAATTAAGTTTGGAGAAGAAAAGGATTGTGAATGAAATATTAGAATCATATTTTTCTTTGATTTCTCTCTAAATTATTATATCTATTGAAATATGCATATTCATAAAAAGAAATAGTTGCTGCTATAACCCAGCCTTTACACAATCTTGGCGTTGGAGCTTTAGGATAGGTATTCTTCATGGAATTGCCTATATGTGCAAAATCCATGGGTTGGGAAAATATGCAGCATAGTACAGTAAAACTTCTCTAAGTGGCCACCCCTGCATTGTGGTCATGCCATTCAACAGCCATATTTGTTTGGGACGGAAATTTCCGCCCGTAGATATAACGTTAAAATAACCCTTAGGTTGAATCCTTCCGAGAGGAAGTTTTGGTCGTCTCTCTGATCTTCGACTCTTTTATTAAGAAAAGGGTAAGGGAAAGAAAAGGGAACTAAAAGTGAATACACTCAAAAACAACTCCAAAAATTAAATCAAAATTAATAATCCCCTGCCTGATCCGGAGAGAAAAGTGGACTTTGCACTAAACCTTAGCGGGAGGTTCAAGCGAACATGATAACTAAACCCAGAGCTAGAAGCCATTCTCTCCACAAATACAGACTTTCGATCTCTCAACGATGTTCAAACGTGCTTGTGACGTAGACTTACTTCTCTCCATAGTGGTCTAATGGTGTGTCGAAAAAGGAAAACGCCTATAGCTCCGCAACCAAATAACATAGAGAGTTGGTGTTAGTTTTAATTAACAGAGAAAGGTAGACATTGAAGATTGCAAATTTTAGAATTTGGAATTACGGTTTAGTCACAGTCGAGATGCAAAGATGGTGAAAAACACGAAGAATTTTACACAGATAGAGTCACATAGTCACACTAGACTAATAGTCACTATAGAGTTAATAGTCACATAGAGCTACTTTAGACAGAGAAAGTCACAGTTGTGTAAGGTAAGTAAGTCTGTGCCCCTCAATCCCAACGGCCGTTTCACAGAGACAACCTACCGTTTTTTTTGCTTGTAGACCAGCCTCAGTGCGATGAAGCTAATTTGGCCAAAAATTTAACCGAATCTTCCAATTGTGGCAGAACGCAAATGAATTATTATTATCTACATTAGATTTGGCCAAATCTTTCTGTAACGCTCAGGAATGTGGGCGTGGTTTGTGGTTTGGCTACGTGCCAGAGATTCAGACCAGACAGTTGGTCTACAAATTAGCATACACACACGAATGCTGTTTTAGTTGTGAAATTTAATAGCAATACCAGAATTAATTTATTTTCCTAATATAATCTTTTGGCGTTTTTTTGTTTCTTTTTTATTTTATGTTTATTCATCGTATTGAATTATGATATGTCCTTCGGTTTCTTTCTTTTTATTTAATTCATGCACACAGAACTATTTAGAATAGTTAAGTTTTTGTTAAAAGGTTCCTTTCTTTTTTGTACTTAATTTTGGAAATGAATATTTACATATTTTATATTTAATATTTTTCCCTTAACCGTTCTTACTTAAAGATTTTCATTCATCAATTCATAATTTTTGTTTTTATTTTGGTAGTGGATTTTGCATTATTTTTTCTCGGACGAAAAACGAAAGTTAGTGTCAATTGATTCATCAGTTCTGTTTTTCATGTTTTTTTTTATATTTCTTAAGCATTCTGGCAATGTGCATGAGATTTTCTTCAACAACTTTCGTTAGTAAATCTGTGACAATCAGATCGAGATATTGTTGCCAAGCGAAAAGCCCGTCTTAGACGGTCACAAATCTTCTAGTTTGTTAATAATCATTAACTCGAACAAAAATTAGCTCAGCAGGCATTGGTAAACACTAATGATATTATTGTCCATTCCACTTCAATAACGGACGAATTGATTAGGAATTTACTTTTCCAATAAAAATAATTGACAAAAAGTGATCGGAAGAAATTGAAAGACCTAAGTAAACACAAATTGTATCATTTCTTTAGAAAAAAAGAATTCTCAAATAAAATGCATTTTTCAATAGATAAGTCTTAAAATGTACTTTTTCAGTAAAAATGAACTAGGGTTAGTTTTTAAAAGTATTTTCTCTTTTAAAAAATAAAAACACCTCTGAGAGTTCGATTTTGCATGAGACGGAGAGAAACCGCTGAAAAGTGTTTTTACAGAATATAAAAATTAAAAGCATTTCCTTTATCTATAATATTCTATCTCTGATGTGGGAGAGTTGTTTGCAGGGGAGAGTACTTTATTTTAAGTTATTGGAAGATAAGTTCTACGGTCTATTTCAACCGCCAAAGGAATCACTTTTTTAAGATTCCCTCATTAGCAATCAATACATTCTTCACACATCGGATGATTGTACACAACAGCAAATTATCTGATTGATGGTTAGAGAACAGACGGTTGGTTAAAATCCTAATTGTTCAATGGTACAACACTTGTACCAGCCCGCACACAGCGGCAAAATTCTGACATATTGAAATTCTAAACGTTTAATGGTACCAAAGTCCTACCAACCTATACACCGAGTCAAAAAGTTCTTTGGATTGATATCCTGAACTTTCTTTGGTACATAAATTGTACCAATATATATGCATAAGAAAAATTCTAGTGGTGTAGAATCTCAAGCGTTCTATGGTGTAAAAGTTGTGCCAGTCTGTATACAGAGTAAAAAATTTAGTTGGACTAGTGTACGAAATGGTTGGTTCAATGGTGCAAATGTTGTAACATTGAACTGTTAGGATTTTAACCAATCTGTCAGTCAGATCATTTTCTTTTCTATTCAATCATCTGATGTGTGAAGAATTTATTGACTGCTAATGAGGGAATATTAAAAAAGTAATTCCTTAGGCGGTTGAAATATGCCGCAGACCTTATATTGCAATAACTAAAAATGAAGGACACTCCCTTGCAAAAAAACTCTTCCACAACAGAGATAGAACATTGTATTTAAAAGAAATGTTTTTAATTTTTATATTCTGTGAAATCTCTTTACGGCAGCTTCTCTCCAACCGAAGGAAAATCGATCGCTCTGAAGGATTTTTGTTTTTGGTAGCGAAAATACTTTTTTTAAAACAAACCCCAATTCATTCTAAGGTACAAACAAATTCACCAGACAGTACGCAGGGAAAAGATTCTGCTGGATTAAAATCCCAAACGTTCTATGGTACAAAAGTTGTACCACTTCGTACGCAGAGTAAAAGCATCTTTGGAAACAACATATATACTTTCCATAAGTAAAAAAGTTAGTAGTTGCGTTAAGGAATCAATTAATTCAAATTTATTTATTGCCTACTCCAGCTAAATCCTATCACTTAAAGCCAAAATGAATGCAGCCTTCTCATCTTCTCAGTTTATGGACTCGTTGACGGTGATATCTTCTAACGTAAAAATAAAGAAAAACAAAAAAACCTAGTAACCTTCTTCACCTTCAGATAAACTGCAAAAGCAACGCCGCCGCCTCTACAAAATAGAATTTAAGCAAAACAAAATAACGAAAATTCGGCGCAAACAAGTTTATTAAGAGACCTCCTCAACTCAACTCGATGCTGCCAGCACCAGACGATTTCATGCACCATTTCATTCAACCCCTCTCCCCTCTCCATAGAGAAGACCGGAAGGGAAAGGAGTGAGGGAGAGGGTAGTTGAGAGGTTTGAAAATTGGAATGGAGTGCAGTTGATAGGAGAAATAAAACACGAGGCGTCAGCTTCTTTTAATCCACACCTTTTAATATTTCTTCTCTTTAAAAGAAGGAACTCAAATGTCAAAGGAAGCTGCTCTTCTGGATTCTGCAGAGTCGGGCAATCGTTCGATTAAGTTCTATGGGAGGGGTGAGAGGGACCGATCGAATTTCTTGGAAAATCGCTATCTCAGGCATCCTGTGGAAGATTTACCTGGGTGTTCTGGGTGGTAATTTGAATTTCATTATGGTTGGCTTGCGGTTCTGGAGTGATTTTGATGTTGTTTGCTCACTGTTTTAGAGAAGTGGATTTTAAACCCTTTTGAATTTAATGACGTGTCTGACTAATGCACTGAATTACAGAACTTTTAAAATTTAAATCTTTAATTAAGTTAAAGGATTAAGTTATTTAAAAGACACGCTTAAATATCTGAGGAATACTTTACTTCCTTATAAGGAATGAAATAACAATAAATGTCAAAAAGAGGATGTGTCATCTAATTTGTTGGTTAAGTAAATTCATAGGCGCCATAAGTTCACTAATTTTCTTCTGATATACATATACATGTAACATTCCTCTGTTCAGAGGTGTGTTGGGGAATTTTCAAATGAAGACAAATTATTGTCTTCATTTCAAATTATTGACGCTCCAAAAACTGGTTTATTAGAATTCAAACATCCTTATAATTAAAATGATGGTGGTGCAGACAATGCAACTGTAGATAAAAATTGAAAATTGATGGAGTCTGAGCCGTGGTTATGAGTGAAACATTTTCGCCCAAATCGGTGCGTCTTACCAGGAAGAGGTTATATTGTAAAAAAGTTGAAAGATGGCGGTAGTCATGTCTTTTTACACTGCTGAGAAAACGTGACTTTGTAAGTGAAAACAGAAGTGCGTTTATTTAAGATTGAATTCGAAGTAATTCGTTAATAATCAAAAATTATGTGGCGTTAAAAAGGATTTAATTTAAAGAAGATTAAAAGTTTTACTTCATTACATACCAGACTCCTTGTAAATCTTTATATTGGATACCAGATTTTTTGTAAATCGCATATTGACCCAAATCTAAGATTGAATTAGAAGTAATTCGTTTATAATTTTAAAAATTAGGTGGCGTCAAAAAGGATTTAATTTAAAGGAGATTAAAAGTTTTACATCATTGCATACCAGACTCCTTGTAAATCGTTACATTGGATGCCAGATTCTTTCTAAATCGCATGTTGACCATTTATCGCCAAAAACTAGAAAAGTGCTCGACCAGTGAGTCGTCGTATTAGCGGTCACAGATAGATAGTTGACCAACATAGTCATTAAAGTGATCAGACTTCCCGAATTAACCTGTACCTTTAAAAGAGGAGACTAAGAACAAGCAGGTGTAGTGATTTTTAAAAAAATCCAGAATTCTGGCGGTTACGGCCTCATAGCACCCGCCCCTGGATTCTCCACTGTTCCCCGCAAGATGTCCCAGGCATTGATTAAGAAGGAGTCGAAATTAGGGGATGGAATTCACTTTTCAGCCTTGCTTCAACTTCTAAGCAATTGTAGTCAGTGGCGAATCCGGGGGGGGGGGGAGCTATGGGGCTGCAGCCCCTCCCAGAGCTAAACCAGAATTCTTGATTTTATTTAAAATCAATACAACTGTTTGTTCTAAATTTACATTTCTTTAAAAAAATAATAAAAACATTACAACATTGCTTTCTGACTTGACAGGCTCGAAAATTTTCCTACTTTTCTAGCCATTCCATTTGTACTTGTAGAGTCGGAAACATTTTCTTGGCTACTTGTTTCATTGTATTTTTTATTAAATTATCGAAAGTATTATAGTGTTCTTTATGATTCTTATTGTCAGGTGAGTAAAGTCTGTAAAGTTAAAGTGTTTTGGTTTACAAAAGTCATGAGGTTTGATATTCGTCACGACGTTACAAAATTTTTACGACCTCAGCCCCTCCGAGACCCAAATCCTAGACTCGCCACTGATTGTAGTTATCTAAAAACTTTCGGTACAAAAGTTATTGGTTGTCATGAGGAGATCACTAGCCTATCTTCAATCGTAAGGGAGTTATGAGAAAATGAAAATTTCAAACCCCACCATTTTCACCCACTTTTATCTGGATGGTCTATTCATGAACTTGGTTGATATTTTCCTCCTCCTTACAACATACTGATTGTTTCAAAATGCCAATACAAGAACTTTTGGACGATTTTACTCCGGAAAGGGGTGACAGGCAGTGAGTAAGATGAGAGCATATCCAGAGTTCTTTATTAAGTCATCCTAAGTAAAATGCAAACAATTCGCCCTCCATTTATCACTTCATCCCTATTTTGGTGAAATCAACTCATCCTATCGCATACGCAAAAGCGGGGAGGGTTTCGGGATCCGGGCATCATCAGTATCACTCGCCGCTTCATATACAACCAAAATATGTTTACTGGAGACCATAAATGGAAAAACTGTGCAGAAATTTTTCCTATGTCATGTTATGAAAACTATTCCAAAAGACGTTATTCTTATAAGGAATCTACCTAAATTATTCATGTTCTATTCCAACAACGAAACTTACAATAATGTAAAAGAGATAAATCCTTTTGATCCGATTGTACGTATATTGTGCGATTTACATGTATGTATCTTGGAAATGTATAACATAAAATGTTACTAAGATCAGTCCATCTTTTCTGAAACTATCTAATCCCTTACTGAATTCCTAAGCAAATGAAGAGATGTTACAACGCTCCCTAAATTTCCGAGAAAAACATCAAATCGAATAAGCTTTATAAATTTTCATGCGATGTTAAGGATTTAGAAACTAGGTTATACATTTCCTTCCTTAGAATTTTCAAATAATGCTTATACTATAACAAATGCAATATATCCGCGAATTCAATAACGATGAAGTTTGAAAATTCTACAGGCTGATTCTAATATCATTGGAGGAACTTAAAGAGTAAGTAATAGAGAATAAAAATGATTGATACAGAAACAAATTTAGAATAGAACATGGCGTCACAAACACGAAAGAGGGACTCTACAGGGTCTTTTTGAGAGTGAATTAAGTAAAAGAAAGAGATGCTCCAAATAAAATGTACAACAGGGCATGAAGAAAATACAATGAAGCGGGTGGGAAAAATATATCGCGATGCAATGCATATTAACTAAAATTATGTAGTGAAATAGAATCTTATACAACTAGAAGATGTGCGTCCGTCTAGTTGGCCTGCTGTTCTGCCAACAATATATCCTAACAATATCTCAGATTTGATTATCACATTTACTAATGAAAGTTGTGTAATAGTAGAAAATATCATGCACATTGGCAGAGTGCTTAAGAGAAGAAAAAAAAATATAGTTTGTAAATGTAAATATATAGTAAAATTAAAAGTAAGCAATAAAGTGCCCTTCTAGATGGCCTGCTGTCCTGCCAACAATACAGGGCGTTCATTAATTATTGTCGGGGTTTCCGTACCTCATAACTTTCGAATAAAAAATATTACGCAAAAACCGATTACGTATTCGTAAATTACAACTCAAAGAATTTTATTAATGATATTAAAAGGATTAATGAATTTGCACATGGCTGCCCTTCGTGGCTCGTAACACATCGAGACGAAATTCGATTTCCCTCCAAGGCATTTATAGGCATTCAGATAAAGGCGGTTATGGAGAACGTTCCATATCGTCATATGCGGCATATGTAACTGCACAGCTGCTTGTCTCGTTGATTTTCGTGGACTGCGAGTAAACGTTTCTTGTATGCGATCAACATTTTCCTGCGAAGTGCTCTGTCTTTCCTCTCCCTTTCGGTGTAGAACGCTACCAGTTTCCTGAAATTGTGTTAACCAGCGTCTGATAGAATTATCCGAAGGAGGATCTTTCTTGTACGTGGTCCTGAAGCGACGTTGAGTAGTTATGACTGATTTAGTTCCTAAAAACCACAATACACACATTGCTTTTTCTTGCACGGTCGCCATTTTTATTTATGACGTCTTAATTACCCAGACTGCAAATGCGCTAAGATCGCATTGTTGCCACGTAAAATTCTTTGAGTTGTAATTTACGAATACGTAATCGGTTTTTGCGTAATATTTTTTATTCGAAAGTTATGAGGTACGGAAATCCCGACAATAATTAATGAACACCCTGTATATCCTAACAATATCTCAGATTTGATTATCACATTTACTAATGAAAGTTGTATAATAGTAGAAAATATCATGCACATTGCCAGAGTGTTTAAGAAATGAAAAAATATAGTTTGTAGATGTAAATATATAGTGAAATTAAAAGTAAACAATAAAATCCATGAATTCTATCAACTAAAAATCTTTATTATAAACAACATTCTTTGTGAAATATCTTTTGTAGTTTAACAATACTCCTTGTTGTGTTAATTTTTTCATTCGAACATTAACATGGCTGGGATTCGGGCATTTTGATAATGCAACATAAAGAATCAGCATTAATAAAAAAGAAGCGAAACTGTTGAACTCAGCTCATTGACCTTCACAACAATCCAGCATGAATAAATGAAGGTTAGATTAAGTGAAATTTACGCTGATATATCCATTAATTTATACATGAAAAAAGGGGCAAAAGATGTAAGGATAAATAGCGCAGTTTTCAAGACACTGCATTTCAACCCGACGTTGCGGGTTCGTTCCTTGTTTAATTTAATTTTACCCAAAAACACCTGTATGAGTTTTTTGACTCAAAAATTGAAATATATCTAACTCCGTCTGCCGTTAGAGACATCCCTGGGTTTTTATATTACAGATGAGCTTAAAAAACAGGGATTCAAAAGGAAATGTGATATACCAACTGGGTGTATTAAAAATTAAAAGTACTAAAATACGAGACAATATTAAACTTTTAATACAGACAACAAAAGAAATTCAAACATTAAAGCAACGAAACGTTTAAAAGGTAATTTATTGCACTTAAGTAACAAAAGCTGCGGATACTGAGAAAACCAAACCGAAAGTGTAGATTCTAATTTGGAGTTAATGTCCAAAGAAATCAATTTTAATCATAACTTTAACAATAACAGAAGCATGCGAGTGTTAGATGAAACAGTGAAATGTGTCTGGATTTCGTTACAACAATAAAGAACTTTGTTACAAATTGTGTTTAAATTTAATTTTGAAAAATGTGTTAAAATTAGAGGAAAAATGCACGAAAAATGAAAATTGTGTCACTGGGAAGCTATTTTTTTAATTTTGTGAATTAATATTTTCAATATATATAACAGATAAATGCTAAAATCTTTTTTTACTTTTAATTAATTGAAATTTGAATTAACTTTTGAGCTTTAAAAAGTAGACTGATTTATCTCTTGTTTAGAAGAGCACATGTGCCAAATTTCATTGAGACTAGAAGAAACTGTAGGTTTGTATAAAAGAAAAACAAACAACAAACAGGCAAAAATTAATTGGATATCCACATAAACCCAATTTGATAGCAGAAAGACATGAGCAATCGAATTACAGATCATAACGCAATATGGTTACCTAAACATGTCTTAACGCTAAAAAAGTTTCATGAAATTAAACAACTTTGGTTATAAATACGGAGATTTATTGCACTGAAAGATACATATTGTTGCAAAAGTCTTACTGTGGGTATATGGTGTAAACAGTCCAACACGCAGGATAATGGAGAATGAAAGTTTATTCACAAATATGCAGGAAAACACGTAGCACAGGTACAGGAAACAATAGTTCTTGCTCAGATTACCAATGTAAACAGACAACAATTAACAGGTAATAACAGTTCAGCACTTTGTTATCTAACAACACAAACAGTCAGCAAATAACTAGTAACGGCAATAACTGCACTTTCAATAGCGCTCAGCTCACCAGCTTCTTAGCTCTCACTGCGGAAGAACTCCAAAGACGTTCGAGCTCCAAGGTTATTCCAGTCAATCAACACACACTCCGTCATCCAAGCGCTCTCCTTATATAGTTTCCCCCGGCAGGCCATGGCGTCACATGGAATTATCTAGTACATTCAAGCGTATCTTCTCTCCTAATGGAAAATATTGAGAAGATTCCAGCACCTTTGAAATCCCATATTTCGTCGCCAAATTTTTCGCCAAGGTCAGGGGTCCAGACGTGGCTGCTGTCGATCATCTCATACTTATCCCTGTAAAACTCTCTTCCCAACCATAAGACTCACATTTCTGGGAAGCGACTTTCCATGTTTGTAACAATATTGAGGGTTTAAAGTTAAAGTCTGTTTAAATGAATCAATCACTTTTAAACATAGCAGAATCATGTTCGGGGATCTTCATTTCAGTGTAATAATATACCGAGTACTCCTTTTCGGAGTTATCTGTGGCGGACCGAACCATTTCTTTCGTAAATGGTATTCAATGCATTTGCAAACTTCATGGAAAGTTTCTCAACGGAAGTCCTATTGTATCGATACTCGACAAAGGCCACTTGTCATACCTTAAACAAAGAAAGACAGAACTTTCCTAAAAATCTCATGCGGCAGAAAGAAGAGGAGAAAAAATATAAATCCATTTTCGTGCTTTGTCTTTTCATCTCAGTACGTGAACCCAGAAAATGCCGCGGGATGCGAATCAGGAAGTATATATCTCTCTCCTGGAGAAACAAAATTTGTTTTGGGGCATTTATTATTATTCTTTTTTCTTCCTTTCTTTCTTCAAAACAAACTGGGAGCGTTATTGGAAGAGACAGCATTTTTGTTCCCTGTGAGTGACGTCGGTTGCTATGGTAACCTGAGATCGGTGGTGACACGTGCTAGAAGTCATAGGTGTATTTTTTTCTTTTAATATGATTTCTTTAAGTTTGAAACTACACAAAAGGAAAAAGAAACCCTGAAATACTGGTTGTAGCTATGGTAAAATCATTTGGGACAAGGAATGTTGTTGAAAGAGATATATATCTTCATGTTTTGAAGCCTTCAAAATCGCTCAGGTCTTTCAAGAAAAGGATTTTAGAGCAGATTTAAATGAAATTATATTGGCCGTGAGCTTTTCCATGGAATATTCTTTGATAGATACTCTGTAGTAGTATAAAAGTAACTGATTTATTTTTAGAATATATATTTAAACAAATTGGTTTCTATCTCTCTCTTTTCTATTAAGGCTTGGGGATGAAAATCAGAATGAAATAAGCACAAAAATATATAATAAGGGAAAATATTTAAAACAAGTTTTAACGGTCAGAATATTTTTTGGAAAATATTTAAGGAATGCAGAATTTTTCGGTTGAGTGTTTCTATTTAGATTTCAGTAATTAAATGCAAAGTTTATTTTGATAAAAAAGAGTCAAACTAGAATTAAATTTGAGGATCTGGGGGAAATTTGAAGGGTATTTTAATCTACTGTGTTTCTGAATTCAGAAAATTGTATGCAAAATATGAGAAAGCAAAAAATTGAATGCCAGAGAATTTTAATGTTTTTCAGTTGGTTTTGTTTAGTTATAAAACGGATAAATCATTTTTCTTTAATGCTTTATTTATAAACAACGTATTGTCAAAAGCTGTGATAATGTGTTTGCTCTTAAATAGTTTGGTGTAAGGTATAGCTAAATTTATTACAAACAAGGTTCCTGAGGATTGATCTTTCCAATGAAAAAAGTAAATGCTTTTTATCTTAGCTTTTGACAATCAATTTTTTATATATATAAATAAACAATATGTGGTAAAGTCAGTCAAAAATTAATGAAAAAGAATTAGCCGAAGTATAATCATAAGAGTACGGATATATGTAGTATTCATTGTAAAAGACTTGAATTTTGTACATAAAATGAATAGTATTTCAGTCTTGTTTTTTCATATATTATGTGCTATTTTATTTTAAGCCTTCGCAGGTGAGTACTGAAAAATTTCTTAATTTTTCATCAAATAGCTTTTCATAAGAGAACTGCAGGTAATAATGTTAATTTCTTGGATGTAAAATTTAAACTTGTATTTGCGTACAAGATTTATCGCACCTAGACCGCTTGCAGATTATCTTTCTATGCAAAAAATAGTGTCATATATAAATGCTGACGCTTTTAACGTGCTAATTTTCTTACGCTGGCACACTTTCTGCAAGTTGTGTGATGTAAAGATTGCACAAATAGAGTGTGCACATTAATTACACATTAATGCGTAATGCACAAAATTTACATACGCTCAGTAAGGCAGACCATATCATCAACAGCTACCAAATTTGGCAGGTAGTTACTTTTTGAGTAGTAGGTGCTTACTAGGAAGTTTTTAAAATATTAATTATATTTTGAATTGATTAAAAATTAATCGGAATCTCGACATTTTTTCTCAATGTTTTAGGAACATGTCGCACAAAACTCATTTTTATACAACTTTAAATTTTAAAAAATTAGCTTTTCAGCGATACCAATTTTAGTTCTATAAAGAATTTTCTAATTTTAATAAATTTTTAAAAATTAATTTTAAATATGATTTGTAAGATTGCTTTTATTGTTGGAATGAAATTTTAAACAGTTTTATTGTTTTATCAAAACTTTCACTAGCGTGCTTTTTCCAGTGTTAAAGTAATGAAAAAAAACTGTTTCCGTTACACATTAACTACAAGCTGATGCGTTACTCACAGAATGCAATTGATGATGCAATTAAGCCGGGCGAAGACAAGACAGACGAATCAAGTTTGAAACACTATTATGCTGGAGATTAAAGAATGATTTTTTTTAAAAAAAAAATGCCTGCTGTATGTTTGCTGTCATGCCTTTTATTTATTTACTAGAAAAATAACCCGTCATGGTATGACGGGTGCAAATTGCTTCTTCATTCGAGAGATTTCCCGTCAAATTTGAGGTGATTAAATAGATATATATGCGAGAGAAATGTTTAACATTGATAGAAAACAAATAAAATAAACATATGTTTTATGACAGGAAATATATATTTTTTATTTACATATTCCTTTATTCAAAAAACTTCTTGGTCTAAAAAAAATCTAGGAAATCTAGTAGATATAATCTAGATAGATAGAAAATCTAGTTTCAAAACAAAGCACTTCTCTGCTTGTCGAACGTTGCGAAAAAATATTATCAAATTATATCATCACGATTGCAATAAATAAAGAGTTGCATCGTGGCGTCCAAACTATATCACGAGCATGATATAACACTGACGTAATTTACTGCTTTCTATCGAAAAACGGAAATTAATTTGAAATATATGATTAATATAATTTAAAATTTCTCGGGAACTATTGATCATAGAGAGATAAACTTTATATCAATCGATAGCAAATTTTATTTCACTATTTTAGAGCTATTAAATTTGAAATTAGCAAGAGAATTACTCTTTTAAATTTAAAATTACTGAAATTTAAGTTCTCTAACAATGAAATAATGCTGTTTAACGTCTCGCAGTGCTATGCCGCGAGTTTTATTGTTGGTGACGTCAGAGCGTTACCGAGAGATCTGGGCTATTAAATTAGTAATTTTGAATATTATGCGTCGTTTCCATTGTTTTTTAGGTAATTTTCAAGTAAGAAATATCTCTTATCAGAATTTTACATCGTTGATAACATACTTGATTTATTATTATCAAAATGTTTTTCAAAGTTTACTGCTCCTCACGCACTAGAATATACATTCCTCCCTTAAAATAACAGCAAATTGTAAACTTTTGTTTTATATCTAAGCTAGTAGCGTTCTGTTATCTCTCATTTTGGGTATGTATCTTATATAATATATTCTTTTATTTCACTCTTATTTCTTTTCGCAAATGTCTTTATTATACTGTCTACATATGGATGTCACTTCATATATCATTCCTCTACGTTCTTTAATAACATAATAATGAACTACTAGTGATTAATGTTCGGCTTGTATTCCAAGAATGTATGTGTGAGAGAGAGAGTGCGCTAAGGAAAATGCTCCATGACCTTTGTTTAAATTGTTAGCTATAATTTGCGTACGCTTAGGCACCTGCTTCCTTTAATTATTGGCGACAATTTGCATGTATGCATTCTTATATTTGTCGGGATAAAAATATTCGTTGGGTAGAAAGGATAGCAATAGTATCAATAACTGATTTGTATCAAAACAAAATAAAAGAGTTTTCAAGAAATTAAATCGATGAAATTCTATAAGCATTCTGCAGAAAGTTTATGTAAGGATTTAACCACTTAACTGAATAGTTTTCTTTGCTATCTAATAAGATGACCCCTCCTGTTTTGGAAAGGGGCTGTCGTTTTCATTCATCTAAGAAGACATAGGATACTTAAGATGTTTATGGATCCTACATATTTTTTGTGTCAAATTATAAAGCTGATTAATGATTCAATTTTAGTTTATAAGACTAAAATTTAGATAATTCGATGCACGAGTATTCTCGGGCTGTTAAGTTAAGCGGTTAAATGACATTTATACAGGCTTCTGTAATAAGATCTGTCAATTGATATATCTACGTTGCTGCGGACAGAAAAATATTTCGACTATCAGAATACTTAAGAGACAAATGTAAGCATCACCAATAAAGTAGTGTCTTTCACTAGTGAAACAGATGACATTGATATAATCTTTGTCCTTCATACGTGAAAGAAGCTCTTTAATAGGTTATGTATGTCAAAGATGAGATGTATCATGGCAGTTACAGAAGAATGAGATGATCGAATAGAACCTATTTATTACGTTGTTCTGTATAAGTCTCAATGCCAGCAAAAACAAAGCAGGAACAAACCCAGTGGATATACATCCGTTTTGAAACGAGCAGAACTGCAAATATTGTTTTTTAGGAGTTGAGATAGTTTGTTCCCATAAAGTGAAGTATTTGTACAGAAAAACGTCGCTTAACCCTTTGCGGCGCAGTGTGCTAGCTGATGGCACACCTAATTTCACTCGCTTCTCGACTGTTAAATTCAACTATAAATGGAAAATAATTGGTTTAGGATATGGCAAATTGTACTCCTTTTAGAATGTATATAGCAGCCTTATGAAATTTTGTTTCGGAATAGGAATTATTAGATATAAAGTTTGGGAAAATTCCTTAACTCGAAGATAAGAAATTTTTTCAGTTCTGGACATTTACAATTTTAGCAAATTAACTCGAAAATTTTCCTCCAATATTCTTGAAGATTTAATTTATGATTTTCTGTAATATTCAACAATATTTTTTGAGTTTATCAAGGTGTCTGTTTCTAAGGGGGTTCTCTTATGAAGAGGGTGACCCCAAAGGGGGATGACCCCCCTCGGTATGAAGTAAGTTTTTATTATTTTTTGTAGATTCTATATCTAGACAATAAACTAAACCAATTCATGATGTTTTCTCATCATATTTCAAAAAATTTAATGCCTTGCGCCGCAAAGGGTTAACAAGCAACACCACCTATCTCATTTTTTTGAAATTTCAAAGAGGAAGAAAATACTCAATTTTTAGCAATAACGAATATTTTTATGTTTTTCTTACGTCTGGCAGCGTCTCATGCTTACATCAAATGTTAAAAAAATTAAGAAATATTTGTGTTTTTTTACTTCCTCTTTGAAATTTCAAGTGGTGTTGCCTGTTAATAGATGAAAACCTCTTTAGTGCATCATTCGAAGGACCACTCCAAAACGATGCACCAATGAGAACGACGCATTATCGAAACTTTTTCAACAAACGATACACTATTCACTTTAGATGCACAATATGCTTTTTAATACGATATTAGACTTATTTTCATGTATTATTATGTTTATAATGTCAGACAATATAAATAAAAATGAAAAAAATTTAAATAGTATGAAATTAAGTTAGGTATTATTATTTAACTAGAAAATCAACCGTCATGGTATGACGGGGGCAAATTGCCGCTTCATTCGAGAGATTTCCCGTCAAATTTGGCGTGTTTAAATAGATATATATGCGAGGGAAATGTTTAACATTAATTGAAAACAAATAAAATAAACATATGTTTTATGACAGGAAATATATTTTTTTTATTTACATTTCTTTATTCAAAAAACCTCTTGGTAAACAACATTCAGTGTGAAGTATTTTTCGTTGTTTAACAATTTTTCTTGTACTTCAAATGTCTTTGTGTAAATTTTAAACTTTGCCAAAAAATATTATGAAATTATATCATCATGATTGCAATAAATGACCAGATGCATCGTGGCGTCCAAACTATATCACGCGCATGATATAACACTAACGTAATTTACTACTTCTATTAAAAAACGGATATTAATTTGAAATATATGATTAATATAATTTAAAATTTCTCGGGAACTATTGATCATAGCGAGATAAATTTTATATCAATCGATAGCAAATTTTATTTCACTGTTTTAGAGCTATTAAATTTGAAATTAGAACGAAAATTACTCTTTTAAATTTAAAATTACTGAAATTTAGGTTCTCTAATATTGAAATAATGCTGTTTAACGTCTCGCAGTCTTATGGCCCGAGTTTCATTGTTGCTGACGTCAGAGCGTTACCGAGAGACAGATCTAAGCTATTATATTAGTAAATACAGGAAATTGAAATGAATGGAGTTAAGTGTTGCCTGCAGCACTTTTATCACTGTAACACTTTTATTGTAAATGAACTTATATTTTAACTGCATCACACGTACTTTCTTGAGTAATTTACACCTACATATTTCTTGAATTTTCATCTCAAAACAAATAACAACAAAATACATTTCTCATTATTAGATATATTGTATTATTTTAAATCAATTTATATCAAAATGTATAGAGATTAAAATGACTGCCTTGAAAGCAATGTTTCCCTTTTTTCTTTATTCTTTCTTTTTAAATGGAAGATTGCGAGGAAACTTTGGAAATTCAATTTTGTCTCCAATAAAATTCTATTAGCTTTCTCTGCATTACCTTTTAAATTTTGATTAATTAAATGAGCGTTCATTGAATTTTTAGCCTGAAAAGTTTTTTTCCCAGTTCCATAGCGTATGAAAAAATTTTTCAGTGTTCGGATGCTTTTAATGAATCTTAAAAAGATCACTGCCTCCATCTTCTTCACGCTACGCATCCTCAATCAAATCTTCAACTGGGCACATTTTGGATGTAATTAAGTCTTCGAGACAATTAGCACAATTTTCAAAATAAGCGCTTGCTCTCAAATATTTCCAGTCATTTTCATTTCCAATGTCTGATATAAAAATGCGCCTTTTAGCCAGTTCAATTGTGCGAAAAAAATATAATTGTTTTTATTTGAGCATAAAAATGAAATATCGATGTGTTGGGAGGTCAGAGCAGGCGCCGCATTATCGAATACGTGTGATGCCATGGGATTTTTTAAAAACATTAAAATGTGTAAGAATGAATTCGGATCAAGTCAAAATGACTAACTAATAAGCGATATACTAATTTGGTTTTACTGTAAATAATTAATAGTTCATCGCCATACGTTTTAACATGATAATGTTAATAAGCAGGGCACTATCTGAAATGAAGCAAAAATTGCTCAAAACTCTCTACAGGACAGACCGCTGGACCCAGATCTACTAAAATTCGCACATACTTAGCTAGTTGTTACGAAGAAAAAGATTTTAGAAATTCTTATCTAATTTTTAGTTAAAAATTAATCGAAATTTTAATAATTTTGGAGCATATTGTCGCACAATTTTTACACCACTTTAAAATTCAAAAATTAGATTTTCAGTGATATCAATTTTATTTTCATATAAAGTTTCTCTAATTTCAAATAACTTTTTAAAAAAATTATCAATATATATTAGAACAATACTTTTCATTGTTTTATGATAGTTATTGCGTCTAAACTCGTTATTGCGTCTCGTTGAGATAATATTAACCCTTAAATGCCCTGTATTGCATTTTAGCAACATACCCAATTTTGTCGGATTTATCTCTACTAATTCGGATTTATCTCTACTAATAATAAAGGAGAATGTGTGTGTTGACGCTCTACAGGGTAGAGCACTGGACTTAGAGTCACGAAATTTGGCACAAACATACTTTGGAGGGTGAGAATATGCAGCTAGGATCCTTTTTTCAAAATTTTAATTAATTAAAAATTAAGTGAACTTTTTGCGTTTTCCCTTAATAACTTCCGAAAATATTACAGCATAAAAATGTGCAAAACATTACCTTTCCAATGATATCAAATAAGTTGCCATATGACTCTTTCTCTAATCTTAATGAATTTTTAAAAATATTTTTGGCATAATTTACAACAATACTTTTCATTGTTGCAAAGCAATTCAAACCGTTTTCATTGTTTAAACAAACATTTAATTGCGTGTTTCTCTATCATTGTTGAAAGATAAGGTAATATCTTAATGTTTAATACTATGATTTAAGCATATTTTCATCCCGCTAACACGCTGGCTGGAAGTAAAATGTGCCGCGCCATTTTAAAGTTAAAATCAAATGCATATTTTGCAAGAGGAATAAGAGTGAAGTTGATGCCGACAATGTGCAATTTGATGCTGCGTGACACAGCCAGCTACTTGACTCTATTAGGGACGTTCATGCAGACAACGAACAGAACAGGCGCAAAGCAACTGAAAGAACATGGATTAAATGTCTACCACAATTTGAAATTGTTAAGGGAACCATGAATATCAAATTATACGTAAGAGATTCAATTGAAATTATATTCCCGGCGAACAAGCTGATCACCGAAGGCGGCAAGTTGAGAATAAGATTGAGGCTGTAATGCCTGTTGTTGCCAACAGGATACATATTGAAAATGTTATTAAAATAATTTACAGCATATAGAAAGCAGCTTGAGTGCTGATGAGAAAAAAAATTAATGTTTTTCACTTGCGGTTACTTCTTTTTTTTTGCTTTCTTTTTACGCTTACGAATAACATATTTTATTCTACAATGTTGAAAGAAATCCCTTATCCTTATTATCAGCTCTTAAAATTTAATATGTTTAATATTATAGAATTTTACAAAGAAATTTTTTTAATAGACTAAAGCCTAGTTTTGAGATTGATAACAAACTGATTTTTAGCCGTAAACCGTACTTAAAACAAAATAGATTTTTTTCAAAGTTTTCTCACATGTTTTGTACAAAAAACGAAAGTCAAAAAACATATTTAAATCAATCTTTGAAAAAATCAGGCATTTCAGGGTTAAATACATTTTCTGTGTGTACTTTAATTCTTGCTATAATTAAAATAGTTTTTAAAAATAATACAAAGACAGGCGACCCGAGCTTAATCATTATCATGCTACGATATTTTGAGCTAGAAGTTCAAGTTTCCATTAATTATTTTTTCCTTATTTATCAAATAATGTTATGAACATTCATTTTAATTAGGTTCGTGCTTTATTTGAATGAATTCCGCAACAAAACGCTTAGCATTCAAAGTTTTTACAACAGTATTTTACTTTATACTTCCAAATAAGCTGCGGAACTCACAGACTTTTAGAGCCAAGCGTTTACTCTAGAATTCCTACCAACTGCTCGGGGCGAGTAAAATTTAAAGCATTGTTCGATCTTCCTCGACTCGATAAAGTAGTTTACCTTTCTCATATTTTCAATATTGGAATATTCTGAATAGAAGATTTTGAGATCAGGATGTATGCGGAAACTTTCGCTCAGGTTTGCTAAATTTTTACTCCAAAAATTCGATTAATTCCTTTTTGCTGAGTAATTTATGGAGAAAGTAAAAGCTATCGCAACTGTAAAGCCTGCTAGCTCTGTTTAAAAGCAAAAGTGCCAAAGGGGATTTTATAAAAATAATAATCTAGTAGAAATATTTTTTATGCGCCTCACTACTATTGCTGCATAGAGAAATGGCGAGAGATTCTTGCTGATTATGCAAGTAATTACGTTTTAATGACTTTCCCTTATACGAAGTATACGCAGAAAAAACCTTGATATCGTCAAATCATCCAACCTCAAGATTTTGATTAATTTTGACTTCCATGAGTCAGAAATTTTTTTTTTTGAATTATAGAAGCGTGTGTCTGTCTGTCTCTTCATTTGTTTGTGAACATGATAATTCAGAACCGCATTTAAATTATTGAATTTCGGTATGTGGTTTTTACATCAAACTTGCACACTGGTGTCCAAAAGTTAAAGTTGGGAAGACTAACAACAGTAATATTGAATTGTATGAAAGCTGAATATTCTGAATATTCATGTATACTAATAAATAAAATCTATATATTTAAAATAATTCGGTAATATATTCTTCACAGAGCCAGCCAGCCTCAACCCCCTGACTGATTTTGACAATGTTTGTTTCATATGAAAGCTTATGACGTCTAGATATGTCATCAAGGATCGCTTGCCCCCCACCACCCCCATTTTTGAAAGAAATAATAAACTCTTTCCCACTGTACATTCTGTATGGGGAAAAAAACCTTTAGATAGTTCGCCAGTAATAACCATCCGACGGATTTCGACAATATTTTTTTAATTGAAAGGTTATGACCTCTAAATATGTCAACATGGGTCGCCTTCCCCCCCCCCACCCCCATTTTTGAACGAAATAGAAAAAACACCTCTCCACCATACATTCCCCAACTAAAAAAATCTGCAGAAAAAAAAATTTGTGGAAGTTTTTTTAAGATTTCTGCAGATTTTTCGAAGACAGAAAAAATCTGCATTTTTTCTTCAATTTAATCTGCAAAAAAATTCTTGTTATATTTTTCTGTAAATATTCTGTAGATTTATGAAAGGCAGCTAAAAGTCTGCATTTTGTCTTCAATTCAATTTGCAGTTATTTAGAAGATATTCACAACATCATTAAACCTGACCAATAATCTGTTGATTCTTTGGAGGTTTAAATGCAATTTCATAATATCTGCATATCTTTAAATACAAATTTTGAACCATATTCTCTAATATTGCAGCTTTATTTTCCGATATAGATCAAAATTAGAATGTAATTATCACTATTGTTTAAGTTCGCAGCAGACAGGATTTTCATCAGTTCCTTTTTTTAATTAGTGATATCGACCATATACTTGTATAGAAAAGGAATGCATCATCAGAAAAAATTTCCCAATCGAAAATTGCCTTAGGCATTAAATTTTTTTAATATGCCACTGAATGAATTCTAAATTAATCTTTAAAATAAATATTTGATGTTTTAGCATTTTAAACGCTTCCCCCATAATTTAACTAATTTCCAATTATTTTCCCAACTGTCTTTCTGGCTAGTTATTTTCCTCCATAAAGAAATGAAAAGTGGATCTTGCGCCCTTTGGATGAAGAGAAGGCTTTAAAGAAACAAAAAGGTGAAAACGAGTTTATTGAAACAGAGAATCTAAATTATTGAACAGAAATATTACTAATCTCATCTATTATTCATCTCTACGACTTTGAAACACGTGTTCTGACCATGGCTGATTTTTATACCACTAAATGGCGAAACTAGAGCTATGGTGACGTTAAAATCCGAATAGATTATTTTACCCCCATCTTTTGTAGTCCGGTGTGGTCATGTGGCTAGTGCTCCTGCGTGCCAACTCCGTGAACGCGGACTCGAATCCCGGGCAGGATGAGTTTGAAGTTTTGTCACAATCTGCATCGACATCGTACAAGTAAATTGAATTACAAATTAGATTAATTGAAATTAATAATCAAGCCTTGACTGTAGGAAAATCTGAAGGTATTTGGAACATAGTTTTCTTTAGATATTCTACATTTTTTTCTGCAGAAAATCTGAAGAAAACATGTTCCAAGTACCTTCAGATTTTCTGAAGATTTTTTAAAAAGATTTTTGGCAGATTTTTTTAGATGGGTTCTCTATATGTTTTTCCGATTTCGTTCGAAATGGGGGTTGGTGGTGGTGGTGGGAAACGACCTTTGATGACATATCTAGACGTCATAAGCTTTCATATGAAATGCAAATTGTCGAAATCCGTCAGGTGGTTGTTGCTGGCGCACTGTCCAAAGTTTTTTTTCCGCATAGAGAATGTAGGGGAAGGTGGTGTACCTTGGACATAAGTGTACCTTGAACCTATGCCGATTTTAGCGCCATCTGTATAGATGTATAGAAAATGCTATATGTATTTTGTACACTTGCCACCAGACGTCCCAGTGAATCTGAACTTATTTGTCAAGCTGCTCATTTGAATGAATGAATCCTGAAAAAGGAAATTGACCCATCAAAAGTAATTTTTTTCTGTTGAATTTTGTGTTAATAGTTCCTAAACATACATAAACTACTTTATAGTAAAAAGCCTAAATTATAAACCACAGTTTTAGCTACAATAACATGTGTTAGAAATTATGTTAAAACTAACCTCAATTTAGTAGTCAGCCATTTTCCATGAAATGACCAAGTGGTGTACCTTGGACCATGACCAAGTGGTGTACCTTGGTGCATGGCAGTGGTATTCTACCACTTACGTTGTGAAAAAATGTGATGTAATGTGGAAGTTACCACATCCCATGTTGACTGGAGGATCAGAAAGGCAGCTTCGGAAATTAACATTTGGAATTGACTTGTCTAATTACAATGTTGGTTAAGCCTACTCATAGGAATGAAACTGTTGCTGTAATAATTTTATATTCGGTCTAATCTAAGACTTCATTAAGTAAAAGTGCTCATGAACATTTTTCTGTAGCTAAATTACCAATAAATGTTTATGTTCAAACTATTCGGTTAGAGTTTTTAAATCTAGAAATAGCTGGTCCAAGGTACACCATACCCAGGACCAAGGTACACTACCCATGGTGTACCTTGGCCCTATTTGCAACTTTTTTCAAAATTGTAAATAATGCACTGAAATACTTTTTAAAAAAATCTACAAAAAATATATGTTGTGTATAAAGGCCTAAAATATGAAAGAAAAATTGTTTTGTTACCTTTCTTTTAGTAATTATCCAATTAAAAATTAAAAAGTAAAAATAGGACCTAGGTACACCACCTTCCCCTACAGTAGGAAAGAGTTTTTTCGCTCCCCCCCCCCCCCCCCGGGGGGGGGGGGGGAGGGACAGGCGACCCTTGATGACATATCTAGATCATAAGGCTTCATATAAAATAAAAATTGTCGAAGTTGGTTATTTAGTTGGGGCTTGGAAATTTCTAAAATGCTTACCCATAGACAATGAACAGGGAAGTGCTTTTTCGATTTGGTTCGAAAATGGAGGGTCGGGGTGGGTGGGGACAGACGACCATTGATGGCATATCTAGACATCATAACCTTTCAAATGAAAAAAAAATTGTTGAAATCGGTTTGGTGGTTGGGGGCTGGCGAACTGTCTGAGGGTTTTACCATATTTTTTTACATATATAGATCCCAACAGTTCCGTCACAATGGCGTGTCAAAAATATTGTAAAATACCTATTGTAGGTGATGGAAATTGTTTAGTTAGGGCGATATCATTCTTTATTTATGGATCTAAGACATTTATGCAGAAATTCGTGAAAAATTTATACAAAACATTACAACTAGATGAAGTTTATTGAAATATTTTACGACTTTAAAGGAATCTGTTGTCTACAAAAAATATGAAATTTACTATGGTTTTATGGTCTGTTCCACTGATCTTCATGCAGTATTTTAAACTGAAAAAATTAGTGGCTGAGAACCTCGAGGCAGCGAGGTGGCAGAGGTAGTGCTGAGAAAAATGGGTTCTGGCCGCGAAACCGCCCGTATGACGGCGAGAGCGGATAATAGATAATTTAAATTGCAGTTTGATGATTAATATTCGAATATTTAAGTTTAAAAAGTATCAATTTGTGGAAAAATCCTCATAGTTTTGTTTCTCTTAGAGAACAAAAGCAGTTCAGCTCTTGAAATGCCCATATCTTTTTTGAATCTAAACGGAAATAAACTGGCTTAAATAAAATACGTTTCCCTATATAACGGGCTTCCAAATTATAAAAGAAAAATTACACTACGTTTCGAACATGTGCAGTAGAATATTATTTACTACAAATACTCATATTTCCTGTAATATTTAGCGTCTTTAATTCAAATTTTAATACATTGCCACTCTAACATATTGTGACTTATTCTGTAACTTTCGTATAATTGGGGGAAAATCTGCATGTTATAAGCAAAAAATATGCTTTCGTGACCGAATCTTCAATGTAGAACGTGAGTTCCGACAATTGTATGGCCCACGATTCTCCGCAATTGATTGTGAACCATTGTATCCGTATTAAATCCAAATGTTTCGTATCTAAGAACTGTGCTTAACTTTTGGACATTGATTGGGTATGGGGTACTTTGCCAAAAGTGATCGGATTCTGTAACCTAACTTTGGACCAGAATATCCAAAGGAAAAATAGATGTTTCTGCGCTATTTGATTTTACTGTCGATTCAAATTATACAAACTATATTTGCAAATATTTTTAAAAACATGTGTTGCATTTCGTGTTGAATGAAAATATGCGATATGTAATTGTTTTCTTTTTTTTACCTCTGCTTTGTCATTGATATCTAGCGGAAATATTTAACACATATGCACTCCAGAAACAAACACGGCGGTTTATTAGCAAGAAACAAGGGGACAAAAATTGTAATCCTTCGTTAGCTGCGGAAGATCCCTCAGGTCTCATGTATATGTTACAGGCAATGTATGAAACGCCGGCATTCTATAGAATGCCTAGGAATTTTATAGAATGCCGGGTGTTTTTTGGCGAAGTATGAAATATCAGAATTATTTCAGACTTTCCCTAGGCGTTATATATAATACATAGGCATTCTATAGAATGACAAATGCTATTTAAGCAAAATATGAAAAGAATATCATTATAAGACCATTATTTAAAAGACGTGCATACTTTAAAAATACAAATGTTATTTTGAAAAAATAATGAAAGAGTGCCATTAAAAAAACTTTTATTCAAAATACGTGAAGAAAAATGAAAGACGTACAGAACAAAATGTATGCCTTTCTTATAACATAACAATATGAAATTTGAACCTACTTGTTGCATTAATAAAGGAAATAATTTTATTTTGAATTGCAATTAATTTTATTTCTTAGAAAAACAAATCGATGATGTATTTCATACTTTACCGGTTTGTCATTTGACATTCTATAGAATGCCTAGGGAATGTCTGAAATCTTTTCCGCTGCTAGGCAACGTTAGCAAAAGACAAATATATCGTTGCCACACTATTTTTATAATCTTGAGAAAAGAATTAATAATGATTGAACATGGAATTCGATGTAAGTGAGTGATGTAATGTTTGTGATGTAAGTGTATGTGTTTGTTTTACATGTTTGTGCTGTGGAAGACGTCGAATAAACATATTATTTTTGATAAAGAAGGCTCCACGATTATTCATGCTATGATGAAATACACCACAATGGTGCCACTAAAGACTTTTAGCTGGTGATAATCGCAAAATTACACATGTAGGTTCTGAGGTGAAGCAAGGACAAAAAAAAGTATAGTAATGATACAGAAAATTGTTGTTTCAACTTTTTATATTTCAGCATTAAAAGAACAAAATTATTAATGGTACTATTTGGCACCTTTAAGTAAATAAATTCTCGGATTTAAGACAGCATAAAAAGTGCTATCTTCGGGTGATAATTTTGTGCAGGAACACTTGAGAATCACGGAAACAAAACCAGCATTAGCAAACCGTCAATGAGAAAGATAATCTTGAGTACTTTTAACACTTTGGAAGTTGCACATGTTGATAGATATCTGCGGAATACGTTCACTTTTTCATTTTTGATATACAGCGTGTCCACACTTATCGTGGTCCAATAACTAATTTCGAAACCATTAAAGATAGACGTATAGTTACAATTGGAAAAATGCTTTAATTGAAGAGAAGAATTATATTTATATATATATATATATATATATATATATATTGAGTCTATAAATATATTTCTGAAAAAGTTACAAATTCTAGTTTTTTTATACGGTCCCTGGTCCTATCAGTCATATTTAGTAAAATATTCTTCACACACTAACATCTTAAACAAAAAAGATCCAGTCGTCTGCGACTAAAACTGACCGAGTTTTGGAGCTTTGAAATTCATAATTTTAAACCAATCAGCGGTCTCGTCGAGCAAGTGTTGCGCATTGATGGTGGATCGTTTTCGAGACGGCTATTGGAATGGTGTAAAGTGGTCTAAGTCAGCGATATTCAAAGCTCAATAACTCGGTCTGTTTTAAGTGAGGAAGAGTGGATTTTTTTGTTTAAAATGATAGTGCGTGAAGAATATTTTACTAAATATGAAGGACAGGTCAGGGGGACCGAATAAAAAACTGGAATTCGTAACTTTTTCAGAAATATATTTAGTGACTCAAAAAGCATATATTATAATTCTTCCCTTCATTTAGAGCATTTTTCCAATTGAAACTATATGTGTGTTCCTAAATAAATAAAAATACTAATAAAGGGAATTATAATTGTGGAAGAGTTAAAAATAATAACAGACAAGGATAAGAAGTAAGAATCTGGTGGATGACTTCATAAGAGGCCATACATTCATGCAGATTCAAAAATTGAATAGATTTTCTGTAGAGGAAAAAAAACTTTAAGGTCTGATATTTAATATCCTCTAAGGCCTGAACCCATTCCGGAACGTATTGGAAAGAAAAGCATTTATCCACAAAGAAGAAATTAAAAGCAGTCTTTTAAACAAAGTATGTATTCCTAAAGGTTTAGAAATTAGCTATTGGACCACGATAAGTGTGGACACCCTGTAGAGATTGTCTTGAGTAAGCACAGTTGAGATTTGTATTTTTACCTGAGCTTGTAACTAAATCATATCCCGCACACAATGTATTAAAGGATTAAAAGGGGACCCTTAAATGAAATGAACGAGAATATTTGAAAGCTCTTTCTTGCAAATTCCAGAAAAATGCTCTACACTAGGTATGGGCAAACTACGACGCCCTTATAAGTTGTATCCGGCTCGACGTACATTTTAAAATAATAGTATGGTAATTTAAAATAATAATATAATCAGTGCATCCCACTCCGAACCAGACTATCCGAAAATTTTAGAAAAGAAACCACAGTATAATTCATCTCATTAGTACTAAAGAATATTGAAAATAACTTTTTCTTGAGTACTTATTGAGGTTTATAATGAAATACTCTGGCCCGCAAAATTCTTTTTGTCCGCTCCGAAAAATATTTGCACATCCCTGTTCTGCACAAAGAGTTATTTAAATATTTAAATCATTTGAATTTTGACCATGATTAAAGTGTGCCACAGCAAATCACTTTATCTAATCTAACAGTTTGATTGCCTAATCAAAATTGCTTTGAACTACGAGTAGTGAAATATTTGTCTTGTATAGTGCTTCGGTTGTATTGAGCAATGCTTGTGCCTTTGATCCATATATAGCAGTTAGTTCTCGGAATAAACTTGGCTTGGCAGTGTCTCTAATACATCGTAAAATCTTCACTAACGAGACAATTTTCTATTATTTCGTTTCCTTGTACTTGAAGAGACATTAAATTTCTAGAGAGAGAAAAAAAATCAAATGAAACGTGAGTGTTCTATGTTCTATTTTCTCGTTGAAAAGAAAACCGCCGCTTAAGAATGTCGTTTATAACGTGAGGTCAAAAATAATTATGTCTAAGTGTTTTCCTCTAAAGACATCGATAAAATTCCTCTAGAAGTATTCAGAATGAAATTTTGAATTGATCGTTCGTGATCAGAATGTATCCCGTCGCTAATTTTGAGCAATTTATCAGAAGAAAATCATTTTTTCCCGCCATCTTGAAATTAAAAATTTTATTAATTTAATAATGCCGCTTCGATTGCCGAACCAAATGAAATGAAACAGATAAACAAAAGATGAATAAACTATTGGTTTTCGGTTGAAAAATTAATATTTAATTCGACATTCTAATTTTTTTTGAAATATTAATGAAACATTTCTAATTCAGATGACTTTCTGTAATATTTATATACACTTTAAAATAAATTCGTTTGTTCATGTTCGGAATTTTGTAATGGAGTTTTCACTACTTCTTAAACTCTTAGGGTTATGAAATGTTCTACATTTGTATGTTCTCGATGGCGGTGAACTATTTTATTGTTTTCAGAACTTAATCACCAATTGATCATTAATTATATTAAATTTCTGTTCCGTACCACTGACGCCACCTTGTAATGAGTTCGAGAAACAGTGGAGGCTCGTCCATTAGGGCTGCAGAGCTGCAGTGCCCCCATGAAATTATTTTAAAAGCTTGTATCTTCGTTTTTATTCCATTGGCTTACTTTTCCACTTTAAGAGTTCAATGATAATCGAAAATAGCAAATAAGGAATGAAAAACGTAAAAGGAAGACGGGAAATAAATCAAGAATTAAGAGAGAGACAGACCGGAGGTGCAGAGAGTTTTGCCCCTCCTAGGATCGAAATTTCGCGCATTGAGTAACTCGGAGCTTTCGGTCGGAAGTAAAAAGCAGCCCTTTCTCCCATTGAAATTAGTACCCGAGAGCTGCCCCTGGAGCAGTTCTCGCTTGGCGCGACTTCCTCATTTGGCTTTTTTTCGCTTTCTCTCAGTAGTCCAGTCATTAAGTAGTTTTAAAATCAAATTCTGTAGGAAATAAAATTCTTTGCTCCTTTATGTTTTTTGGGGTGCTGATTACGAATCTGAGGTTTGTCACCAAAACTTTTGTAGGAAGTTTAGTTATAGTCAAAGAACATGAAAAAAAAATTGCCAGCTTTTTGCTTATAACTCCAAAACTATCAATTTTTTAGTATATCATCATTAGATACCAAAATAACCAGCATAAAATTTCTTACAACTTAGGTCTATACAACTTCTGCAGCACTGCTTTTTTCTGAGCAGACGAGCCGCCACTATCGAGAAACAATGGGTCTCAATATTAAAAGAGGAAAATATGTAAAATGAAAAAAATTGGAAGAATTGGGGAAAAAATGAAAATGTTTGGTCCACTAATAAAAGCATATTTTAAAATATTGCTTTTAATTAAATTTATTCTTACTAATATTGAAGAACCTAGAAGTACCTTTTGGTATCTGGAGAAAACCTGGAGAGGAAACTTTTCTTCAAATTCAATCTTTCCCCAAAATTCAGGCACAGACTTTGGGTCGGTGCGCATTATTTAAGAAGTTTTGATTTATGGCATATATGTTTAAATTAATAAGAAAGAGTGAAGTTTTGGAAGTGCATTTTCCTTTGATTTTGTATTGAAAATCATTGTTTCATTTTGATTCATCAGAGTTTTAGTATTATTATAACATGAAGAGTCCTATTCAACTAAACCCACAAAAAATTGCACTTTAAGCTCTTTTACATTCTGAGTACAGTAACCCCCCGGTTAACCTAACTCGGGTTAACCGATACCCGGATTATCCGAAATGTCTCTGAAATCTCAAATCCAAAAAACACTTAGAAGAAACTAAGGATACTTGACCCTACGTGATTTTCTCTGATTGTGAGATAATTGGTAATTTATGTGTGCCATTTTTATTTGACCTTTGGTTATATGGTCTAATAGAGGGTATTTTCATTCTAATCTGAAAATCCATCGTAATAGTATGTAGGTAAATACGTTTTGGGGGGTCCAAAAGTGAGTTTTCACTTTTTCATACCTCAGTGGATTGGAAGTTAACTATTGAAAATATGATTAATTTAAATATTTCTGAGTTTTAAGCATACTTTTAGCTATAATTTGATATACGATGTTATGCAATATCTTGATTCTAAGTGGTTTAATCTTTAGATTATTTAGAAAAAGTGAAGTTAGGGATACTTGACTTGATTATTTAAAAGCTTTGTTCTGAGTGTGTGTGGACCGAGAATGAGGTTTCTTTATCTTTTGTTTATTATTTATTTTAATTCGGGTGCACGTAGGTGACTTAATTTGACCTGATTGTTCATTCATGGTTTATGATGATTATCGATATATAGGGTACCCATGATTAAAGTTAAGAACACTCAATTACAAAAAATGTATAAGAGCAAACAGGACACCAATTTGTATACGCACTGCTTAGACCATTAGGAATCAATTTATAAAGAAAAAATAATAATAGTTTATATTTTCGCTACCAGAGGAAAAAATGGCGCTGTTTGATTTTTGGCAAATGATCGTTTTGCGTGATTGAGTAGCACTTAATGGACACTTCAACACATAAATATTTTTTAGCAGTTATATATATTTTTTGACAGTTACAATTTATCTTTTGCAAAAGGGCGAGTGAATAGGAATGCAAATTTTTATTTGCCTGATCTTTGTGAATTTTGATTCTGGGGACATTTGAAACGGCTTGTATACTATAATTTATCCGATAGTTGAATAATTTAAAGAACCGAGTAGCATTTCACGTCAGGCAGATCGATAGAGACACTTTGCATTCTGCAATCAATACAGATATTTTGAGAATGCACATGGTACAATAGGTGCAAGGAAAAGATATCGAACACATTTTGCAATATAAATTATAAAATGAATGAAGAGGAGTTGTAAAATATACGTTCTGAATTGTAAAGTTAACAAGTGATTTGTAAATGGGTAAAAATTCCGTAAAATGTTAAAAACGAAGTGTTCCGAGCATTGTTATGATGACATGTTGAAACGTTCATTAAAGTTTAGACAATAAAATGTTCCTTTGTTTTAAGTTTTATGTCTACTTTACAGTCAAGAACAGCCTCCAGCGCTACTTTTATCCTTGGTGGCGAAAATGCAAACTATATATACAGCGATGTTCAAAATTATTAGAATGGACAGCCTTAATTTCGTTTTTTGTTAATAAAATTTTAAAAACTTGATAATTTGCTACTTTGTTTTGATTTTTTAGTACCTTATTTCATCCTCCATAAAGACATATCAGTTTTAGTTATTTCATGAAATATCCCTACTTCTTAGAAAGAATCAGTGTTTTAAACAGTAAATATATTCTAGCTGTTCAAAATTATTCGACTGATTATTCGAATGATGACTAAGATTATATTTAAGTGATAAATAATTGGATTTGTTTTTTTTTCTGCAAATTTTAATAATTTTACAAGACTCCCCAGTAGCAGAAAAATATTGCACAATATTGTATGATATTGAACAATATTCATAATATTGTATAATATTGTACAATATCACATAATATTGTATAATATTGTACAATATCACATAATATTGTATAATATTGTACAATATCATATAATATTACATAATGTCGAACAATATTTACGATATCTTACAATATGTTGTGCTATCTGGGTTATTTTATTTGGCGATTTTAGTTTTTTGGGCTAGGAAACAGTCAAGCCAACAGTAAATCTCAAGAACTAAAAGATTTCTTTTGATCTTCGCCACAGCAACTATAAAGATCGAAAGGATAGGATATCATATGAAAACCTAGCAAAAATGTATAAATTGTCGATATTGATATATTTGTGCAAGAAATCTGAGACGACAGGATTCATCGAAATCCAGAGACGGCGAAACAGAAAACCGAAAGAAAGTACAAGAGATGACTCTATGAATGTAGGATTTGCACAAAATAAGAACGATGTATCGTCAAGAGAGATTGTAAAAGACTTGAAATTGAATGTGTCAATTCTAACAGTTTGCCTTATAATAAAAAATTCAGAGTTTATAAGCTGTGTGCAAAGAAAAAGTTTATACATCTCAAAGCGAAACATGGCAGTGCTCTGGGTTTTTGCAAAAGAGCATATTTCTAAGGATTCACAATTCTGCGACAGTGTTTTATGGTCATACAAAAGAAAATGCGATCTTTTTGAGGTCGAAAAAAACGTGAAAGAGTGTGGGAAAGATAAGGTGAGGCTCTTAAAATGGTAGAGTAAAACACTGAGGCGGAAATGTGATAGTATTGGTATGCTTCTCTCTAAAGGTGTTGGTGAACTTGTGATGATCAACGGTAAAATGACAGTAAGTATGTACGTCGATATCATGTCCCAAAATCTGAAAAAATCCACCAGAAATTTGATTGTAGGTCGACGGTATATCTTCCAACGAGATAATGACCTAAAACACGCGTTAAAGGTTTCCGAAGATTATTTATGAGAAAATAAGACTAAGATACTGGAGTGGCCAAAACAAAGACCAGATCTTAATACCATCTAAAATGTATGGTCAGTTTGGACTCAAAAATTTCCTTATGAAGAGAGAAGAAATCAAAATCATTTTTTTTTGAGACAATCAAAATGAATGGCGCATTATCAACCAGAGGACAACGCGGAAATTGGTTGATAGCCTGAATCAAAGACTGAAATTAGTGACTGAGACCAAATAAAGGCACATATAAACATTAAGAGTGATTTTTAACATTTAAATATTGTTATCTTATATTTTCGTTGTAAGTTTTTGATTGGTCGAATAATTTTGAACAACAGATAATTTAGAGTTATATGAAAATGTTCCAATTTTGGCCTATTTTGCGATAGAGTTTGAATTATTTGAAGATTTTTCTAATGAATACTATTGAATTAATTATCAAATTAATATATTTGAGATACAAATATATAAATTTATTTTCTACAATAAAAAGTGTAAAATTTTCTGTAGTATTCTAATAATTTTGAACAGCTCTGTATAATATGCAAGTGGGTGACACAATAATTTGAACACTTTTGGACTTGCACATTTTTTCAAATATCTCCAGAAAGCTGAATGGATTTTCCCTGAATACGTAAAGAAAAGGCTTGAACTCATATTTTACACTGAAGATTCAGCCACGAGGGTGTTTAGGAGACAGACTAGAAATTGCTTAAGAAGACAATTTTATTTAGGACTCTCCCCGTTTCACAGAAAGCTGATAATAATTTAGAACTTTCATCAATGGTTTCGTCTGATGTTCACAATATTTACATTTATTTTCGTAAAAATAGCCCGAATATTCAGGAAGATATAAAGGTTATTCTTAATTTTTCGGCATTGCAAAGATATTCCAAAAGAAAAACAATTCAAAGATAGTGGAATTGCAGCCGGTTGAATTTCAGCTGCCATCAAAGAGAGGCTAAATGATGAGTGTTTTCCCACAAATTGATACTTTTTAAATTTGAATCTTTGAATCGTTAGCAACGAACTATAATTTAAATATGTATTTAATTTATAAGTATACATGGGTATTAAGGATATTAGGCTGTGATAAAATTCAGCATTACCATTGGAAGATTCAAGTTTCAAAAATATTAATTTGCGCAAGAACCCTCATGATTAAGTTTCTCTTATAGAGCAACTAAAATTCACCTCACTTCAATGCAGATATCTTTCTGAATCTTACCGGTATTCAACTGGAATTTTTTATATAAGTTGCCTTAATTATCTGGCTTTGAAGTTATGAGAGAAAAATTATACTACGTTTCGCATATGCGTGGTAAGAAATTATTTAATACAAATATCATATTTCCGTTAATATTCAAAGTATTCACAAAGTTACTGCAAATTTTAATGCAATGCTTCTCTAACATATTGTAAAGTTTTCATATAATTTTGTTGAAAAATGTGCATGTTATTAGCAAAACACAAGCGGGGAAATTTAATATTTTAAAGAAAACTTTTATATTATCCAGAATATTAGTGCTGTTTTTACAAAAATGCATGCAAATATTGTGGAAATTAAACAAATCATAGAAGAAAGCTGAAATTCATAATCAGCGTTCTGTGAAACGAGGTGAGTCCTAAATTCCTTTCTTCTTCAGAAATTTGTAGTCGGTCTTGTATATTCCCTCTAGACCGAATCCCCACTGTAAAATGGGAGTTCATGCCTATTCGTTACATCGTCGAATTTTAAAGAAAATCAATCCAGCCTTTCAGGAGGTACTCGAACAAATGTGCAAATCCAAAAGTATTCACATTATATATCCACCTACTTGTATATATTATATACAGGATGCCCACTTACATAAGGGCCTCCCCTCCTTAACTTCAGAACTACGACAGCTATAGCCATTAAGGAGGTGTCTAGGTATAGTGAAATAGATATGTGCTAAACAATGAGAATGCTTACATCGCTAACTGGTGGAAAACTCCGGAGTTAGCGTTCCTATCTCAAAAACGGTACAAGATAGAAAGAAAAATCAATTACAAATTTGTAGAGCATCATCGATTTTGTACAAAAAGACACCTTGGAGACATTGATACGAAGAAGAGAACACTTAAAAAACGCAGTTGTTTGTTCGCAATTTCCGAAATTGTGACGATACAAAATATGGGGAAAAGGAGAAAATGTTGTCTTTTCGACAAAAATAACTCCAATATACTTTTTCCTGTGGGAATAATTCAAACAGCAAGTTCATGCGACTTCTCCGACAACATTGCAGTGCCTTCAATGACGTATTACTATTGCTTATACGAGAGCACCAACTGATATGCTAAACGTAAAATTCAAAACGGGGCCCATGTCTCTATTGTAGTTGATGGAGGGTAGTTAGAACTCCGAAAATAAAGTAGCTTGTGATTAATAGTTGTTTTTTCTCTTTTTAACACGTTTCGTCAAGTAACAGAGTTGGAAATTACCAGCAAATAAATGAGCGTTTTAAGTGTTCTATTCTTCATATTAATGCTTCCCAAGATGTCTTTTTGTACTAAATCGATAATACTCTACAACTTTGTAATTGACTTTTTGCCTCTATCTTGTACCATTTTCAAGATAGGAACGCTAACTTTGGAGTTTTCCGCCAGGTGGCACTGTAAGCTGTTTCATGGTTTGTCGTTTAGGGCTGCAGAGTTGCAGAACCCACTAAAATTATTTTAAAAATTCGTATTTTCGTTCCTATTCTTATCTGCTAACTTTTCCACTCTCAACGAAAATGGAAAAGTAATATAAACGAAAATAAAGTCAGAAAAGAAATAGACAAGTAAAGATAGACATAGGATGGGGTAGCACACTAAATAGTTTTGGAAAACTCAAAAATTCCCCATTGTGCAAAGCTAAAAGATATGATGAGCGAAGGTGAAAAGCTTTTCTGTATTTGAACTTAGTCAGAACTGGATTTTCGAATGCTCCTCCTTGGCGCTAGGCCAACCTGTGTTCTTTGTTCTTTTCTTTCTTTTCCACCCTCAATCACACCCAAGGTTAGCTTCCGTGCTCTTGGTTTTTTTTTCTTCGATTTTTCTTTCATTGGCTGTTTCCCGGTTTCGGATTCCCGCTCATGGTGTCTCAACGTTTGGTTACTACTGAGAATGTGGCTGGTTACTATGTATTCGTTTTTTTTTGTTAGAAGTCACTCGCCGAAAAAGATACGAAGATAATTTTTTAAAATACAGTTCGGATAATTACAATCACAAATTTGGGCTATTTAAAAGTAAAGCTATTTTTGAAAAATAGTATTTCAATTGTATTTTATTTATATTCTTGTAGTACTGCTTATTTCTAAGCATATTCTGCCAGTGCTCTGGATAGATGTCGAAAGTCCACAATTATTGTAAATATTTTAATTTTTTTTGTAAATTCTTCAATTAATGTATTATTTGAGCATTTTTTAGATTGAATAGAGTTAATAAATGTATTATTATTTCTCTTTTAATAAAATAATGAAATATGTCTATTATTCCTAAATCACACATTAAATTACTCGAAAAAACAGCAGTGAGAGGTATGAAAAAGTGGTCTAAGTCAAAAAATTTGCCTTCTGTTATATGTCTCTGTTAGTTTTGCGAACAGAAGCGTGCAACTTTGTTTGATCATAGATGAATTTAGAGGTACATTTTACTAACTGACCTTTTTGCCCTATGGTAGCCGTATAAAAATTTAATCTTTGAAACTTTTTATTATCAATCCCCACAGAAGTCAAAGTGTTTCCAGATAAATTCTCACTTTATTTGACGAAACCTTTTTATTGGAAATACATGTATTTTATTAACAATCCCCACAGTAGCCAGAGAGTTTTCATCCAAATTTCCATCTTATTTGATGAAACTTTGTCATTGGAAATGTATGTCTAGGAGCAATATTTAAGGAAATAAAGGCTTGCTCCACTTTTTTGGGACACCCTGTATAACTCCGAATAATATTATTTTGGCTTTAATGAATAACGGGAAGGATTCCAGACAACCGTAAAGCTTCAGTAAATTATAAATACGTATCTTTTTTTATTCGTACATAATTTCACTGATGTGCAATTTAGAGGCCAACAGATGTACACTCATTTCTTTTACCGGGCAATAAAAGAAGTCTAGTCAACTGATGGGACTTTGTAGGAGGGAAAAGGGGAAATTATGCCTTCGTCAAAAAAATTATTTTATTTACAAAGAAACTGGGAATGGAAATAGAAGCAGTTAACGGAATTTTTTTCTCCAAATAAAATTTATCACATCGAAACAAAGTCAGTTTTCTCATCCCTAAATATCGACTCATCCAATTTTCCCCCATCCAGAATCCAATCATTAAACCTCTCTTTAATTTTCTCTAAACGAGCTTTCTGGCAATCGTCCGGACACCCCTCCGTACCCTTCACCCCTCTCCCCAACCGTCCGGTCGTGTCCCGGGGCAGTTAGAACGATTTCAGGTGCTGGACAGGTAAAGAGACTCCCCAACTTTTTCGCCCCCTTCCCTCTCCCTCTCACACTATTGGTTAGGTCTCCCCAAGCATGCCCAGACGCGCCTGCCACTTGTGGAATCGGTTGTCATGACGACGGCGTCCAGACGACCCTTCCGAAAAGGAGCGACCAAACGATTTCTCGGATAACCCTTCCACACACAAGGTAAGCCCGATCCTTTCTCACCAATATCCTGTTCTTTTCTGTGTGCATTCCTAAACTGTGCGCTTTGTGCATTGCATGCGGGATGGTTATCGGATGTGAATGATTATGGCCTGCAAAATCATTATCGTTTGCAACTACCCTGATGCAGACTTAGTCAGAAGGAGCGATTTTAAAAATGCGGAAGGGAGAAGGCCTGTTTTCCCGCGCTGCACATACTCACTTGAGGCAGACCGTCGGCTCCGGGGACGGAGGAAATCGTCTGCACGCTGATGGGATAGACGCCCCTTCCCCTCTCCCGTTAACTCCTCAGTTCGAACAGGCATCGATTCATTCGAAATTTGCAATACGTTTGTCCGACCACCCCTGCTCCTTTAATTATGATACGCAGTTAAGCTTTCTGAAGTTACTAGATTTTAAAAAATTCAAAGCTTTGTGTTATCTGCGGGAGATAAAAATCGTTTGCTCTTTGATGTTTTGAAGTCGTTTGCTATTAATTGATTTATTATCGCGTATGTTATTTGCTAATTTAATCAATTGAGCTGGAAATTCCGGATGATCTGGTTGTTATAATATAAAATGTTATGGAATCGCTATATTTGTCATGAAAAGTTTCAAATCGTTTCATATTTCTATCATGAGAATTATAAAATTTTATAACATCTAAATTCGTTTTTTTTTAAGATATTTTTAAAAGAATATTTTGCACGAAAGAGATTTAGTTATTATCTCCAGTTATTATTATTTCCAGTTTAACTTTTTTAAGGAAAATGAAAGAAAAGAAGAGATAAAGAAGGAACTATTGTATTTCAATTCGAACTTAACTAAATCACATGATATTTTCTAAAATGTATTTCAATAAATATTTCACTAAATACCGGCTAATATGTCATATAATCTATGTCAATACTTCTTTTAATATTAGATGAAGACCTTTCACATCAATTTTAGTTGCTGTACTTTATAGATTACCTTAGAATGTTTTTCAACTGAAAATATAAAACGTCATCAATATAACCAATAAGAAGCATTAAATATTTATTTTATTTGCTTTAATTTCTGTTCAACTTTAGAGTATCTTTTAACTGAAAATACGAAATGTCATAAAATTTCTAAAGACAAGGTCTTTAACATCTATTTACCCCTAGCTTCTGGTCATCTTCGGGAAATACCTTTCTACTTAAAATATAAGATATCGTAACTTTTTAAAATATAAAACTTTTCATGTTTATTTTAACTGCTTTAGTTTCTGTTACTAGGAGCTATCTTTATATTAAATATATCAGATGTCATAATATTTCTTTTTAAATAGAGCTTTTAACGTTCTTTTAGCAACTTTAGTTTCCGGTAAATATTTTTCTATCAAACTTATAAGATGGTATAACAAATTCCGCAGCTCTGTAACTACTCTCTGAGAGTTTAGCATACTATGTATCAAATAGAAGAGGAGGCATTAAAAGATAATTTTTTATTAGTGGAAAGTTAATTTCTTATTTTTATTTGTTAATTTCTTATTAATGGAATAGTATTAAGAATTTGAATAAAAACAGAGGACAAATAAGTTTTCACCTCCTTGGATGTAAATTCAAAATAATTACAATTGTTTGTGTATTGAGTTGAATAACTTGGATGTGTACTGAATAATTAAACAATTAACATTGTTTAGCTATTATCCTTAGCTGATATTAACAGATTTTGTTTAATCATAAATTTTAATTCTCTATATTCGCATTAAAGAATAATCTCCATACATAAAATAACAATTTTTTTTAGTATGTATGCACGTTAGTTATTTTTTTCTTTATGCAATCCCAGACCGTTGGACTTACCGGGACCAAATTTGGCACGGTGATTACAAAGGAGGGAGTTAACGCCGTAATTTTTTAAAACTAGGTTTTTATTTATTTAATTTTAACTGTAAATTCGAGCGTCTTTTGACTATTTTCGCGAGTGTTCTTATTTATACACGAAGAAAAGTCATACTTCCGGGGATTTAATTTATTGCTTTTTGCATTTTTTTTGTATTTGATGTTTATTTTATTTATTTATCTTTATCTTTTCTTTTTTATCCATAAAGAAAAGTTATACTTCTTGTGTTTTAATTTATTAGTTTTTACATTTTTTTGTCTTTTGATGTTTTATTTTATTTCTCTTTAAATTCTTTGTGAGCCGTCTTAAAGGAAGTTGGTTCTTGTATTCCCCCCACCAATTTTATTTTATTTATTATTTTTTATTTCTCTTCATATATTATTCTTTTTTCAGCCGTACTAAAGTATTGGTTGGAATAAAAATTGTCATTTTGAATTTTTGTTTCAACGGGTGAGCATATATGAGTGGGGGCATATAACAATATTCGGATCCCGAGCAACGCTGGTTATCAGCTAGTATTTCACTAAGTCGCCTTCCTACGGCCTATCTTTCCACGAGTTCCGTCCGCGGTCCGCGTTATTCCCCATCGTCGAAAAAGGAAGAATCGATGTGGCTCGTGGGCTCGTAAGTGCATCTGTTGTTTCCCGTGTAATGGCGGTAAATAGCTTGCACGTCAAAGGCTTATGAATCGATGGATGACAAACCTCAGTGCGGCTGCCGAAAGATTTGCCATTCCACGCGCCGTGGGAACGGTGCGACTGGTCGGAATTCCACCGACCAAGTACGAACCTCGAGCGACTGGAGGTTTGCCAAGCCACATGCCGCTGGAACAAGGCTTAAGTATTTTTAGAAACTTATGATGAAATAAACAGCATAATACACTTTGTATATTTCAGTCCGAGAAACAGAGGTATAATTTAAATTAATACATATGCTTACTTAAGTAAGCAGTCTTCTTGTACTGTTCAGCAACGGATTCCGAGACCACCACTTTTGGACGATTTTACACTAGAAAGGGGTGTCAGGCAATGAGTCATATGAGCGCATTTCCGGAGTTCTTTGTGAGATCACGCTCAGTAAAATATAAACATCACCCTTCCATTCTTCACTTTCCTCCTATTTTGATGAAAATAACTTCTCCCGGCGAATGCGCAAAAGCGCGGAGGGTTTCCGAATTCGTTGCTATAAAATATGCTTTTTTTCCTTTTTGGAGATATTTTATAATTGATTAACTTTTAAATACAAACGCTGTCAATTGGAAATCATCTATTCATCATTATTGTTAGTAACACTTGCAATATAAATTTGTTCAGAAATCTTATTTAGTAACTATAATGATTCTGGTAGTATTTTATAAATAAATGCATGAAAAATTGTTTACATGAATGGTGGGCGAAAAAAAAACACAGCTGTTAAAAGTGACCGTTTATCAGACAAAATAAACAGATCGCTTCCTCTAGTGCAAACAATCAGTTTTTTTCTTTTATTTGATGTTTATTAATGTCACTTAAATGTAGATAAATATTACTTACCAGACTTCAATAATTTTTATTTCGTTTATAAAAAATTCAAAGTTGTCGCTGTAGGTTTATTTATTTTAGCTTTTTTTTGTTTACCTATTTTACCGCTGTTTTGGAGTGGGTCCTTCCTAAACTTGAGTTTCTACGTGTAAATAAACTAAAAAATGGAACCGGGAAGAACGTTTAAGCTATTTATGACCCTATCATTTAGAAAAAGCTAAACCTTCTAAAACCCTGATAATAAAACAAATCAGAATAAAAACAAACAACGTCAGAAAATTTTCTTTCTTTTTTTTAATGCTAGGAAAATAACAGGCTGATTTTCATTGATATAAGTGGTTTTTATAATGGTTTTCTTACAACTATTACACTATATAATACGGATTTTTTTGCCAATGGTATTCCAGTGATTTTAGGGTAAATTCGTGCTGTTGATTCCAAATCTGGCTTTCTTTCTGTCAGATTGGCTTTAGTTTTTGAAATAAAGTGATGACTAAACTTCAGTAGTAATATATACGCACCACTCAAAGCACATTGAAATTGTCTTTTATATAAATCAATACTAAAATTAAATCAATGCAAGTTAATCCTAAACAGTAATCAATATATAAATCAGAAGATAAATATATACAGAAATTACATGAAATATGTGTCAAATGTAAGTTAAAGAATAAAACTCAAAACAATATTAATTGAATTAAATAAAGAAATAAATTTCAACAAATCGGCGGCCGCATTGGCCTAGTAGTAAGGTCTCGGCTTTGGGGCCGGAGGGCTCCAGGTTCGAAACCCAATTCCACTGAATATCTGTCGTGTATTGGGCCTGTTGCACGCTAAATCATACGTAGGGTACCAAACGCCCTCCCGCTGATGTGGTGTGGTAGTTTGGAGAGAGGGTGCCACCTCAGGTGTCGTCCTCGTCATCTGGCCGAGGCTCAAAATTACGAGGTCCGTCCCAAAATAGCCCTCGTGTTGCTTCAAAACGGGACGTTAATATGATTAAACTAAGCTATTTTCCACAAATAAACTATATGAATGGTATCGTAAAAATGCATGATGATAATGCATTAAGTTCAATAAAATGAAAATTAAATGCGTTAGTTCAATTAATTCATGGAAAAGCTTTTGTATGATTTCTTTTTACGAACAATGGAAGATTTGAGTTGGAGTCGCTAACAGAAATCTACCACCATATATGTGTTCCACCTCCCTTTTTATGTTTGTTCCATTACTTTGATATCCTGGCAGCCGAAGTCTTTTCTTAACCCTTTCGCTACCAACCGTCACATATATGTGACACAGCCATTACTTACCGGAGCCTGATGTCACATTAAAGTGACAGACGTAAAATCTATTCCGATTGAATCCCGAAACATCTGGGCTGCCAGGAGACGCTGTTAAAGTTGTGTTAATTTTTGTTACTTCTGTATTTTTGGCATACGTTCTGAACTAATAATATTCTAGTTTCGGAGCTTAGTTTTTTAACTGTTACAATAAACAAAGAAAATGAATAAATTTGATATTTTTTGGACTTAAATAAAATTTTGCTATGCATATACATTGACTTGTTGCATTTCGTCGACGGAATAATGTGTGAAGATTATTGTGTTGTTTAGGAACTAAATATTGCAGTAATTTCAAATATTTTTGACAACACTAAAAGGATTCTATGACAGGAAGTTATAGAAGATAAAATAAAAGTTATTATTCTTAAAAAGTCGAGTACTTAATGCTATAATAAAAATATCGAGAGAAATTTTAAAATTTAAAAAAATAATGAAAAACAGTCTAATTTCGATACTTTTTAGAAATTTTAAGGCCTATGTAGGATCAGAAGATATCACTCAATTTAAATAGCTGCATAGCGACATTAAAGTTTTATAATTTTTTCGGCCCACTTTCCTGCAGATACGATTGAAATATTGAGAAAATGCATTATTTCAAAAACTAGAGCTAATTCGGTATAAGTAAAATTAGTTTTGAAATCAGCAGACTCAAGATACCCTAAAACCATTAAAATTTACTTGGCAATGAAAAAGATTTTTTTTTTTTACTCTCCAGTGTTATTTATTCTAAACGAACATCTAGTTTCCGCTTTTTCGAAAAACCGAAATGCTCTAATTAACTATGAGTGGGTAATTTAAGTTCCAACTATGGAACTTTCTTTAATCGTTAAATCGGTTTCGAAACAAATTTGCGAAACGAATAATTTCAACACTGTACTATTTTATTATGCATGAAAACTAATTTTTCATTTAGTGCCATTTCATTAGAACGGATAAAGTGTGACTGATAAAGTAATTCCAGGAATACTTTTTAATTATTCTTTAAATTATACTATTCTCCGTGATGAAAAATTTATATAGATGTAGTGCACAACAATAAATATTTGAAATTGCTCTAAAATCAAAAGTTTTCTCTTGCTGAAATATGTTTATCAAACTTTTCTCTTTGAGCAATAAAATATTATAATCATATTTCAGGCAATAAAAAAATCACAGTTTTGTTCAACAAGTCTATAAATATTATTAATTGAAGTATTTAGCTTTTAATAAAATGCCCATTAACTTAAACGACTCCTTTAAATTGATCGAAGAAATACATTTCTGATGAAACTAATTCACTGAATAATATTCAAATGCAATTAAAATGTATGTAAATTACTAATACTGCAGTTAAAATTGTATATAAATTTAATCTGTTTTTAAACAACATTTTTAGATTACAATGTTGTATTCATAAGCGAAGTCTTTCATTTCTATAAATAGAAATGTCTATAAATCAATAATAAAATATGACTGTAGCTCAGTTTATTAAACCTCTTTCATTTATGGTCCCTCTTTGTACGATAAAAAAACTGACACACTATTTCTGACAGAAAAATTTTATCGCGACCCCGAAGTTCGAATATCTATACTTATAAAAGGCAATGTTTGTGTGCGTATGTATGTATGTGTGTCCGCGGTGTCCAGACGAATCTATTGCACTTATTAAATTTGACACACAGGTAGTCGTAATGGTGACTGAATGCACCTCGAAGCCGGAATTTTAAAATTTAATCTAGAAAATTTTTTATTTAATTTTTTGTGTTTTTTCGGGTCATTTTCAGAACGTTTCGTCTATAGTATCTGTTCTAATGATAGTTGAAAAACGATCGATGCACCATTGGATAGGACAAACAACTTTCTTTCTAATGAAATTTGTTTTGGGCTTCAAACGTTATTTACTGAATTTTGAGAATTTTTTTAAAAATAGTCATGTTTGACGACAAAATTTTATTTTCGTATTTAAATTTACTGCATCCCCCGTTCTAAGGACGATATCTCTCAATTTTTTTTGCGATAAGGAATGTAATAGCCCCCCCCCCCTGATTTAGAACAAGGACGGTTAAAATTTATGGTTGGATATTAATTAGTTTTTTTCTGAAGTGTTAAAATATTTTCGCTTCATTTTTTTCCCTCCTTGATTCTTCGCAACCAAGGTCGCGGTGTTCTATTCCCAGCATGCATTTCTAAGAAACCACGTGATGTCATAATCCCTTTGCTTTCAGCAAAATTTTGAAGTACGATCATACCGGCTGTCGTCTCGCCGACAGATCATGGTTTTAATTTGTTTGTTTTTATACTTTTTGATAGTCGATGTAAAGCCTGATATCTTTAGTTTCAGAAGACATGTTCACCCTGCGTATACTTTCGCTGAAACTGAAAAAAATTAAATATGACCTCAAGGAGCTATTTACACAATGTGGCTTAAAAGTTTAAACCTGAAGCTGAAGATTGTAAGCTTTTTTTAAAAAAATGTTGAAATTCAGGATGTCACGGGCAACGGCGTGAGGGTACTGCTATTAGATGATAAATGAAGCTTTTTCTAATCATAAAAAACAGGAAACTGAATTGAAAGTTGTTATTTGGTAAATTTTAGCGAACTTTTTTAAGTCAAGATAATTTTCTTAATATTTTTTTTAAAAATCTGAAAGAAGGCCGTTTGAGAATTTTTTTACTTGAATTCAACTAAGCTCACGATCTTCAATTGAGCAAACCCTGAAGTAAAGCAAATTTGAAGATTTGGAAATGTGTCGGAAATGTTGAAAAGAAAAGTACTGGAAAGGAGTTTTGTACTCTCTTGGAAATATATGCTCTTTTAGTTCAATTTTAAAAAAATGACGATTAATAAAAATATATTTTCAGAAAGTACTGACTCTTCGTCTAATACCTAAAAAATATTTTTCTCAAATGCAGCTGTCGCAATCAGTCATTGCGATAAAAATGACAATATATTTTATCGTTAATACATTAATGCAATTTATTACGAACTAATTAAAAAGTTTTTAGTGGCTGGAAATCCTCCGTTGTATCATCATTATTAATATTAAACATATTGTAATTACTTTATAGCAGATATTCTATTTAAATGAATAAGATGATATTTCTTTAAAATATTCTCATGGGGAGAAAAGGGAAGTATGATTTAATGAATTTATAGGTTTTAATACATTTCACCTAATTTTAAAAGAGTGAATGAAAATTTCATTAAAGCATCTATTTTCATTTAATTTTTAAACGAAAACAATTTTTTAAACTAAATGTTGGTTCAAATGATTTCATAACGGAAAAAATTACTTAACAGTCTCATTATGAGAAGAATTTTTTTTTAGCAAAAAAGTTGAATGTGATTCATTCCTTTCAACCAGCAATATTTTGCAATTCGAATTTGGATCAAAATTCTTTCGTTGAAAAGGCTTCTTACTGCAGTTTAGATAAACAGATTTTCATTTTTATTTTTATTTGTTTATTACTATGTTATTATTTCCAATATGCCTTTTTAATAGTAGGTAAGTGGTTTCTACAAAATCGCGTTTACTAAACAGGATTCTGTGGCATTTACAGAAATCAGAGCATTGGAATGGCTACCAGAGAGACGCTTGGGGGAAAGTTGAGAACAACTTTTATTTCTAGCTGACTGAATACGACAATTTCAGCAGAATTAATTTAATATTAAACCGAAAGTAAAATCTTATTCCATTCAAGATTAAGTAGTTTTATGGCTTCCTTTCCTAAAACAGATTTTCCCTAACCATATTTCCAACTGATTTATGAGACAATTTTAATGTACAATACTAACATTAAAAAACATGAATCAGAGGTTTTCCGGGGCCAGCATGCTTTTAAATAAATTAAAAGATTCCTAATTAGTTTTATTCAGTTTTATTAAGGAATACAGAAATCGGTATAAATGTTAATAATAGAATGAAATCCTAAATAATCTGTAATTTTATTATTCTACTGTTTTTCTCTTTAATAAATATTATCAACCACCATCTTTGTTAACATGTTTTTTCGCACTATCTAAAAATATTTGCTGCTTTGCAAAGTGAAAATTATACTTTTACTCTTGTCTTTTAAAAATCGTGATGTCTAGTTTTGGATTTTTCAATTTAACATGTTGGACATTTTATCGTTCATCATTTAGTAAAAACAATTGTTATATTGCAATGAATAAAGAAATGCAAATACAGAACATCCAAAGAAATAAAGGCAGAATTCATTATTTATATCATCACAACAAAAATCAAATATCAAGCTAGAAAACCAAACGATAAAAAAATAACAGAAAAGGAAGTGACGGAAACAAGCGAAAGAATGCGAATAATTACACCGCAAACGATTAAAGGACGGAAGAGGGTTTTCTTTCCTTAAAAATAAATGAGGGTCGAAGAAGTTGTTTGTTAATTCAACCACTTGAAAATAAAACAAAAAGGGAGAAAGTTACCGCATTTTTATATTTAAATATCGTTTCAATAACAATACGTTTAGATGCGTGGAATTTTCGAGGAGAAGAAAATATATTTTTTTATTACTATTATTATTTCTGATTTCTTCATCAGTTCCAAAACGCAGTCTAGAGATAGAAGAGAATAAAAAACTAATTGGTGAAAATTCCTTGAATAGTTGGATGAATTGTTGGCGGTTATTGAAGCATGTTATCCGAGTTTATGGAGCTTATTATTACGATATTTTTTTGTTAACATAAGAAATATATATTTGATTTTAGTAAAGAATATTTATAAAACAACATATTTGCAGTCGATCCAATAATATTTTTTGCTGTACATGTGTGGTCGTAATTAACAAGATATCGATATACTAACATGCATGCATAATATTTCACATGTTTTTTATTCTGTATTTTTTCACTTTAAGATTAACCCATAAAATAATTTAGATATAATAAAACATTTGTAATATTAGTAATATTGTAAAAATATGTTATAAAAATAAACAAAGGCTGAAAATTTAATTTCATCAATTTGATTTGTAACAAATTTAATTTGACCTCCGACTGTTTATCATTGAAAGAAAAAGTTACTCGACTATTTATTATTATCACCAAAGAAAAAGAAACTTCCATTATAAAGAGAGAGATTCGAAAGAATGGTTAAAATGATTAAAAAGAATTCGAATTTATCCATTGCTCTTTTACCTGTCAACCGATTTCACTAAGACGCAAGCTATTTGAGAAACGAGTACAAGACCCCTTTTAATTTTTCTAGTTTACAATAGAGAAAAGGTTTCATTTAAGCATATCTATCTTGGTATAGTGCAAAAAAAGTCGACTTCGATATTTCAGTTAATCTTGACAGCTTAGACCTGTCTGAATATAGAATACTAGCAGTGCGCTCATGGCGTTGCCCATGGAATCAGGACTACAACAAAATAGGGGGAAAAATGCCCACAATGACACGAAAAAGTTTTGAAAACAAAATCAGAACAAAAGATACACATGATTGATTTTTCCGCTTATTTTTCTTCGCGATAATGACATTTATTTGAGTTTGCCGGCTTCTTTTTCCTCTCGACAATATCGCGAATGTAATGACGTCACCTGCCGGAAGGGATCGGATTGTAAAAATGCATGCTGGGAATGAAAACATATGACGTCACCTGCTGCGAGCAAAGTCACGCCCCAGCCAATGAAATTGCAACAATGCATTCTGGGATCCTCCGGAGAAACTCTCGCTGCTAAATCTCGCTAGCAAAAAAAACTGTTTGAACTGATCAGGGAAAAATTAATTAAAAAAAGCTTAGTAACGTATAAAGATATATGAATGAAATTCCGCAATTTTGGATGAAATTCGTAAACGGGAAGAGGCACTTTTCCAAAATATGAACTAAATTTCTTTCTATGCACTTTACAACGGCGATCAAACTTCGTTAATACGAACCCGTAGACTTCCAGCGTGCGTGCGTATGTGAGCGATACACTGGAGACGAATTTCGTTTTATATATTTTTACTAGAGGGGTATACGAAAGTATGACCTTGGTATACTTCCAGTTCCTTTCGACGAACTGTTAGTCATCTTTTGGGATTCAAGGCGTTAATGGGACTCTGCGAATCTGCTATTTGTATTTCAGACATACGCGCTATAGTTTGGCTTAAGTCAGTAAAATGAATATAAAACTGACTTCTTGTTTTTAATAACTACATTTCAATTCTTTTTTTAATTTCCATATTACCTTTTACTTCTGTAAAATTTTGATTCCTTGATTATTGAAATTTTGATTTTCATTTCTTGATGAAGTTTAGTACGAGTTTTTCTTGTTATTATTATCTTATCATTATTACTTTATTATTTTTTACTTTGTTTTATCTATTGTTAGCAACGGATTCGGAAACCCTCTGCGCTTTTGCGCATGCGTCGGGCGGAGTTATTTTCATCAAAATAGGGGGAAAGTGAAGATTGGAAGGGTGATGTTTACATTTTACTGAGCGTGATCTAACAAAGAACTCCAGAAATGTGCTCATATGACTCATTGCCTGCCACCTCTTTCCGGTGTAAAATCGTCCAAAAGTGGTAGTCTCGGAATCCGTTGCTGAAAAGTACTTCATTTCATTATTTTGCATTATTTGTTTTTCTTCTTTACTTTTTTAATTTTTTTGTGTAAAGAATTGTCTTTGAAAGACTGAATTGTTTTGTATTCTTACTTCTGTAACACTCTTGTTTGATTCGCACGAGGAGTGTGTCATGTTCAATAATAAATATTGTCTTTACAGTTTTATATTACAAAAGTAAATATTTCAGTTGATAAATTGGCAATTTCATTTTTTTGTTCTGTCCTCATTCAACTAATTCTTTAGTCATTTTATATTGTTTTTGTGTTTTATGTTTACATTGTTTCCCTTCCGTTTTAGATAAAAATTGTTTAAAATAATTTTACTTATTAGCCCTTACCCAAATACAACCTAATTTTAATAATTATCCTTTTAAAAATTGATATTTTTCAATAGTGTATCAAGAAATATGCGCGGCCTTTCACGTTGGTATAGATGGCGCGCCCGTCGGAAGGTTAAAGGCCGATCCTGAAGTTCACTATAACCGAGGATTCACTATATCCGATTTTTCAAATAGTGGCTACACAAGATTTCCTATTACCCTTAAATGTTGTTCTGCGTTAAACAAATTAATAACACTAAATTGCAATTAGTAACAGGCTATAATAATTAAGTTTATTATTACGTTTCAATGTTTAGTTTTTTAAGGAATATTTGTTATTTGGAAACTAAAAAATGAAATTAATTGTACTTACAGTTATTTTTCTACGTATGAAAATAAGTAGTAATTTTTCGTTAAAAAGCTGAAACTAAGGTTGAAATGTGGAAATGTTGGCTCACTCTATCCGAATTCCTTGCTATTCGAAAAATTCGTTATAAACGAGGGATCGTTATATCCCGGATTTTTTATACAGGGGTTTGACTGTACTGTTCAGAAACGGATTCAGGACGATTTACACCGGAAAGGGTGTCAGGCTATGAGTCATACGAGCGCATTTCCGGAGTTCTTTGTCAAATCACGCTCAATTAAATGTAAACATCACCCGTACATTCTTCACTTTCCCCTATTTTGTTGAGAATAACCCCGCCTGGCGCATGCGCAAAAGCGCGGAGAGTTTCCGAATCCGTTTCTAAACAATATATAAAAGGAAGTTTATTCCCGTATTTTCCGCTCTTCGCATGCTTCTACAATTTGATGCATCTTGTGTTTAAATTTGTAATGTATTAAAGAGGACCGAGCATGCATTTTTGAACAGTTTATCTTAAGTGTTGTAATTTATTTTTATCTGAAGTGTGTATTTACGTCTTTAAACTTTTAAACTCCTGGTGTGTTTTTAGAGGATTCGGTGCTTGCGTGTTTTGACTTTTTAACCCTTGCCTTTTGGAAATGGTCCTTGAATTTTAAAAAAAATACAACTTTTAGAGTCATAGTGTGTTTTAATGTTTTTGTGATTATGTGTTTTCGTTTTTAAATATATATGCGTTTGCAAAATTTTTGTGACTTTGTATATTCTCTATGTTCAACTTTTTAATTTCTAGTGCATTTTGTTTTTTGAATTACTCGTTGTGGCTTTTGTTCTTTGTGTGTTTGTTGTATATAGCACTCTTTAAATATAGTTTTCTCTGTAGTGTGCTTTTCTTTAAATAAATAAATAAGGACCGATTTGGTCCAACATTTGACACGGATCTACAATTTTGGTGGAAAGAGCATGCATTAAAATGTATCTGTATAGGTCTTAGCAGTTTAGAATTATCGTGTTCATATTCACTCGCATAGAAAGACAGTGTATTCATCAAAGGATCTGGTCCAAAATTTTATACAAATCTATAATTTTTATGTTATTACCACTCACCAAATTTCATTAATATCGCTCTTTGCGTTTTCCAAGTATAATGTTCATATACACAGTCAGAGATAGACAGTCTAAACTTGATGGATATCTACGCTCCCGCCTCTTGTTGTACTTTGAGGTCAGCGACAGCTGGCGCTGTTCTTGTTTACTTTGTAACATTTTCAGTTCAATAAAATTTCAGTACAGTCCACTATGCTCGTGTTTGATGTGTTTGTTTTCTGAGCTATGTGTGTCTGATTTTTGTAATCAATGGCTTTAATTCAAAACTTGGTAGTGACCCAAAGTCCGTATTCCAAATCTCATATTTCTAGTCCAACGGCATGGATTGACCAAAAATCTGAAACACAAATAGCACTTTTGTGCAATCGCGTTCACATCCGCCACCGAGGGGCACCACAAACAAGGGGATGGGAAGCCTCCGGACAGTGGTCGCTCGTCCATTAGGGCTGCAGAGCTGCAGAACCTCCTGAAATTATTTTTAAACTTGTATTTTTCGTTTTCAATCTTATTTGCTTACTTTTCCCTTCTCAGAGTTCAATGACTTACGAAAAAGCAAAAAAAGTAATAAAAATTTTTAAAAAAGACATAAAATGAATCCAAACGAAGAGAGAAGCAGGTCTGAGCTGCAAAATAATCTGCCCCCTCCCCGAAATCCTGAGAGGAAAAAGCAACCCTTTCTGCCTTTACCTTAAACGGGCTATGGGCTGCAAGGCAGCGCAGCTCTGGCTGGCACGGAGCCAACTGAACGAGAAAAAGATAATCTTTTTAATATATTTTTCTTTTTTCCCTCGCTCTCACACAAGTTGCAATCTCATTGGCTGTTTGTGGGTTTTGGTTTCGGTTTGTGTTGCGTCGACAGAAACACATCTGGCTGTTTGATTATTTGCTTTCTCTTGATAGAAAGCTAGATTTCTTTTGCAGAAGATATTCCTTTTTGGAAGAGTGTTATCGAGTAAATTGGGCGATAAGGGAAGTATGTATGTAGAGCTCTGATTTTTTTTTTTCGCAGAAGAATCATCGCATTAACATTCACTTAACTTTCTGTTAATGAAACTAGCAGTAAATATCATACGCTGGTTATTTAATTTGTTTGAAAAGCAGGAAATTTCACATGTGGCTTTGAAATTTAAAAAATTGGCCTACTGAAAGATAAAGTTTCGTTTGCGAGAAAGTAATAAACTTATTAAAGTTTTAAAAACCACCCACATTTTTAGACACAAGTGCTATAAAAGGTATAATTTTTAACTAATTTCTACTTTTTAAGTTATAAATTTATAAATGAAAATATCACAATTTTTAGTAGACGTATTATATCATCAAGAATACACATGTGTAAAAACTCCACTACATCAGGGAGAGGAAAATAAATTCCGAAATTCTATCTTTACAAACACGAAACAGTCAATTTAAAGAAAAGTTTGTGTTAAAAACACAATTTGTCTACCTCACAAGCTGATTACTTAGCTTTTAAACTCCTTACATAAAAATAATTGGACGTTTTGAGGAACGAACTTTTCTTCAGCCCACTCGAATCTTTGCATTATACTCTTTTGATGGTGCTAAATGTGTTCGCTAAGCACCGTACCTGTTTCACTTTATTAATGCTTTCGCTTTGAAACGTATGACTTGATCACACACGCTTTATCGAATGATTTTAAATGAGGAAAATTATTTAGATACCATAGATCAGTGGCAGCGAACTTATGACCCACGGGCCAGACACTGACCGATAAATGCTTTTTAAGTGACCCACTCGTCGATTTTCATAAACTTATTTTTTATACCGTAAAAGAGAGACCAGAAAATCAAAAATATTAAAAATCAAAGTATAAATATCTAATTTCGAATTTATAAAAGAATATTTTCAAGTGGACATTGTCTAACTGATTTTCTATTGTATACTGCACCTATACAAACAAAATTTAAACAATAAAATTTAAACAATGAAATACTGATTTAATCAATAAATAAGGTATTGATCTCGTTTGTCTTTTGTTGGGATATTTCTGTCTAAGAGAAGCTATTTTTGGCGTAATGCAAGCTTCTTACAGAAAATTTCCCAAACATTTTGAATCCATTTCGAATCAAGTCCTTAGCCCTTGAAAAAATGGACTAGAATGGATTCCTTGTTTGTTTAATTCGATTCTCTCAGAGTATTTTTCTTAGTTTTTTGCTTTCTTTGAATGATTTTGATTTCATTATGTTAGAATTATTGTGTTATGTCACTTTTCAACGCAGTTAAAGAATGGAGATTATAGGCTTCTGCCTGAGATATATTATTATCGGGGGCTAAACTGAGATACATTATTATCGATGACGTAACATAGGAGAGAGCGCCATCTGATAGACAGTTTTAGAAAAGATTTATTACAGCATTTCGTAATAATTATAATATTAAATTGCGAAATATATTAAGGAAGGAAAGGAAGAAAATTGTTATCAAATTTTTTTAAAAAATTTAAACACTCTTTTATTAGTGTACTAAAAACTATAAATTATTTTTTAATCAAAAATCTGTCAACCCTCCGTTACAAGAAAAATTGGCCCCTCAGAGAGGTTTCATGTTTGAAAGTAAAAAATATGTCTTTAAACAAGACCTAATTCGTTATTAACGACAAAGTGAATTTTAGGAATCACTTGCAGAAAAAATAACTTTTTACGATTATTTCTTAATAAAGGATACAATTTGTGTTTGCGTGGATCTTTCAGCTTTTTTGTAAGTAACTTTTTTTCATTTTTTTAATCAGAAAAATGAATCCCTAATCGATTCTTCGGCAGTTGTTGAGGAATGGGCAATAATATCATCCATTTTTTCTAAAGTTTGCTGATCTGAAAGTTTCATTTACTGATTTGTCCCAACCCATATCAGGAGCTTCTTTATCAGAGCTCGAATATGCGCATGAAACTCTTAAACGCTCTTAAAACTCTTAAAGCTCACTTGGCTTTCCATATACGGAAAAAAGTGACTAATTTCGATCAAATTTCTGGTGTTGTTTACATATTTTTTCTTCTTTCTTTCCTCTCTTTTCTCTTAATAAAAGTTCCAAGGTCAGAGAGACCAAAAGAATGGATTTCATTGAAATTGAATGGACGATCACCCTGATCGGCCAGAGGCGTTTGAGTGGCCGTTCTTTGGGCACTATTTTAACATTATATCTATGCCAGAAATTGCGCAAAAGTGGCCGTTTAGAGAGGTTTTACTGTATATAAAATAGTGAGGCGTTGATATAAATGCTCTAAGTAAGTCGGAATCTTAAGTATACTCATAATATATTTTAATTTTTCAAAACTTTTTTGCCTATGATATTCATCGTGGCTGAATTTTCTTATCATATTCTGCGATCTTTGTTTTGACCTCCGATATTTTGATATGGAAGATATTTATTTTGTTTTTGTTATTAAAAGTTTTTATTTTAATTATTACTATTTAATTTTTATTTTATTTAAAACACAATTCAAGAATGTGTATATTTACAATCTGAAATAAGTTTGCATTTTCTTCTCTAATCGCGATATATAAAGCACTTTCTTTAGGGTCTGTGAAAATGAACCACTTTCGCCGGGAGCCGATGCATTTTCTCCCAATATTTTTTCCATTCTAGATAAACAGTGATTATATTGTAATTAGCTTTAATGAATGATCTCATCAACACTTTCATGAGGAACACTTCCCCCATTAACACTAGAGAAAATACTTTGAATATTTGAATACCTTTTGTCGGTTTTTTATGCTTAAAGGAATTTGAGATGAGTTTTAATTGTATAAGCCTGCTATCTTGTGCCAACATTATGTTATTCTGGGTAGATAGCCGGTGGCTTTTACTTTAAAAAGCGTCAGCAACTAATAAAGTGCTGTAACATTTCCAAGCTACGCAGCATCGGATTTCTAGCTGAATGGCTTGGGGGGAGGACATATAAACCCGCTTTATTTTGTTATCAATTTAATTTTAATAAAGACAGAAGTACAGTTAATGGTGTAACAAAAATCATCTCGTGGGTGTACGTGAATGCAGTCCAACCAGCAGGGTAATAAAAAATAAATGACTCTTTATTTGACGAATATTCCAGAGAAACAAAATGCAGCACAGGTAACAAAACTAAGTAGCACTTTTATAAGATAATAACTCAAACAGGCAGCAGATCACTAATAAATATCAGTCACAGTGCTTTCAATAGTGCTCAATGTCTATCAGTTCACCAGTTTGTACTGTTAACCAAGCTCCAACTGCTCGACTCGATGAGCTCTCGCTATTTTATATTCCGACAGGATGTGACGTCACATAGACTTCTCTCGAAAGTTCTTGATATTTCCGCTCCTAGTAGAGATAGGATCATAGTTGAAGCAGTTTCTTGAAGCTACGTGTTGTCGCCAAGTTTGTCGCTTAGGACGGGGTTGATTCGCTTGGCTTCGAGTAAATGTCTATAAAACTCCCTTTCATGCCATAATATTAGCTTGTCAGGAAAACAACTTTACAACTTCGTAACAAAAAAAAGTTTCGTGGAAAGTATATCTTAGACAGATTAACGTACTATTTCAAAGCTACACGAATGCTGTTTTCAGACGTCATAGTTTTGAGCGTGATCAGGTGGCGAGATGACAGGTGACACCCTCTAAACTTCCACGCCACTCCAATATATGAACATTTGACCATCCACGATAGATTTAACGTTTAATAGGACCACAAACACAATAGATCTTCGGCTCAATAGAATCTCGAACTCGCAGAAGACTCCTTAGCACAGGTTAACGTGGCACTAATTAGCAGAAAATAACATATCAAAACAAACAACATAAATATTGTTACTTTTGAAAGTCTTCTTGTACTAAAAAGTGTTCAGTTATATGTAGATATACTTTTCTAACATGAAATACACAGAATAAGGAAGATGACAATTATATATTATTTCTGATATTTGATCATAGATGATAGTTTGCAGAGACAAATTTTAATTCAACGGTCACCACTTATCATGATTCCATTTTAATGTTGATTTTTAAAATTATCATATGGATGTGCATAACAGTGTCGCAAACTTCAAATTAACCCATTATCTGTTATTGTCCTTTTTTGACGTAAACTTACGTCTCTCCATAGTGGTCTAATAGCGTGTCGGGAAAGAAAAAAAATTATGACGCTTTTCGTGGTAAAGTTAAACGATAATAGCTCCGCAACCAAATAACATAGAGAGTTTGTTTTAGTTTCACTTAACAGAGAAAGGTGGACATTGAAGATTGCAAAAAGAATTTTAGAATTTGAAATTACAGTTTAGTCACAGTAGAGTTGAAAAGTTGGTGAAAATCATGGAGAGTTTTGATGACGTCAAAGCGACCGATGCGCGCGCACGCAGTGAAATATTCGGAATCAAGTTTGCTCGTCGACCAAGAGTTCGATATATGTAGATAAAGAAGAACCGATCATTATGATAAGAGACTTCAATATAAACGCGAAGAGAAACGAGAAGGCATTTGATTTTATTAAACATCATTTCAATCTCAATATGGTTCCTACAAACTATCCAAGTACATCAGGCAATTCATTCATCGATATTACGTTCACGCGAAATATTACTCCAGAATTGTTGAATTACGTTCGCTATTTCTCATACCATCGTCCGATTTTATATAAGATTGTTACTAACAGAAATTGTATCTAATATTAATAACATAAACAAATATATTACATTTGAAAACAAGAATTTTTTTTCCACGAAAAAAAACCCAACCAAAATCACGTATCAGTCACATAAATTGAGTTACGAAGAGCTACTCCAGTCACAAAGAGTTACTTCAATCACATAGAGCTACTTTAGTCACAGAAGGTAGCAGTTGAGTAAGGTAAGTAAGTTTACGCTCCTCAATCCCAGCGGCCGATTCGCAGAGACAACCCGTTTTTTCGGGGGGATTCATGTTTTCTTTCACCTAACAGTGCAATTTTTAGCTTTCATTGTTGTTGCATATGAGTGTTGAGCTAACTGCCATGATAGGAACAAATCCATTGAAAATCATTTTTCTAATTAAAAAGATAACTAATTCTAATTGAAAGTTAATGAATCAATTTAATTGAAAAAATTCAGAAATAGCATTTCCTTTCATACGTTCCTCATGCTATCAGATTAATGTAAAATTTTTTTGGAAAGTTAAATAATAGAGTTTTGGCATATAATGGATTAAGTGCCTACAAAATCTCTTATTGAATTTACGCTCTTCCTGATGTCCATAATTTTGAGCCCGAAATTCTAAATGACCAAAAGTTGTATAGATGCATAGACACGTTTCTTTGCTGTTTATAGAGTTTTAATCTTCTCATTAAAAATTTAGTACCTACTTAGATGCAATTATTTGTTTGTTTTTTCCTTGTCAATCATTTGCAAAATGTTATTGCACAAGACTTGATGTAGTTTCTCACAATTATTGCATCAGGGAAACTGTTAACAGGACAATTATTGCATCAGTGACACTGTTAACAGGAAAATTATTGTATCAGGGACACTGTTAACAGGACAATTATTGTATCATTGACACTGTTAACAGGACAGTTATTGCATCAGGGACACTGTTAACACGACAATTATTGCATCAGGGACACTGTTAATAAGGCAATTATAAACATAAAAGAATTTAACAACGAGACTTTGATGAATTTGAACGTTTTAAGAGTTTAAGGTATATAAAAATGCTAAATCTAATATAAAAAAGATTACAAGAATTTTCTTGCACCTATTTGACCCCTTTGCGTGAACTTTGGCAAACAATTTTGATGTCGATAGATTTGTTAGACTAACATCACCGCCGTAAAATAAAAAAATAATAATACACACACACACACATTGATACATTTGATACATTGAGTGAGCTCTCGGGATAGGTTTAAGTTGCTTTAAGTGAAAAGTCTTATTAGGAGATCATTAAGGAGAAAAAACTTAGCGAAGAAACGTTCACATCAAGCCATAATTGATGCTAAAGAGAGTCTAGCGTTGATAAGCGACGTTTATATCAAGTTTATATGAATAAATAGAAAATAATTATTCCAATTAAAAATGTTTACCAATTTCATGATTGTTAAGTTTCCAATAACGTGGAAGGCCAAGTCGTGGGAGACGAGCAGGTCAAGTCTAATAAAATCGTATTGTGATTGATTATTCGCAAACAATTCTGGCAGCTAGGTTCGCCCTAGATCGAATATTTTGAAAAAACTGTTGCAAACATTTTAATGATCTATTATTTAAATTGGCAAAGACTTCAGATTTTTTGGTGTATCAACTTCCATCTCACTTTAAGTGAATCGGGATATGTTTTGACTCTTTTAAATTTTGTTTCTTATTGACGCTCGAAAATGCTAAACATATACAAACATTCTTTGAACAAGCACAGTGCAGTCAATGGGAACTCTAACGCGGCTGAAAGTTTATTCCTGAGAGTGGAACTAAAAAGTAAAAAGATACTCCGATTTGCTTCAAAGGGTACATTAAGATGGAAGTTGGCTTGTAGAAAATGTATTCAACCGGAAGTGTTTGGCAGGTGTAATGATTAGATACTAAAGCATTTGTAACCGTTTTTTCAAACACGTTATGTTCGCGTAGCGAATGTCGGGTCAATCTAGTGTTAGGATGTTCCATTGAAAAAATTGTTGAAATTTTCATAAACAAAATCTTTTTCTTTTAATTTTTCAACCACCTGGATGTAAGGAAATTATATCTAACATTTACGTAGGTGGTTCAAAAAGTAAGGTAACAAGAGCTCTCACGGGTGTACAAATTCTTCTTGCGAATTAAATGCCATGTCTAAATAGAATAGACGATCACAGCGCTCAAACGCCACCGATAGATGGAGCTAGTTATGCCGTAGAGGTCCGAAATCTCTGTTAAAAGATGTCGCCGTTGACGGATACATGGTCGGCGATTGAAGTGCGAAGTATAATAAGGTTTTTGCGGTTAAAGAAAATATCCCCAGCTGAAATGCATTGCCAACTAGTGGAAGTTTACGGAGCGAGTGTAATGTCACGAAAACAGGTCTGGTTTGGGTGCAAGGAATTTGAACTAAACAGAAAAAATGTACAAGACAAGAAAAGGTAAGGGCGGCCAAGCACGTCCATCACCGAGTCATTGGAACATTCTCAGTACAGCCCGGATCTCGCACAACATGATTTTCATCTCTTCGGACAGTTGAAAAAGCACCTGGGAGATCGCCATTTCAGAACCGATGCCGAAGTTCAGAAAGTCGTCGTTAAGTTGCTTCGAGACCTGGGCCCTGATTTCTTCTATGCCAGTTTCGATAGATTGGTTTACCGATGGCACAAATACTTCGAGAACCATGGTGTCTACGTGTAAAAGTAATATGTACTAGTGCCTTTCTACCTTTGTCTATCTCTTTGATTTCGGTAATAAACCGTTGCTCTCAAAGAACTTGCTATCTTACTTTTTGAAACATCTATGTATTTCTTGTACTGGGTTTTAAACCTTCAACGGGCAACAGCAGTTGGCTTTAATTCGACCAATTGAATAACGGTAACTCAACGTAACATAACAACAAAATGTCCCAAATAGGATGCTTCACCTAGTTAAGAAGTAGTTAAATTTGTAGACCAAAAATAATCATAAAATTAAATTAAAGAATCGAAATAAAAAATTAAAATGCCGTAAGTTTTTTAATGATTTTTCGTATTATTTCTATCACATATTAATACAAAGTTACGACCTGTTAATCTTAAACCGAAATTTATACTGCGTATTCTAATATAACTATCGACTGCTGTTTATAATTGATTCGTTTAATTTTAAAAGGACACAAGTTTCATAACCCCCGTTCTAAAATAAATGATTAAATTAAGTTACTATTATGAAAGACGTTTCATGGCTTTTCAGCAATCTCATTAAGAAATATGTTGTTGTTTTAAGACAAATAAACAAAATTTTCAACCTTCATTTTCCTTAGACAACGCAGTTAAGCATCTAAAAAAATATTTTCCTTTTAACACACATTCGATTTAATTTGAATCTTTTGAAGTTCCCACGCATCTCTGGATCTTTTCAGCGTTAGGCAACCGGATTGCAAATTTCGCAATCAAATTCCTTTCATTCACGTAATTTCAACCCAGAAATAGATGTTTTGATTCGCTCAGTTTGAATAGCAGTTCGATGTGCTTTTGAAGAAGAAGAAAACGCTGACGGTCTTTTCATTTTCGCAAATAAATTATCAGTGATGAATGAAATGTGAAAATTTTCTGTTGTTGTTCTTTAACTGAACGTCTTTTCAAAGTAATTCAGCTTTGCAATCTGTGACTTGCTTTGAAGAAAATGAATAAATTATGTTCTGCACATAAATTATGTTCTGTCCATCCGGCACATTCAAGCGAAAGCAAAGAATGTAAAGCTTATAATCGGACGTAACTGATGATCAAAGACAGCAAAGATTTTAGACTATGCGGGAATGCTCCAAAACACCGAGGAGCACGTCACCTTCAAGAAATTCTAATACACGCTTTTGGGAGTCACTGAAGCTGACGTTAAATTCCAAAGTAAGAAACACAAAGGAAATTCATAATTTTGTTCTAGAACGTTAGAGGCAATTTTATGTAAAATAAAATGTGTAGACCTATGAGAAAATTATAACTCCGAGCAACACCGGGTATTATATAAGCTAGTATTTATGTAAGGTGAATATATTACGTTAACTTTTTCAAATATAGTGGCATATTTTGTATACCATGATGACGGTTCGATCCTTTTCCTGATGGTCTATATTTTGTATCACCTTTACAATAGAATTATCTAGCACTTTGTACTTATAATGTTAGTTTTCAGCACAATGTACAATTTTGATAATCTTATATATATACAATAGAGTCACTTCACATGACGTTACAGCTACATGCGCGTACCATCTAATAACTAAATTCACCATAAATTAATCATTTAACTATTGTTCTCTTGCATCATATGTGGATCAAATTAGCATATTTTAAACTTTTAAGCTAGAATTAAATCATTCATTTTTTTTATAATTTAATGCAGAAATCATGTAGAATCTAAAAATATCTCAAACTCTCAAAAGATGCGAGTTTCTTTTGTCTAACAACACATTCCCAAACCTGAAGGTGACATTTTACTACATAATATGAAAAGCAAAATAGTCAAAGGGTTCAAATGAACTGTTAGGTCGAGCAATATTTCCTCTTATAAAATTCACAATGGATTCCGAAATGAAATTAGCTGGCGCATTGGACGTCTATCACGTGAGCATGAATCAGCTCCATTGATGGTGCCCCTTTATGATAGAACTGTAAAGCCTTACTAATTTACCAATTAGTAAAACCTTGTCCTCCCGCTTGTGCGTTGCATACACAACCTACCCCGACTCAGCCTACCCTACTGGGTTTAAGACGAAAAGAGCCGGCGGGGAAGTGGTAGCATAGCGTGTTGGTGTGGTGTGGAAGTGTTGAGAAGGAAAGCCATCTCAGGTGTCGTTCTCGCCATCTGACCGGGATTCAAAATTACGAGATCCGTCCCAGAATAGTCCTTGTGTTGCTTCAAAACGGGACGTTTAATATAACTAAACTAAACTAATTAGTAAGACTTTATCCAAGATTTATTCGTTTCAAAGGTTTCCATTGGCGAATTGCCCCATTTTGTGTGCCTTGATATGAGGTGTGCAATAATCGCTATTCGATTGTTCAGAACTTCTGTAAGCACAAATCAAGAGAAAGATCCATCAACTTTTACTGATCACTCTACAAATAAGTTGAAGAGTTAAGCTATGCGATGAGACAAAGTCATTTTCTTTCTTTCAAGATACCCTATTAGCACAAGATATTCCACGGTATCTCCACGATATTATTCGATATTCTGAATACCGTACAATAACGTGGGGATATTGTAGCAATATTGTGGAGCATCTTGTGCCTATAGGGTACATATAGAATTCCAAAATTTAATTGGATCCTCGCAATTGAAATGAACCGCGTTAGCATTAATCAGTTCTATTAGCAGTGTATCTTTCTCGCAGGACCGTTAATAAAATTGACATACAAAACTAGCCATATTTCATTCGAAACTAACTTACTCAAGTTTCAAAGATAATGCAGGAGGGAAGTACTTTATCCACCTAATGAAGTCTTGAAATGTGCAATAATTCACAGCATCTGTGAACACAAATCAAAATCATGATCCATCAACTTCTGCTGATGATGTTGCAATCACGCGTGGATTAGCTAACTAATAAGGCTTTATCCCAGATACCCTCAAGTTTCAAAGATTATGAATCGATGACTTACCCAATTTTTGTGTACCATGAGTTGAAGTGTGCAATAATCACTATTCAATAACTCACAACTTCTGTGGGCACAAATCAAGGGCATGATCCATCAATGTTTGGTGATCATGCTGCATAGGTCGGGTGACATTTTCTCTGTCTCTAATGTATTCGCCACTCGATCTGAAATCTTTATCCGAAGCGGCAGCTGTCATTGATTTCTCCTTCCCTCCATGCCTTCCGATGGCCAGAAATCGATAGTTGCCTGATTGATTTTTCGTCTGCGATTACGATTTCTGTCAAATCAAACCCCCGGGAATTTGGGAAAAGGCTCGATCCAGCTGGACGATGATTAGGCGGATTATTGCCAACGCCCGCATAATGCACGGCTTACTGTAATGAGGGGAGAAATAATTCGACTGCTTTTGAGAGCAGGACATTTTAACTCTTGTAATAAATACATATGGGGTTATGTCGATCTTAAACTTAAAAAAAAATTCGAGTTTTGTCGTCTTGACTTTCTCGCACACTTCGACACTTGAGCGGCATAAATACAGAATGATCAAAAGTGATTATGCCTATGGGTTAAGCAACCAAACGTCCTCGATTGTCATTTATAAAAATAGCTTAAGAGTAACCAAAATTATCTTCTTCATTTCTAGTTTGTCATCGTTAATTTTGATCTTTTGATGTGGTTGTTTGTCATTAATAATTTCAGAAATTATTATGTTATAAAAAAATTATGCTGTCTTAAAATTAAAAACAATCTATTTATTATTGCCGATTTTATTATAGTTCTGAATTCTGTCACTTTTTGTTTACATTTAAAAAACATTTATAGTTACAGCCATGAAACAACTGCTTTTCAAATTTTTACATAAAGTTATGGCTTAATTTTGAACAGTTTACTTTCTTTTCATAAACTCCCCGTTCTTAAAGAAGTGAAAAGGCTGTTTTGGGATGAACCTCATAATTTTAAAGCATTGTCAGATGGTGAAGATGAGACCAGAGCCACTATGCCTTCCTCCAAACTTCCTGGTCACGCCAACATGAGGACCAAGATAGAATAGCAACGCGAGCTAGAATAGGCGCAATAATTTTAAAAAATGCATGCAACATTTTTCTTGGACGTGAATAGCAACGTATACGTTAGTAATTACATTAATTAAAAATGTTTATAATATATTTAACGTGAATATTTATAATATATTTAACGTGTTTGCTAAAAATAATCCTATTAAATATGGCCCTAATTTGTGCAGTTTGATAGTACAGTGAAAAGAAATATGTCCTTAGAAAATGAATATCTTCATACTGTTGGATTTTGAAAAAAATTTAATACAGTTTGGTTTTAATTTAGTTGCATTACCGTCCCGTTTTGAAGCAATACCAGGGCTAGTTTGAGAGTGACCTTAATTTTGAACCTTGGTCAGGTGACGAGAACGATACCCGAGATGGCACCCATACTTCAAAGTTTTGCATGACAATATTGAGATGAAATTTGACCTTAAAAGTCAGCTTTAACGTGAACCAGACACACATACAAGGTGCATGTTTCATGGAATCAAGTTTCGACCCTAGAACCCTCTTGTTTTGAAGCCGGGACCATAAAAACAGATTTTCGTGACCCTCCGAATTTATCACAGATCTCTGACGTTAGGCAAGTACTACATGCCATTTTTTATATATCAGGCTCATTGCGTTTGTGAATTATCCTGTCCATATATCAAAAATCAAATTTCGATGGAGAGACAAAAGGATGGAAAGTACAGTGTGACCGTAAAGTCATGGTGCAGTTATGAACGCTTGTTGTGGCGAACAGAAACGAAACGGAAGGTTGAAACTTGCGCTACATCGGACAGTATCCGAAAGAGTGTCTGTAGTGCAACGGTGTGCGCGTACAGGTGATGACGCAATACCACGCACCCTGTGGAGCCGACTGTGACGTCAAACATCTACCTTGACATGTTGCAATTGTATGCAGTTCCACAATTTCCAGAAGGTGTCATCTTTCAACAGGACGGCGCTCCTCCACACTACGGCAACACTGTCCGTTAGTTTCTGGACACATCATTCCCCCAGCGGTGAATAGGCAGGGGTGCTGTCATGGCATGGCCACCACGATCCCCGGACGTAACGTCATTAGACTTTTACTTGTGGGGTTACGTGAAGCAACATGTACAGTGAACGCATCAACGACATTAATCATTTAAAACAGAGAATCACGGACGTTATTCACTCTGTTACACCAGATGTCCTTACTCGTGTTTGGGAAGAACTGGACTATCGTTTAGATGTGTGTGGGCAACAAATGGAGCCCACATCGAACTGCGCTGAACAGGTATGCAAACCTGGAGAGTTTTCCTTTTATTTGGTGAAGATGTCACCTGTCTATCTTGTTTCGTTGCTTTCCTGTGACCGGTCAAAAGTGCACCATGACTTTACGGACACACTGTATTTCAGTAAAAAACAACGGATGCGTCTTCAGAAAAGGTGAAATCCGTATTAACTATTCATACTAACAGTAAAATAATTAGAAAAATCCCAACACTTTCTGCGAACAGTGTTACATATAAGCTAATGGAACACTGTCTTCACCCCGAGAGTTAGGATGTTCAAAAAGTCAAATAAAATTGACTAAGAATTAAAAATGTACATACCGTAAAATGGGTAAATAAATAAATGATCTAATTATTTTATGGTTAATATGGATAGTTAGTATGGATTTCACCTTCCCTGAAGACGCATCCGTTCTTTTTTACTCGAATACTTACCATCCTTTTCTCTCTCCATTGAAATTTGATTTTTGATATATTTCCACAGCACTCCTAAAATTGCAGCATTTATTGCGCATTCGTTGCGTTTGTGTTTTATATTATTTTTATTATTTCCCCCTTTTGTTCATTCTTATATAATTTTTATCCCTATTGAAACTATCGGTATTTTATTTCGATCAGTTTATTGCATTGCTTTTTTACGTTTTGTTGTTTATGTTTGTTTTTGTTTTTATGTAGTTTTTACTACTGATTTGATTGTTTCTTGTATGGATTATCCTGTCCATATATACATTATACGAAAAAAGATAGAGAGATTGACAAACTAACATATATAAATTCATGGACACAATTCCAAAAGTGTCTCTTTCAAATTCAGAGAATTCTAATAAATAGAAATTTAACAAGATCTTAAGATGAAGGATTCTTTTTTTACGGTTACAGTAATTTTTGCATTGTATATCGTCGCTTAACAAGCAATACCACCTATCTCAAATTTTACAAAATTCAAACAGGAAGAAAAAACTGAATTTTTCGCATCCAATAGTAAATACTTATGAGGTTTTTTTTTCACATCTTGTACATCAGTAGTCTCATGTTTATACCAGATGTTGAAAAAATTTAGAAATATTCTTTTTGGTTTGCGAAAAATTCAATTTTTCTTCCTCTTTGAAACTTCAAAAAATTGAGATGGTGGTGGAATTGCTTATTAGCTATGATATGTGATTAATCGATTATTAGTAATACTAACCATGGTTATTAATACTAATAACTGTTATTGATAATAATAACCTGTCATTGTTAATAATAACCGCATAAAATCCCTTCTATTTTTATAACCGCTTAAAAATCCGGCTATTATTAATAATAACCGATTAATCACGTTGACCGTAGGATATTTAATGTATAGAAAAGTAAAAAATCAATGAAGCGATATGCATTTCTGCGCAATTCAATGGAAATAGAGGGCAATGAATCTTACATTTATAACCTTTCCTTCGGATTTTAATGCTTAAAAAAGTTTCCAGCAGCCGTACCTTTAGATGGCGGGCGCATCGCTTCAGAGAGCGAGTCCCGTAATCCGGAAAAAACCTTAATCCTGTTTGCCTGGGATCTGGGCATGGCCGGATTATCGATTGCTTGGGCTGTATGTTTCTCAAATGTCGTCCCGATATTGCACAAAGTGGTTGGTTTTCGAAGTAATCGACCGTAAAACAGTTCGGAATGGATTGCCGTCGAAAACGTCGAATCCAGAAAGTTCAACACGCTTCTGATAAAAAATGGCAATCTTCAAAGTGGATGTTTTTGTTATTGCATTCTGCAGTAAGCTGTCAAATGCTTGCTATGAAATGTCAAATTTACAATAGGAATAATATACGCAGCTTTCGTGATTTACATTGTCTTTGTGAAAGGAAAAATATCACTAAAAGCTGCTTATTGTTAGTGAAAGTACGTTACCATACCGGAACATCATTTATCTTTCTTCCTAATTTTATCTACATACAGTATGTGATCGATTAATGAACATTATCAATAAAAAATGAAGTTCATTAATCGGATTATTTGTGAATCAATGATTGATTTTCTACTTTATACGAATTTGAATAATTCGTTATGGACACCCAATAAATAAGTTCATGTTTTCTGATTACGTTTATTCACGCGCAATAGCATTAATGCATATATCGTCACGTAACAAGCAACACCGCTTATCTCAATCCTTTGAAATTTCAAGGAGGAAGAAATAAATGAATTTCTGAAATTTTCTCAATAAATAACGAATATTTCTGAAATTTTTCTCAACCAATAACGAATATTTCTGAAATTTTTCTCAACCAATAACGAATATTTGTGAAATTTTTCTCAACCAATAACGAATATATCTGAAATTTTTTAATATCTGATGTAAACATGAGACGCATATTCCTACCCACATGTGGAAAAAATTAAGAAATATTCCTATCTGGTTGAGAAAAATTTCAGAAATATTCGTTATTGGTTGAGAAAAATTCAGTATTTTTCTCCTCTTTGAAATTTCAAAACATTGAAATATGTGTTGTTGTTTGTTAAGCGACGATATCCTGCTTTTTTATGGGAAGCGTAGTTCTTGATACACTATTCTTTCTAGCTAACAAAAGTTTTTTTTATTAATACTTTTCGCATACGAAGAAGAGAGCACTGAAAGAGGTAGCACTGTGTAATTGCCAAACATGTAACCTCAAGTGTTTCATCAATCTCCACGTTTTAAGACTGTCTGCTGATCTCTGTGTATGAATATGATAGATGAAACACAGAGCAAGCAAGAAGAATGAAATTTTAACGTAGGACTACCTTCCTCCCATTGGGGTCTCAGGAAGGAATTTGATTCACACGCCAAAACGCCACAAAAAACGTTGTATGGGAGATCCTCTATATCTCGGTAACTAAATACGTTAAAAACATAACTATTGTCCTATTTTATAGATAAAAGGTAAAAACAGAAGTTACAAAAAAAAAATTTAAATCGGAATAGTAGTTCAGCGACTGCTGAGTCGCAAATTTGGGCAAAAATACGTATGAATTGGTGACGCGATCCTCTATATCTAGGTGACTACATATATGTTAATACTAATGCTACATATATATACAAAACTAATGTCTTATTTTAGAGATAAAGAGTAACACCAGTAGATACAAAAAATTTATTAAATTATGTATCTTACTTTTCATATCATCGGCAGATCCTACACAGAATTGTAATATATCAACGCACGATTGAAGAATTCAAAACAAAAGAATTGACATTGTAATATATTTTATAAAGAAATAAAACAATTTTCATTGTGACCTTAGTTTCATTTTATTTCGCCAATTTTCGGTACATTAGTATTTTAGAGAAACAAAAGGTAATTGTGAGTAACTTCGAGAAACAAGAGAATCACGAGTAACTTCAGGAAACAAGAGTATTGCGAGTAACAAGGAGAATCCGAGAAGCTTCGAGAAACAAAAGAGTCACGCGAGTAAAGTAGTCCTACGCCTTTAACATCAGCGGCTGTTTCATAAAAACAGCCTCCTGTCATTTTTGTATCTGATCTTCACATCTAAATTGTAGATCTTTTAAAATTTTAAATAAAACCCGTCAACGGGAAGTCTCTCTGTCTACCCCTTTCGCTTACATGAACATATTGCAGCATAAAGCAATCTAGCCAACCATCGCCATCGCTCAGTTTGCAGATTGCAGCTTGTTGGACTTATAAACCTATTTGTCATGGTTCGAGTCCCAACCACAGTAATCCTTATGCAAGGACTGGTGTTTTAGTTTAGAATGTTATTTTTTAATTAGGTTCTGGAGAATTCTAAATATTTCTTTAACATTCTAGTTAGATCTCTCTCGAATATTCTGTACATGATCGCTTAACAGTGGCGAATCCAGGATTCGGGTCTGGGGGGGGAGGGGGGGGTCATAAAAATTTTGTATCGTAGTGACGAATGTCAAACTTCATGGCTTATGTAAACCAAAACACTTTAACTTTACAGGCTTTCCTCTCCTGACAATAAGAATAATAAAGAACACTACAATACTTTCGATAATTTAATAAAAAATACAATGAAATAGCTGGCCAAAAATGTTTTCGACCGCGCCAACGCTACAAGTGCAAGTGGAATGACTAGAAATGTAGAAAAATTTCCGAGCCTGTCAAGTCAGAAAGCAATGTTGTCACGGTTTTATTACTATTCTTTTAAAATGAAAATTAAGATCAAAAAGTTGTAGTTATTTTAAATTAAATGAAGAATTTTGGTTCAGCTCTGGGGGGGGGCTGCAGCCCGATAGCCCCTCCCCTGGATTCGCCACTGTCGCTTAACAAACAACACCAGCTTTTTCAAATTTTTGAAATTTCAAAGCGGAAGAAAAAGCTAAAATTTTCGCAACCAATAACGTATATCTCTGAATTTTTTAAACATCTGATATTAACATGAGACCGCATGTTCCAACCAATAGGGCTGCAAAGCTGCAGCACCCCCTGAAATTATTTTTAAACTTGTATTTTTCGTTTTTAATCTTATTTCCTTACTTTCACCACTCTCAGATGTCAATGACCTACGAAAATGCAAAAATTTGAAATAAGCCATACGATGAATCAAAGCGAAGAGAGGCGCAGGTTTGAGCTGCAAATTACCCGGCCCCCCCCCCCCCCAAAAAAAAATCCATTCACAGAGCAGAAAATTTGGAGAGACGGGCTTTGGGCTGCAATGCCGAGCAGCTCTGCTGGCACGGAGCCAAATGAACGAGAAAGAGATGCTCTTTTTAATATATTTTTCTTTTTTCCTCGCTCTGACACAATTTGCAATCTCATTGGCTGTTTATGGGTTTTGGTTCCGGTTTGCGTTGCGTCGACAGAAACACATCTGGTTGATTGATTATTTGCTTTCTCTTAATAGAAGGCTAGATTTCTTTTGAAGAAGATACTCATTTTTGGAAGAGTGTCATCGAGTGAAGTGGACGATAAGGGAAGTATGTATGTGGAGCTCTGTTTTTTTTTTTTTTTTCGTCAGCAGAATCGTCACATCAACATTCACTTAACTTTATGTCAGTAAAGCCAGTAGTAAATGCCATATGCTGGCTATTTAATTTGTTTGAAAAGCAGGAAATTTCACATCTGGCTTTGGAATTTAAAAAATTGGCCTGCTGAATGATAAGGTAACTTCTTAAAATGCATTATCTTGATAATTATTATCTTGCAGCCCTCTTCGTTCCTGAGCTCACTAGCCGCCACTGATCAAATCATACTGTGTAGTTCTTTGCATCTTCGTGACAATATGATAATTCGAAAACGTAAAGAGCTAGATAGATGAAATTTTTTGCGTATAGTTTCATCACCAAAAATTCATATCTGTGTCTCATTTTAACGAAATAGTTAGAAGCGAAGAATGCTCAAAAATGCATACGTGTTTCTCTTTACTCTACAGCGAAGCTAAGCACTCAATGGTCATATTTTGTAAGTATACGAGAAGTCGAAGGGAGAGCTTCTATCTCTCTTCTTGGTTGTTTTAACAAATTGTCCATGAAGGTTCTTTCCGGAATTTTAAGAAATCAAATAAAATGTCATGCATAGAATGGTTAGGTATGTATTTGTCAGATTCTAGCTCTGAAAACGGTAGAAAGTTGTATAAAATTTGACACTTCTCACTTTCTATTTTCGTTCTGATTTCATTAACTTGCAGCACTTCAAACAATCATTCACAGAAAGTCCATTCTTGTTTTCGTTCTGTGAGATGTCGTGCTCGCATGTTGTCTAACAGAAAAATCTCTCACGAAATTGTCCCATTTGTTCCCAGTCCTAACTGTCCTTAAATCGATCACTCACTTTCTTAATAACTGATATAGTGTCAAATAAATTACTGTAAATTCCTTCGCCTTAATGATGCTGCTCGTAGGATATATGCTTTTGAACAACATCATTAAGGCGAAGGAAGTTACAGCAATTTGTTTCACACAACATTTTTTAGTTTAGTTATATTAACGTACCGTTTTAAAGCAACACGACGGCTATTTTGGAACGGGCCTCGTAATTCTGAACCACGGTCAGATGACAAAAACGACATATGAGCTCTTATAATTTGACACAAAAATTACGTATAATCCATAAGCATCTCAAGTATTCTATGACTACTTAGATGAATGAAAACGACAGCCCCTTTCCAAAACGGGAGAGGTCATCTTCTTAGATAGAAAAGAAAATGCGACTCTTAAGGGGTTAACGTATAGTTTTCAAGCAACACGAGGACTATTTTGGGACGAACCTCGTAATTTTGAACCGCGGTCAAATGGCGAGGACGACATATTAGCTGGCTTCCCCTCTGCAAACTTCCACACCACACCAGCGGGAGGACGTTTGGCCACTAAGCATGATTTAACGTTCAACAGGCCCCAAATACGGCGGATCTTCGGTGGAATCGGGTTTCGAACCTGGAACCCTCCGGCCCAGACCTTACCACTATGGCCGCTGTAGCCGCTATAGCCTCATCAGATTCTGCGTCCATCTTAATTTACATCTGTGTTTTATTTGCAAAAAAAAATTTTGCTTTGCATTCAAAGCTCTTAAATCCCGCTGTTTAATGCTTTGGATGGTCCCATGCTGTCATATACTAATTATATATAATAATATATTAGTTAATTATATTAATTAATTAATTATATTAATAAATATAAAAAACAAATAAAATATTTATTGTATTATATAATCCTGTGAAGATATTAATTTCGATTTTTGTAAAAATAGGTCAAAAATTGTACCTTTGGGTTCGAAGAGGATATGGAGCATCTAATATACTCACTAGGATTTTTTGACGTCTCTCGTGATTTATGTATTCAGATAGTTACTCTTTCAATCGACAAAAAATCTTTGTCATCATAGGAGTTTTAACGTGATCGTTAGAGTGAGCCGAAAAAACTCAATTTTTTTTCATGTCGTTATACCGCTAGAAAGTTGCGAATTAGTGAGAAATCAAACGAGGAAAAAAAGTAAGGAAATTTATTAATATCTTCTGTTCCCGCACCGGCCTTGAAAATCGTAAAAATTGACGAAAATCGATAGCTTTTTAATAATTTTTAAAATTACAGCATTAGCCCTTAAATATTGATCTTCTAAAGAGAAATAAAATTTATTCCATCAAAATAGGTCCAGAATTTCCGGTGGAACGTTCCCTCCAAAATATCTGAAATTACTTCAATGTCAATTTTTAGTTCCTAACCCTCAACATAATCTTCCTACATCATTTTGTCGGTAAATTACAAGAGATCGATGCATATGCATGACAAAAAGATATTTAAGTCTAAAAAATATATCAACTTCATTTGTTTTCTTTGCTTATTGTAACACAATACAAAACTAAACTCCAAAATCACAATATTATTTGCTACTTAATAATGAATGGCAAGAATGCAGAAAATAATAACATAAATCACAGACCTTTAAAAAACACTTCATCTATTAAAACATCGTTTATTTCTCTCCTAAATTTCTTGCTTGGCAATTTACTCTTTTCTTCTCACCAGCCGATACTTGGAATTCTGATTCACGGAAATTATGTACCGAATCCCAATTTTGATGAAAAAGCACTCAGTAAAGATCAATGATATCTTTCAGGTATTGCAGCTGCCATAAAATCGGCAAAGTTATTGAAATTTTGCTATTCGCGATCACAGCAAAATATTACATTCCATATGGTTAACAACAGCATACAAGCTATTTGGTGGTTTACTTTAGTGAAAAGAACTTTTTTTTGAAGTCGTGTATGGCACAGTTGTTAAATATTAAAACCAGGAAATAGTTCACAGAGCCCAAAGCACGTGTTTAAAGGAATCAGCATAACTTTTCCGAATACTTACTTACATTATAAACGAATGCAATGCATTCTTTCACCCATGTTAAATATATGATTCTGATCACGACACTTGGATGAGAGGAAACAATCAGAGACTGGGCATTAAACAAATTTTAAAGACGAGGCAGTCAGCCGCAAAGAGGAAAAGGATCAGAAATTTCAGGATGCTAAAACTCAATTTTTAATTTACGGAGTATACGGAAATTATTCAAATTGATGCTTTTACTTTAACTCCTTTCCTGTTGTTGAGAAACATAATCATTGCCCCTATTCGGTCTGGTGAAGTATCTGAATTGAACGTTTCGATGTTACACACAGGCAGTTGAGCGATATGTTAAACTGGTATCAGAAGAAGTGAGTTTCAACCGAGCGTGTGCCCGGGCACTAGTGGACACCGCACGCAGCTACTTTACGTAGATTAGAAATTGTTAGTAGATTAGAAAAATATAGAAATTATTAAAAAAATATTAAAATTATTCAAAAAAACTATCGACTTTCGTCAATTTTTACGATTTTCAAGGCCTTTGCAGGAACGGAAGATATTAATCAATTTCCTTACTTTCTTCCTCGTTTATTTTCTCATTAATTCGCAACTTTTTCTCGGTATAGCGACATGAAAAAATAAATTTGTGTTTTTTCGGCCCACTCTATTCCCTGATCATGTTTATAGGTTGGACACTATCTTTAAATTTTTTATGAGGTATGCATGAGCCAAAAATCGTCCAAAACATTCTATGGGGCAGACTATTGGATCTAGCGCTACCGAATTTGGCACATGGCCACTAATTGGGGTATAGATGCTCATTAACATAGGGTTTTCGAAAATTTAATTTATAATTAATTAAAAATTAATCGCAATTTTAACGTTGTTCCTCAATAATTTCTGAGTATATTATTGCACAAAAACCATTATTAAACAACTTAAAAATTTTAAAAAAACCTTTTTACTGATTTCAGTTTTATTTCAGTGCAATTTTTTACTTTCTCGTATACGAAGAGAAATTATTGTAATCCTCAAAAAATTCGAACTCGAGATTTTGACGACTCTCCACGTTTTAGACCTACCTCCCCGAGTCCGAAAAATACAATTTTGGAATTGTGGCTGTTTGTCTGTGAACACGATAACTCGAAAACTATTAAAGCTACGGGGATGAAATTTGATATATGATCTTAACATATAGTTTGTAGGTTTCTATCAAATTTTGGACAAAATCTTTTACGCAAAGTCTGTTTTTCCGCGTTCATGTGCACAATATGACTCAAAAACTTGAAAAGTTTGATAAAAAAATATTTGACACACAGTTTTATCATCAGGAATGTAGGTCAGTATAAAATTTTGGGCCAGATCCGTCAGAGGGTTGACTGTCTATCGGTCTGTATAATCGTAAACTTTTCAAAATTATATCTCCTAAACCTTATGACTTAGATAAATAAAAATTGGTATTAAGGATGCTAACATTAATTACAGATCTATGCCCGATTTTCGTTTCAATCGGTTAAAAAAGGCGTTCAAATTGCATATTCAATTATTTTACTATTGTAGCGAATCCGATATCTCCATGCGCATGAGTACTGGTTAGTCTTGCCGAGCGCTTAGCGATACTCTTGACCTTGGCGCGCGCTGAAGGAAACTAGTGGATTGTCATAGCATTCAGCATTCTGGCTTACACTATCTTCGAATTTTTTATCCACGCGGAGGGAGGGGAAATGACATCTTTTGAGGAAGTATACAAGAAAGTTTAGGGGAGACCACTCCCGCTGGTTTCTATAATTTTTATAATTTTTAAAAACAAGTTTTTTTACAAGAATACTTTTTTTGTTTTATACACTCTTGCGTTGCAACGATAGTAAATACGTGTTTTGTATGCACGTTAACTTTGCTGTATAGTGAAAATTAACTTTTTAAAAGCAACATAAAGACATAACACCACCAGCACGCCCCCGTGCCTAGAGTCATTGTGACTCTTTATAAGCTGTTTGGTTGGACTTGGCGGAACATAAAGACAGGCGAATCAAGTCTAAAACATTATCTTGTTACGACGCTTCGGACTAGTGTTCGAATATCCTTTAATTTTTTTCAGATTTAATGAAATAGAAAGAATTTCACGATGATTCAGCAATATTAGACAATATCTATGCATATGAAAAACATGCACCATGCTTCGGACTCGTGTTGAAATATCCTTTAATTTTTTTTCAGACAATGATATAGAAAGCATTTCACCATGGTGCAGCAATACCAGGCAATATCTATGTATCTGAAACTCATGCACAAAAATATCAAATATAGAGTTCATGTTTCATAATAATTCTTATTGCAATGAGCATTCTTCTGAGCCTAGCAATGACACCCACTGGCATGGGATAATTGCCTAAAGAATGTATATTATCATTTCGGGTTAGTGTCATGTCTTATTGCGAATGACTTGAACGCTAGCAAGCAATTATTCTATGAATTCTGCTCTAAGAATTAGAAGTTATTTTGCTTATATATGAGAAAATTAGCAGTTTAGAAAATTCCAAAATAATTATCAAGCCTCCATCTACATGTGTTTTTAATATATATGCAGTTTAAAATAAATGTATGTAGCGTCTAAGGGTTTCAGAAACGGATTTTTTTATCGTTCAATTATTTTCATTGTAGTTACTTGTTATATCATTATACTCCCAAAATAGAAAATAATTGATATTTTATTTTTATTTTATCTTGTTTTATTCATTTTTTGGCAGTTAAGCTTAAAATAACCAGCTTTACAACAAAAACAAAGAGTTTATTAGGACTTCTTCAGCAATTTTTGTTCAAAAATTTGTTAAAATTTTTCTATCAACTATCTGTAGAACCATTAATTGTCATCGCTCGTAAGAGATGATCAATAAGAATGTTGTTTCCTTGTGGAATATATTTTCATTCATCATAGATTAGATCAAGAGTTTTGGATATAAAACTAAGTATTGTATTATATCTTATAATATTTCTGTTGTAGGAAATATATTTTATAACATAGTCAAATGTAAAGCATTTTTGCAAAAATTATATAAGTTTTACGATTTTTCCTGCAATATTTAAAATATCGTGCTACTGATCTGTTACTATTTTAGAATCAATAATATTTAGTGTTTTTACAATTAGTTAATAAATATTTGTTTGAATAAATGGTATATAGTCACCAGCGGTGCAAACGTTTGTTTTTATTTATTTACTTATTTTTATTTTTCAATGAAAAAGTCCGTCTGACCCTCTATATTCTATGTGATAAATCTTTATAAAACTACCATGAGTGATAATTTTGTGGTTTTATATTATAAGTAACATGAACAAATAATCTTCCACGAATGACAAAACTTGAATCATCCGAATAATTTGCTAATAAAAATCCATTGTAAGTTTACAAATCATCAATAACTATGTGAGACATTAATGAAGTGAATTCATCCTCACGTGAAATATGTAACATTTAATTTTGAAATCTACTGCTCATGTTGTAGGCGGGAAACAGGATATGACGTCTCAGAAAGTAAGTGCAATGGCGATTGTCGTATGACAGTTCCGTCATTTGCTAAGATTCAATTCCAATTATCCAAAAAAATTATAATAATAGTTATTATAAAAGTTATTATTATATTATTTTGGGACGGACCTCGTAATTTTGAACCCTGATCAGATGACGAGGACGACACGTCAACTCCCAATAAGCGCAAGATATTTTATATCTCCACGATGTCGTCACGATATTATAAATGCCACACAATACCGTTTGGTCATTGTAGGGCATACATCTTGTTCTAATAGGACTGGCATCCCCTCTAAAACTTCCGCACAACACCAGCAGGAGGGCGTATGGTCCCTTACGTATGCAACAGGCCCAATACACAAAGGACCTTCAGTAGAATCGGGTTTCGAACTTGGAACCCTCCTTCCACGAAGCCTAGGCAACCGCGACCCTATTTAGGTATAGAAATAGTTCTAATAATTTATATTAAACATTAAAAATGTATAAAATTTATAAAAAAAATAATAACGTTTAAAATAATAAATTTAAAATAATGGTTATTTGTTTCAATATGTATACATATCATACTTTGATTTATTTTTATCAGGATAATGATTTGGAAGAAGCGAGAGTGTTCTCTCTCCCTCTCTCTACTTTGATTTATTTTTATCAGGGTAATGATTTGGAACTAGCGGGGTGTTCTCTCTCTCTCTTTCTCTTCGGTTTTCTCGCATATTGACACAACCGGATGGATTCGGTGTTCTCTATGCGAAAATAAAGTTTGAAAAATGGTTTGAATAATAACATAATGTTTGAAACTGGTTGAGCATGATGTTTGGAAAATGGTTGATAGTGTTTAGCTTTTGGGAAAGCATCAACAGCATACTGTTCGAAGAGTTTACCACTTGTATGAAAAATGCTGAAGTTCGTGTGATATTGGTGGAACTGAAGTTGCATAATACTATTCCAATCTGTTGAACTTAACATTAACTTGACGGCAACTTTTTGTCGTTCCAGTCTACCACCCATTGGTGACTTAAGAAATAGAAGTAGTTAAAGCAACGGATCGCAAAGTGAAGTTCGAACTAGTTATATCTGTATTTCACAAGTTTCCTAGCTTAAGAAAAACGTGTAGTGAAGCCATCTCTTCTTTTGCTTATTAATGAAAACTATGACATGGCCTTCTCGTTTTCTAATTTCTAAATTGCTGAAAGATGATGAAAAAAAGTTTAAAAAATGAGTTGTTGAAAAATCTCCTCTGGATTTTGTCTTATTTTGCTAATGTTTTTCAACAGCTCTTTCACTTGAAATTTGAAAGCAGCTACTTTGTTAACTAATTCCACTGTATCAACATCTCTGCTATATTTGGCACCAAAATCAGCTGCACATTATTTCGAGATAAGATATAGATTAGCTATGTTCTAAAACCCGTTTTTTCAATTAGGGCAGGATAATCTTCTCTGGAGAATATGCCATCTATTCATATGTAATAATTCGTTAAAACATTCAAGTTATAATCAGATAAATAATGTGTAATAATTGTGATTTAAATCTACCATGGCCAAAATAAAAATTAATCTTCGTTCAATTTAATGATTTTAAAAAGCCATTCTGCTTGACACTTTTTGAACAGTTATATCTATTGCTTATGGACTATGCGAAAAGAGTTGAGCAAAAGACTTTCTCATATTTATTTATGTCTTACTGTGAATCATTTTTCTTTTTTTATTTTCTTTCACCAATTAATAAGTTCTCCAAATTTTCAAAAAAAGCTCCTCAAATGACCACATTTTATCACAAAAAAGTAAATTGGTAAATTATCAAATGTCATATTATCCATTTTGAAAGACAGTTTACTAATTACGCTTATCAATGATCTTGAATTAAAGAAAAATCTGAAATATGTATTTGATATGAGTAAAAAATATGTGCACATCTGATTAATAAAATATCTTTTGTAATGTTATTGATATTCTTTCCATGTATCTCGATTAATTTTGCCTATGTCTATTTTTTTCTTTAATTCTGTGACATGTATCACGAATTGCCCCAAAAAGTATAGAAAATTTATTGTTCTTTACATTCAACATATTTTTCTCACAGTTCTTGTAGCTAAGATAGTTTTGTTAAACAGTAAAATTTTAAAAAGATTGTTCTTAATCATTGATAGTAACTAATATAAGTTAATTAAATACTAATAATTTTATTAAGATCAAAAACTTTGCTACAACCATTGGCTCATTCCGGTTTTTGAAGAGGATAAAAAGTGCTTAAAAAAATTTGAAGAAAAAATGCAACCTGTCTTGTGTAATCGCAGTTCTTTTTACTTGTCAAGAACGCCACTGATATATTTCATTCCCTTTCCAATTTCTGGTTAGTATAAAATGTTAAAAAGATGTACAATAATAATAATATAAAAAATCATACTTTTGCACTTTTACAAACAAATGTAATTCTTGAAAAATAAGGAAGGCATTAATAAAATAATAAAATAAAAAGAAAATAATAAGGCATTTGTTCAGAATTATTTTTCTCAATCGGTTGGAAACCAAGTTTAATCTATCATGCATCAAAAGTTACTTTTAACGCTTTTTCCATTCGTATAGCAATTTTTTGCTATGAATTTTGCTTCCTTACGAAAACACGAGACCTCGGAAAACTACATTTGGTTTTAGCTATGGAGTCTGCTGCAGTACGATCGGAAATCCTGGAATCGTGATACAAGAAAAAAAGTCCTGCCCGGGAAACGAGGGTCATGTTAGTAACCCCAGAACAAGTCAGGAAAGTTCGATTGAAACTAGACATCGCAGTCCTGGCGCCATCTAGTTAACAATTTGTAAACTATTTTGGCGATAGATCATTAAATTAAAGAAAAAATCAATTTATCATTAAAATATGTTTAAAGAAGCAACTGTAACAAATAATACAGATTTATCTCATTTTTGGTTCCAAATTTAGAAATATGCCCATTGCAATTCACGTCTGAATAATTTTATACAATTGTGTCTATCGGAGAAAAGTTTAAAAGTTTTCCTTCAAAAATTGCTGCAACATTTTTAAGACTTTTTTTTTTGAGATAATTACAAATTTCTACAAATTCTGAAAAGATATAACCAGTATTCTTGCAGAAGTTCTTAAACAAATTTTTCACATTGTTTCTCTAAAGTTGATTTTCTTTAATTGATGAGAAAATTAGATGAGGTACCAATTAAAAAAATTTCGATGTTTTTCTTTGTGAATAAAAATTTTTCGGTTATACATCGTGCGAAAAGTATTGAAGTTTCCTTAAAGTGAAGAGTATTCCATGAACAAAACAGATTTTTTTAAAAATTATTGTTTCTCCCAAATCAAGAAAGTGTAAATAAAAAAACAGTCGAAATTTAAAGATTATTTCATAACAATAAATCTTTTTTTTTTAATAAATGCATGAATATCAGGCGTGTTTTCTTTTCAATTTCCTTATATAATTTCATATATATAAGGATTATGCTTATAACGATTCATCCACAAATGTTACACCTATGCGTTTATGCAGCCAATGTTCTCAACTGGCATGAATTAAAATTCCATAAAAGAATGAAAAATTATCTTTCCACTGACGGTTTGTTAATCTAACTTTTTAATTCATAATTTTGATGTTTTCGGACAATAATTTCAAAAACTAACATCATAAAAAAATTATCGTAGCTCAAAATTCAAAACATAATATGTTCGTTAATACCTTCTGATTGACGTTTGTTTCATTTTCCTCAGTTTCGTTGATTGCTGTTTCTCTGATATCCACAATTTATTTTGATATATTTACTGTCTGTCTACTCCTAGAACTCTTCTCGCCAAGTTGTATGGTTAATGGCGGTCGTTATAGAAGCAGGTTATAGTAGGAGGAATCCATTTCCATTAAGTAGACGTTCATTCAAGTTTGTTACATTGGCGCACTTAGCTCCAAATGGGAAGCAACATGCAACTACGGCAAAGCCGAGAGGACGAAGTCAACTACCGCCGCAAACTGGCTCCAAGAATAAAATAAAACCCCGACTTCTCTCGGAATCTTCCTATTCGAAATAGATCTTCCCGAATATGACCAGTAGCTATAGTGACCGCCATCAACGAGACAACTTGGCAAACAGAGTTCTGGTCGCGGACACATAGTAATTGTAACCATGATTACTAGCAGAAAAGTAAATATATTGGGTATTTTCATCTCAGGACTTTATTTTTTTTAAACTTAGAATTTACATTAACTTTAGATTTTTTAAAAAGTTATATTCAAATGAATTCTTTTGATTTTTATTTTTTATTTTCAGAATATCAAAAGATTTGGAGAGAAGTTAAGCCGTTTCAATGATGGACCTAAGCTCTGTTGGTAAGTTAGAGAGACTTGGCATTTTTAAATATCGTGCAAAGGAATGGGATCAATTAATCCTCACGTGATACACGTCAAATGCACTCCACCCTTTGACACTGGATGCCATTGCGCATCTTGTATTTAAGGCTTGCAGCACTGCTCCACATCACAGTATAGGGCAACTGCAGTTAGCTTCTAGATGCTATGGGCAGTTACATTTGCCATGTGTCTATGATATCATGTAAAATGGAATGATTCCTTATTACAGGCTCAAATGAATTAATTTATTAATAAAATATTTGTATTAGTGACACGCGTTTTTTTATAAATTTCAATGGTTGATTTTTGTAATTAATTACGCATCTCGTGTTTAAGCTTATAGCAGTGCTTCGCAGCACAGAATAAGACAAAGTGTGGTTAGATTTTTAGATGCTATGGGCAATTGCATTTGTCACGTGTCTGTGACATCACGTTAATTAGTGCGATTCTTTATTACAGGCTCAAATGGGATCAAATGTCAAATTGGAGGGTGACCGGAAAACGGTAGTGCATCCTGGGTACGGAAGTTCTGTGAATCCAAAATACACAAAACAGAAAACTCGTCCATATAGTTAAGAATTTTTAAAAATACATAAGAATAGATGAGTTAAACCTAAAACACTATAACGATACAATGCTGCGGACTAGAGGTTCAAATCTCCTTTAATTTTTTTATTATGATTTTTATTTTGACCTCTGGATTTTTGTTGAAAATATGTTTTCTAATTTTGAGTTCTCTTATGCGTGCTGTTTTTAGAATCAATATTTATTAGCAATAATTTGTGTTTTCTTTAGTTCTGGTGTCGGCGTGCGTCATTGCCAGCGTGATTGGCGTCCTCTCCGTGTTCCTCATCGCTTTCTTCTGTCTCCTGGAGGCGGAGGACGTGCCGCATGAGGCACAGGAGACTGAGGTCCTCACCAGGTACTGCGGACTATTCAGTGTCAGTAAAGTTGGACATTAACGGTCAGACCACTCCAAGCCATATGGCTTGGTAGCACTCCACACCGTTCCAATTTTAATCACATACAAAGGTGGGTCATTCACGGAGGCTCCATATAAGCGGTCACTCCAGTCCCCTTGGGCTACTGCTCCTACTCCTCCTCCTGCTTCAGTTTTATGACCCGACGCTACAAATGGATAATGAAAGAAGACGAAAATACATACTCTTCAACTGCACTACACCGATTCTCATCGGATTTTCGCATTGACGACGGCTTTCGGAGCGATGAGCTCCAAATTGCTTGGAGCGGTCTCTCCGGGATTTTTCTAGCATAAGAATGTCCAATTCATATGCTTACACAGTGCCAAATAAGCAAGATCAAAAATTATATGGGTCGAGAACAATTGAAACTAAGTTTTATGGATTTGATGTGCTGTTTATTGGCACTAGGTTCTTTTGGAATATATTCTGCGAAATTAAGAGCGCTGATAAGAAACCATTTTTTTATATGTATAAGGCTACTAAAATTTTTAAATGTCATCTTAAAATTTTTACTTGAGTATAAAGTCCTATAAATGGTCACCTCGATTTACAACCGAGTTCCGTACCGGCTGACAGGTTGCAAGTCGAGCTGGTTGTAAGTCATATTATTTCTTGTATTTTTCAAAGCATTTAAAAAATGGTTTTAAAATTAGTTGCACAGAAAACACAAAATTCCACTCTATTATAAGTATAATTATTGTACATAATGTGAAAAATACATAATGCGAGCTCTTTTATACTGTACTGTATTTCAAAAATTAGATTAAGTAGGATGGCGCTTTCCTTCCAAACAACATATTTATTCTAGACTTCCCAGGTAGCTCAACATGTTGTTCGATATTGCACAATATTGTTGGATGTTGGCGCCTGTATTGCAGAGATTTGTGTTTAACTGTAACCGCAACGCCAGTTTGGCTGTTATTCTGTAAGAATGTTTGTTTTCGTCAGATTGGCAGCAGCCTTTCGTTCGTGTTAGTCGGATGCCTTCATTCGGGAGCATCATACTTAATAAATCATCAAAATTTGTTGGATTCGACTAAATCAATTACGTTTGTTTACAGTTCACTTTTCAAAAGGACCATACATTCGATATTATATGATATTAGGGGAAGTTAGCGCAAGATGGTGATGTCAACATTTAACCATTTTTAAGAAATTCAGTTTATGGGTAAATTTGTTTTTCTTTGCATATATTATTAGATTGGCATTTTGTTGTGTTGTACGCAAATTGAGAAATTTTTATTTTAATATTATCAAAGTTATTTCGCTATTTAAAAAAAGCAAAGCAAAAGGACCAACTGGCCCCAGTACCGGGGCAAAATGAAAATTACGACAAAAGTTCAATACATTTTTATATTTAGAAAATTTAGGGCAGAACACTAATTAATTAAACGTTAGGAATTTTTCCTTCATTAGTGTGCAATGAAGGGATAATTTTGATTAAAACTTGACCTCATAGTAAATTAATAAAACTGAAAACCAATATTTTTCATTTACAAAAAATAGACACAAATTCTCCTTATTCAGAGTCTGAGTAGCCCAGTGTCCACCGTGTGTGGCATTTGCAACACTCTATTAATCTTCTGAGGGAGGGTCAACATAGATTTCATGGCACGCAAGGCACTGTATTATATTTTCTCTGGAAGTTTGAACCGACGTCATGAGTGGCAGAAGTTTGGGCTTTTTAAAAGAATCAAACTTAAGTTTCTTTGTAAAAACTCTTTTCATACACCCTAGCCTCTTTCTTTGCTGCTTTAAACGTTCTCCTTTCACCTTCTGAGTATCTGTCTGAATCGACATCTCTTTTATAGGTAAGCTTATTAAAATATTTTCTGTAGGTCTCACACCTTGCAAGATGTGATGGAACAGATAGTGGATCACGTAGCTGAAGAAAATTATACAAAATAACTAAAAAAAATCACATATTCTTCAAAAAGAAAATAGTAAAAAGCACTCGGGACAAGATGACGAGATCGTGAACTTGCCGTAATTGGCAAATGAAAAGTCTTTTTTTTTGGTGGGATTAAAAAGAATTAGATAAAAATAAATAATGATTTTGAAAAGCGTATTGTCTAAGGTAGTCATGCATAGTAAAGAATAAACAAATATCTTAGGTGGTAGTCTATTAGATCTTATGTTGAAAGGCCTTGAAAATTACAACACGTCAGGCAAAAAACAGGAACACCATATAACAAACAAAGAAATGGTGTCAGTGGCTTCACTATGCGATTTTTTTCAGTGCGCAGCAGTGTAGAAGGCTGATAGTATCAGTAAGGTGGCGCTACCTAGTGTTATGAATTTAAAATAAGCCATTCACCATCTTGCCCTGACTTCCCCTATACGGTACTGTACAATATTACGAATAATGTTCAATATCGTACAATGTCCTACAATATTGTTGTGCTACAATGGGTTATAAAAGAAAAAGACATTTTTCGACAGGAAAAGAATATTTACATTCAATTTGCAACAATGTTGCCCAAGTTAAAACAACATAGAATTCCAAGCAAAAAAATTTTTCATCCCTTTTACCAGGCAACATTCACAAAACAAAAAACTGTGGCGTTGCCATTACATTTCAACTTTACTTTTTTATATAGGAGCGTGCCAAAATATTCTTGATATTATTAATTTCTTTTTTAAAGTAGATAATATTTCATGACATCATTATATTATAAATATTTTATAATTAATACCTAGAATGGATATTAATTATATGAAATGTATTTTTTATAATATTCACAAATATTAAAATACCTATTGTAAATAAAAGTGGAATCTAAAATGATTTAATGTTTCGAAATTTTAAATTTATTTTTTGTGGCAAGTACGGATGGTGCAAAAAGTTGTGTAACCAAAATCTAGACACTCATATTTGATATGTTGGAGAGATAAGAGCATGTTGCATGTTTCTAGACGAAAGTGACAGGTTATCTCAATAGGTTTCCAGTCATGAAATCTACTGGATATTTATTCATTAACTTGCATAGAAATATAACTTATACAGAAGAGTCATTTTTACACAGGAACCTGTGGTCGAAACGCAACATGCGATATCTGTAGGGATCGCTGTGAAAGTGAAGCAACAAAAGGAAAAGAGCACCAAAAGTCACATGATATCATTTATGACTAATATCTGCAGGAGAACCTCCTCCAAGAATTTCTGATAAGTTCTCCCGAGGAACCGTTTTGGCAATAAGTCCAAATGGTTCCATATAATAAGTATAGGCCAAGCAAACAATTGCCCCCGACCAAACATTGGTGCTTAAGTGCTGTTGTGAATCTTATTTCCTTATTACACGTGGGCTTTCAAACTCCCATATCTGCCAGTTATGCACAATGATAGTATCGTCCCATGAAAATGCAGATTTTTCCATGAAAACCCAGGCTGAAAATTCAGTCTGCGCTACAGCATTTTACTTCACCTCACAAGCGGCCTTTCTAGACGCGCTCACACGTTCCTATAGTATTATTGTTTGATTTTTAATTCATGGCATCATAGTAAATTATTAAACAATTACTCTGGATCACCATGTATATCTGTTCCTATAAAGTGATCTTTTCACTTTTTATCTAGCTCGTGGGTGGTTCTCGTTGGCATTTTCGATAGAATAACACTTGATAAATATAGTAACTATAGCAGTGGCGTAACGACCGGGTGGGGTACATACGTCAGTCTTAGGGGAAGCCATGGAGTCAAAACATTATTGTATTTATGTTAATTTTTAAACAAAATATGACGAGGGAGTATAAAATTACCATTCTCCAAGTACCATTTACGCTTGTTAAGCCTTTAATAACAACTTGGGTGAAAGAAACATTTTATTCTTCTGGCGCTCTTACCCTAAATACGGCACTGACCATGGTGACTAACCGTTAGTGTGCTCATGTCCATTTTTAAAGTCAACTACTATAAGGGAGGGACGAAAAAATCCCATGTCCCGGGACCTGTTCGCAGAAGTTAAAGCACTAATGATGATTGGGGGGGGGCGAAAAATTCGCATTATGACCTGGGTGTGACTTACTTTAACAATGCCACTGAACTATCGCCTCTAGTCTTGCCTTGTAGGCAGGAATCGTGGGATCGTCAGACCAACAATAAACTCCATATATTAAAACCTACTATTTGATCCTGGCCTTGTATGCCAGTGCGCGAGCTCGATGTCAAAGTGACTAGACTCCGAATTGGTCATACACGCTTTACCCATCGACATCTTTTATTCGGCGAACGAGCCCCTACTTGCTCGAGATGCCAGGTAAACCTAACTGTTGTTCATGTTTTAATTGAATGTCCTAATTTTAATCTTCATCGTACACGCTTTTTTAATTCATTGCCACTCAACATGGAAATTTTGGTGGGTGAACATCCTCATCGAAACCTTTTTAACTTTTTAAAAGATATTGATTTTTACCATTTTATTTAAAATCCTCTTTCCTTGATTTTTCTTTCGTAATTTTGTATTTTTACACATGCTTTAAGGTTTGCATAATTTTCAGTGAGATTTTATAACGAACTTAGTTTTTATAAGAGCGCTTACGAATGATGTATACCTTTTTAAAATGTTTTAACCATGTGCCTGGCGCAGTATAGCCAAATCTGGCTCTTGCGCCACTAAAATCCAATAAACCAAACCAACCAACCATCTTTGTCACATGTTATTGCTTTGAATATCTAAAACTGTGAACAGATTTTCTAAATTAAACCAAAAGCCCTGTCTCTTTCAGAAACATTTCTCCCATCCCTGGCTGCTCCACGAGTGAGTCTTCTCACCTTGTCTGTACGGCCGTCTAGAAACATCAACAGCAGCGGAAGTTCCAGATGACAAGATGTCTCCATTCTGAAGCTCAAACCGACGTCTCATTGTCCGGGACTTCCGGAATCTATGTGTACTTCCTCTCCGTAACAGACGTCCTTTACGTATGTTTCCGGCATTTTTAACTTGCATTTACGCCAAGGAACACTCAGATTTCATTTGTTTGTATGTGCATGTATACTACATAAGTTTTACCGTAACGTGGAAGATGATAAAAAAAAGTATGTTTTGTAGAAACTTAAAGAGCTTATGATCAATTTCAAGAACCAAAAATGATTCCATGTCGCACATAGCCAGATTTTGCATCAAGTGTATGATCAGTTTGTTTCTTAAGTGCTAATGCCGGTTTGATGTTTAGCTGAGTGATTTCTTGTTTGTGAGCAATTGCCAATAATCAAAAATGCAGCAATCTTTCAAAGATGTCGTTTTGTAAAATTACTGATTTTATATAAGTAGACTTTACAGACATCAACTGTGAGCATGTGTTTTGATAATCTATAGGTGTAACAGAAAAGATAGCTCAAACTTTAAAACGATAAAATACGGCAAAACTAACAAATTTCGTAATTTGAAACGTAAAAATGTGCAGTAAGAAGGTCGAACATAGGAAACGGAAAGTGGGTTTAATCGCGGATATAAGAAAAAAATGCTTCATATTTACAAGAAATGTTCAAATGAGTGATCACCAACCATGCCATGCTCTATCATTCCCCAAAGTTATGGCCATCTTTCCTGTTACTCCCTGTTCATAAGTTAAGCCATGCAGGGATTTCAGTCTCAGTTTCAAACCTAAAATGTTATTATTTCCACACAGTCACCACATAAGTCAGACTAAGACTAGATCACACTTTCTAAATGAAGATACAAAAGGAAAAAGTATCACAGAAGGTCAATATATAAAAAAATTGCATTAGCTTTTCTCATTGTTCTGTTACTCATTCTCCCATCCTCAATATAGAGATATGAACTAGGCTTAACATTCATTCTTCCATTTTAAATAATGCCGTGAGGAACTTATTTTTGCAATGGTTTCGTTCGCTGTAAATCAAGATGAGAACAAAATGATTAAATTATTTTTTAGTTCTCAGCAATATAAAATGGTTTTAATTCTCCTCTTTTTAAAAACAATACTTTTCTTGTTTCATAATCATTAAAGAAACCATAATGCATTTTCAAACTGTTAGAAATTTTGAATTTCTTTTCTACTATTATTATAATAACACCTAATGTGTTAGTAATAATTCCTTGGCTTTATGATTCATATTGAATAACCTAGCAAGTAGTATGCATTTAAACATATACATTAGTCAGTGAGAACGGAAGTGAATATTTTTCCATTTGCCCATTTAATTTAAATGGACACAAATAACCATCATTACGTTTCTGATATTAAATTATTTTATGAAAATTTAAAAGTTTTGAATCGATCAAGAACAGATAAACTTTTTTAATAAGTCGGGGTGAGCGCTGTAACTCCAATAGACGATTCGTCATTGGTAGGGTGAGATATTCTAAGCGCTTTCCTGATTTTGGCAATGGCTCGGATGTAACCAAAATTGTAATTTTTTTATTGTGATGAGTAAGTCCTCATTAGGTATATTAGGTCTTTAATTATATTTAGAAACGGATGACTATCTGATCATCTGATTATCCTGTAGTAATTATTTTATTGTATTGTAAAAAGAATGATTAATTTAACTTTTTGGAAAGACATAATCCTTTTGTTCAGAGAGGGACTAATACAGGACGTTGAACAATTGTTATCATATCCAAAAAAATTTTCCATCTAGAATATTTTTTGCCCATTACTTCCATATACAAATTACAATTTTTTTGTAATTGTAAATTTTGTAATAAGTTTTTCTAATTTAATTTTTGATAACCAATTATTTAGATATAATTATTCATTAATTTAATTTTTGATAACCAATTATTTAGATATAATTATTCATTATTTATTAATGTTTCTTTAGGCAGGCAAAAATATTTTGTATTGATTATGTAGAAGTAGGGCGTCTGTCTTTTACTCTGCCAACGGCTCGGTTTGATTTTGGCAACCGCTCGTATATAACCAAAATGCATTTTTTTCTTTGTTTTTTGTTATAAGGACATAAAGCTTTTGTATCTAACCCTTTGCAGACAGGTGACTTTCTTTAACACTCGAATCAAGCACCATCCCGTTTCTTCGAACTCGACGCATATTTAATTACACACAACTTTACTTTTTATGATATAATAAGATTAGAGAATGAATAGATGGATGATACGACCATTTGCGTTCGAATTTGACTTGTTATATTCTTCGTGAACTGGATTGTCCTCCACGTCGGTCTCAGAATCGGTTTCTTGGTCGTTGTACTCAGTCACTTCTCCATCGAGATATAATGCATCAGATTCGTCCTCAGTTGGTATTTTCTTGCTTAATTCTTCCAAAACAGCCGATTATTGCTCTATAGCTAGGCTTGCCAGACGTCCCGGTTTTCAGACAAAATCCCTGTGTCCCGGTCGGTTTACTTCACGTCCCGGTAAAAATTAAATTTGATTATAGATGACCAAAAAAGCCTAAAAATAATTAACTGTGAGGGATTATTTAGGATAATTACTTTATCATTTATTTCACTGTACTGTATGAAAAGTGAAAACTATAGAAGAGTGATGGTCTTCTAATAACTAATACTGTCATCGTATCGTCTTGTCTCGCCAATCGTGACCATGCCTTCTGCTTATCTGGGACATCAGCACCAGTTGAGAGAGTATTTTCTTTGATGATGGGCATGGACTGATGATAGGGGTTTGATGAAGGAATCTACAGTTAAAGGCTTGATGACATGTAAAATTAATATCGGAATAGCTTGTGAAGATTTTTACAACACGATTAAAAACAAAAAAGAATTTCTAAAAAAAAGTCTCAGCCAATGAAAAGTACATGTAAATATTGTTCAAATTTTTATTCCTCATTCAAAGTCTTTCTTCTTACTTAAGTAACTTATAAATATTAACATGTAAGAAATAAAATGTTTAAATTTTTATGCTTGTGTCATTTATTATTACCCCTGGTTTAGGTTCCTAATCAGTAACCATTTATTCATATCATTGAGAATAAACTACCCTCTAAAACACTCTAAAAAAAAGCCAAGGGTGTGTACCCTTGCATACCCGCGACGCTGGGGGGCATTCCGGTGTCCCGGTTGAAAATTTCAGAAATCTGGCAAGCCTATCTATAGCGAAAGTTTCCCGCCTTTTGTGATAGCCAGGATGGGTTATGGAGAGCACTTCAAGCGCAATCAGACCGAACTGACTGATTCATTGTCAGCGGAAATTATCGTAACAAGTGGGAGGAATGTTAAGACGAGATTAGAGGGTGGTGAGCTCTCTACCTTCTCTAGTTTTTATTCAGCTTATGGTACATACCCACTGTAGCACCTCATACGTCGTACCTGTCCGCAAAGGGTTAATTATATTTGAAATCAGATGATTACCCACGCTTATTGATCATCGGATTATCTTGTAGTAATTAATATTACTATTAATAAAAATTTATCCTTTTTCTGTAAGAAGAGATAGAATTTTTTTATTTGGAGAAGAACTGATATAGGACGTTGAACTCTAATGAAAGCATATGAATTATCTAACCATATCAGACAAATTTTTAAACTTTTTGTTAATTAATTTTTAATCTTTTTGTCTATTACTTCTATATCCAATTACTCGATGTAAAATTCAATCAGCCAGCTCATTCCCCTCAATGCCAGTATGCGCTCTAACCCTTTCGCGTTCTTTGGTTTCGCAGTGAAACCATACAATGAGCATCTTTTCACTACGCATGGGCGAAATGTGGCGCCAGCATAACTTAAGAGCCAGTTATATAGGTCAACTTATATAAAAATTCCAGTTCAATACCGTTAGCATTCACAAAAATATCAGTATTGTAAGAGCTAAATTGCTTTTGATCTGTACATGTTTGGTATAGTAACTAAAGCAGGAGACGTATGACAAACAACCAAATTAATAACAGCTAATCAATCGAATGTTTCAAAAAACTACATCAGTGTTTCCCGAACTTTTTTGTGCCATGCCCCACTTAAGCATTTCTAAAATTCTTATGCCCCCTATGTAACATATGCATAATTTTTTGCATATATTAAAAAATTTAATTTTTCACGAAGGAACTTAAATGATAGGTTTAAGAAAGAAATCAGTAGGGGTTGTTAAGAAACATAGTGAGTTAATTTTCTAAATATATAATGGGTAACTGAAATTCAAGAACGAAAAAATTCCAATGAAATATTTTTCTTTATTATTTTAATTATTAGTAATTATTTATTATTTAAATTAGTGAGATTATACCTGATGCTTGCTACAAAGAGATTTTATGTTAGGTCCCAATTTAGTTAGTTTCAATCTCAAGTCAGATGTTATATCCAGACGACTTCTTCATTATTATTTTTCCCCTTTCGAATGTCCCTCTTTAACCATCTAATTGCCCCCTTGAGGGGCGTGTGCCCCACGTTGGGAAACACTTTTAAGATGTCACTAACTATAGAGCAAAAGAGAAACCAAAATTTCTTTGCACAGCCTTGTAGAAGAGAATGTCAATAATCGATAACAAGGACTGGTCCGTAGTGCTGTATTACCGATTTATGAATACTACATTAAATTTACTATCTTCAATTCAGTCACGTTTATTACTTAAAGTAAACACTTTATCTAAAAAAGTGACAACAAAATGGAATGCATCAATGGAATTCAACAAACGGAATAATTCAACTGAAACAAAAAGAAACAATCTTTAAAACATTCCAATAGAAATATTTTTTTAAATTAATATGTTAAATATTAACAAAAAGTTTTGAAGAAAGTAAGGGAAATTAGTTCCTCTATAACTTTTACTTTTATAAACATTCAACTAGACCTAAACACGTGCATCATTAAACTGCCTTAAGAAGTTCATATAGTATGTCTTTGTTTATCACGTTACGATTTTCAGTGCTTAATTAAAACTTAGCTCTATGAACAAGAAAATCAAATTGGTTCGACAATCTAGATTTTCTGTGTTCCGAATTACTGACTCCCGGGTTATCGACACTAAACTGAACTTATCCTCCTTTCAGATATTACTAGTATTTTTTAGTACGTCATGTTGTTAGAGATAAGAGTTCTTCTAGCTAAGACAAATTGAGATTGTCGAATTTTGATATATATTCAGATGATGCTGGTACTCCAGCAAGATGAATCCATATACAGATGGATCCAAGAACTGGATGTTTTATTTTGGTTAATTATCAAAATAATTTGATATATATATTCAAATGATGCTGACAGTCTAGAGAGATTAATATATTTACAAATGGCTCCGCGCATTGGATAAATTATTCAAATTTATTATCAAAATAATTTTGACATATAATAAGAGGATACTGGTACTCTAAGAAAAATTAATTTATTCGCAGTTGATTCTTATTAAATAAAATATTCAGAATTTTATGATAATTTAGATATGCATTCAGATGATACTGGTACTCCAAAGAGATTAATTTAATTACAGATATATTCGAGAATTAGATACATTATTTTGATTTATTGTCAAAATAATTTTGACATAAATTCAAAAGACACTGGTACTCCAGAGAGATTAATTGATTTAAAATGGTTCCGAGTATTAGATAAACTATTCAAATTTACTATTAAAATAATTTTGGCATATTTTCAGAGGATACTAGAGATTAATTTATTTATAACAAATTAAGAGATTTAGATAAATTATTCAGTCTTAGCAAAATAATTTAGGTATATATTCAAATGATATTGGTACTCCAGAGAGATTAATTTACTTACAAATGGCTATAGTAGCTGGACAAATTATTCAGATATATTATCAACTAATTTTGATATATATTCATATGATTCTAGCACTCCAGAGAGTTTAATTTAATTACAGATGGCTAAGAAAGTTGGATAAATTATTCAGACTTACTTTCCAAATATATCTATGGCTTGTTGATATATTTCATTTCATTGTCTATGAACTGTTAATGTTTATTACTGTATTACCTATGGTATGTACGTATTGCTTCTGAGATGCTATATCTGTCTATCCAATATGCATGGCTTGTTGAATACTTTGCAATATCTGTATAGCTTGTTAACTATTTCGCATGTTGCTTACAACCAGTCATCCGGGAATTTGACGTACATGTGCACAATGCCCAGATGACAGGTTGAAGAGAGAATTTTCTGTGTGCACATCAAAAAAGACAAATGCGTGGAATGCGTATACACTCAGAATGAAAATGATGCAGAAAAACCCTACTTAAAGCTATGATTTCGAAACTGCTGACATGTGTAACCCTTGAACACCCTTTCAGGGTCGTTGGTTTCTTATGAAACCACCTCATTAAGAATTTTTACTAAAGCAGGCTTTGGTTTTATGGTAGTGTAATAGGAAAAATATATTTTCTAATACTTAATAAAGACAATAGATGGCAGCACGAGCTCTATTTTTTTCTTTTCTTCTCTTATGGATTTATATAAGAATTAACACCGTTTCTACGAAGGAAAATAGGTAGTTTGCGTTCCTGAAAGGGTTAAGAAAAGTGACACAATTTTCATGGATAAAGCTGTGAAATCCAGATTCATTTATAACATTTATGAATATAAATCACAGAAAAAAATCAGTATGTTATAAAAAATCCTTCAAAAAATATATTCGTCTGTATTCATGAAATATATTTGTTTATATGATAAGAATATAAATAATTTATGCATAAAAAAATATATTTACCTATATGAGGAATTGTGAACTATAATGGATCAAATCACAATTTTAGGTAACTTGAGCTAGATTTCTTTCAAAACCACAGTAGATCAAAGATGTTTAAGCTGCCCTGTACTAAATATCAGCACATGTCAAATGGTTTACTTTCGATGTTTATGAAATATGATGCATAGCTCAGTTTAGTTTAGCGAAAATTATAGGTTGGTTCAGTATGGTTCTCAATGCCTCATATTAGTGATGTACAAATTGTACAAGACTTTAATTACACATGAAAATTAAATTCAGAAAACGCACTTCCTAGAATTGATATGGATACATGGAACATGAAAGGTTGAAATCATTAGCTTTCAGTAGCTATTTTGTTTAATTTTGAAAAAAATTAACATTGATTTGGAAATGTTAACAGTATTATGATTTCATGTTTTTACCATTTTGTTAGTTTATGTATTTGGTGTCTTTGCTGTCGTAGAAGTAGAACAATTACTTGATTGGAATCACATTTTTCATCAAAAATAACTAGAATGCATTTTTTTTTTCATATTGTAATATGAATGTTTATATATATATAACATGGTGTTGGTTGAATCTCAAGTTTAATTGGCGCCAAATTAAATGATACTATTTTAAGAATTGAATTAGAAGGAATTTAGATTTAGTCCATGCTTTGAAACTGTATTGAAATAAAACGATGTTGCGCAAAAAGACGTTGCGAAGCACAGAAATGCATATTTTTATGCCCATATCAATCATTTTGTGCATTTAATATGTTTCCCTTTGTAATAAACATAATCAGAGTAACAAGCAATGGATTGCTTGTATTTATTTCAAAGGAATTTTTTTTAAAAAAGTGTTATCTTTTATTTATACCCAGATTTCTTTCAGACCATCATATCTATATAAGAATTTTTAAAAAACATTTAATTTTCCCCAGCACTGCGGTTCGCAGATTGCCGAGATTGGTCCATTCATATTGTAGGTGAGAAAAATA
>BGPR01000052.1:384386-423304 GCA_013235015.1 Araneus ventricosus | reverse complement strand
AGGTTGGTTCAGTATGGTTCTCAATGCCTCATATTAGTGATGTACAAATTGTACAAGACTTTAATTACACATGAAAATTAAATTCAGAAAACGCACTTCCTAGAATTGATATGGATACATGGAACATGAAAGGTTGAAATCATTAGCTTTCAGTAGCTATTTTGTTTAATTTTGAAAAAAATTAACATTGATTTGGAAATGTTAACAGTATTATGATTTCATGTTTTTACCATTTTGTTAGTTTATGTATTTGGTGTCTTTGCTGTCGTAGAAGTAGAACAATTACTTGATTGGAATCACATTTTTCATCAAAAATAACTAGAATGCATTTTTTTTTTCATATTGTAATATGAATGTTTATATATATATAACATGGTGTTGGTTGAATCTCAAGTTTAATTGGCGCCAAATTAAATGATACTATTTTAAGAATTGAATTAGAAGGAATTTAGATTTAGTCCATGCTTTGAAACTGTATTGAAATAAAACGATGTTGCGCAAAAAGACGTTGCGAAGCACAGAAATGCATATTTTTATGCCCATATCAATCATTTTGTGCATTTAATATGTTTCCCTTTGTAATAAACATAATCAGAGTAACAAGCAATGGATTGCTTGTATTTATTTCAAAGGAATTTTTTTTAAAAAAGTGTTATCTTTTATTTATACCCAGATTTCTTTCAGACCATCATATCTATATAAGAATTTTTAAAAAACATTTAATTTTCCCCAGCACTGCGGTTCGCAGATTGCCGAGATTGGTCCATTCATATTGTAGGTGAGAAAAATATGATGGATAAAAGGAAAAATCTTTTTCGGAATTCACAGATTTGTGTTTCACTATTGTCTTCAATTTTGGGGCAAAAATGTTAAGAACAGCTAATAAGTTCAACAAACTGTAATGGTTACTAAAATTCATAACGATCGGTTACAATAAATCTAATTCAATATTAGTTACAAATCGGAAGAAAAAAAATCATACTATTTCCTACCCAGAATTAAATGATCATATTATTAGAAGCAGACTGTTTCCAAAGGACAAGTCTTTCAATATCTTGGATTAATACTGACGGTATTTTAGGATTTCTGAGTAATGTAACTTTCTATATATTTTACTGTTAAAGCGTATAATTCAGTTATTTCATAGAATAATTAGGTATTCAACTAGGTAATTCATGAAATACCTAGTTATTCTATGAAATAACGTATTCCAGTCTTTAACTATAACATATACGTTGTATTTTACACATGGAACTTGGTTAATTAGTACGTTTCAATTTGATTTCACCGATTATTCGAATTTTTCTCGGATCCCTTACATTTTTTATTTACATTATGTTAAAATATCTCCATATTCGAATTTATTTTGGATAACTGGAAATCAAAATTAAAAATTATATATGTATATTTTATTTTTCTGAATTGTTTCCGTTAGTTAAATAAATATTAACATCTACACAAAAGTTTTATTGAACAATTGTTGCATTCAAACATCTGTATCCTCTTTATTTATTAGAGTTGTTTACTTTTTTAATAAAATTATTTTTTTTAAATTATTATTTTTAGATATAATTATTTCAGCCTCCTTATTATTTATTTTTTAATTTTGTATTATTCATTTAAACTATTCTATAGAAAAATAAATTTTTGCTACCATTTTTTGATTAAAAATTATTATCATTTTCTCTTGCTCTATTAATTTGTACTGATCATTCTCTGACAAGGAAAACCTCCGCGCTTTTGCGCGTGCGCCAGGCGGAGTTGATTTCACCAAAATAGGGATGAAGTGAAAAACGGAGGGGGAGATGTATACATTTTACTTAGCAGTATTCAGAAACTTTTTTTTTAATTATTGATTTGTTGTAAAGACTAACTAAACCAGCGGGAGTGGGCTCCCCTAAACTTTCTCGTACACTTCACAAAAAAGGTGCTGTTTTCCCTCACCCCGCGTGAATAACAAAATTCGAACCTACTGTAATCCAGGATCCAATGACTATCAGAAAATATTTAGGTAAAGAATCAAATTCAAAGAGATGCATACCGATTAAATGCGTACCGATTTCCACTCTTGCCGGCTCAAGGACAAAGTACCAGCTACCAGTATGCATGCGCATGAAGAATCGGATTTTAAAAAATTGAATATGCAATTTGAACGCCTCTTTTTTAACCGATTGAAATGAAATTTGGGCACAAATCTATAATTAATGTTAGCATCCAAAAATACCAAGTTTTATTTATCTAAGCCAAAGGGCTTATGAGATATAATTTTTACAAATATGCAATTATACAGACCGACAGACAGTCAACCCTTTGACGGATTTGGCCCAAAATTTTATGCGAACCTAAATTCATGACGATAAAACTGTGTACCAAATTTTATCCATCTAGCTATTCAAGTTTTTGAGTTATAGTGTTCACATGACTTCGGACATACAGACAGACAGACTTCCCGCTGACGGATTTTGTCCAAAATTTTATAGAAACCTACAAATTATGTTTAAAGACCACATACCAAATTTCACCCCCGTAGCTCTAATAGTTTTCGAGTTATCGTGTTCACAGACATACAGACAGACATAATTCCAAAATTGTGTTTTTCGGACTAGGGCGGTCTAAAACATGGAGATTCGTCAAAATCTCGAGTTCTAATTTTTTGACGCTTGCAATACTTTCTCTTTATATACTTCGCATACGAGAACGTTAAAAAGACAAATTTAACGTCTAATTGGACGAAGGTCCTGATTTAACAGAGAACTCCGGAAAAGTGTTTTCTAACTCATTACCAATTCACCCCTCTCCATAGTAAAATCGTCCAGAAATGCTAGTCTACGGTTTTTGAAACGAACATAGACCCAGTTTTTTAATTAGAAATTTTGGATAATTTGAATTTTTATTGTGATTCCTTCAACTTCGAATTAGCCAAGTTCCACCGTGACTATATAACACAATTTTAAGTTCTTAGAACAGTTTTTCTTTTAATTCCTTTTCTCCATCTTCAGTAACTTTATGTTTTAATTGTTTCTCATGATTAATTAGAGCACAGCAAATATTCCAATTTGATTACGTTGCTCTAAATTTTCGCAATTAAAAATTTCATTGATTATTCTGATAACTCTTCTTCATTATATCTTCTAAATCCTTTTCTAAGTCCAAATTCTATTATTATTATTTGGAGAAAAAATTTTCGCAGGACATTTTCTTTATTTTTGAGCTCATTGTTAACTAACTGTTCTGAAACTTTCGTAATTCATATTGAGTGTATGGACTATTTTAATCTGCCATCAAAGTTTTTTTACAGGAATATACAAGATAGGGAGTAGACATTTTTTTATCTAAACATATGCAGTATTATTTTTAATATTTCATGGCATTTCCAAATCGAATAGAATTGAACCAATCAAATCATATCCTATCACATTTCACACGTAGACACATAGAAAGTGGGTTCTTCGTTAGCAAATGAAATGATTGTTATATCAGTAACTATTTCATCCGCATCCTCGGTGAGACATGCCTAATATTTTCTTTACGCATTATTATAGCATGTTTGATAATTGTTGTACTATTTCAGATGTGAGCAATCCATGTATGTTTTTTACACGTAGATTTTGCATGTCGACGCATTATTTTCGTGAATGTTTTACAATGGTTTTAATTTTTCTATTCGTAACTATATCTCATATATGTATCATATAAATGTTATGTAAAATCGGCAGTGTATGTTTAATAAAAAATGTTGTAATAATACTGTGTTAGTAATTCTGTTTTACACTGCAGTTCTCTATCAGCACAAGATATTGTACGATATGTCTACAATGTTGTTACTGTATAACACATAATAATAGGATAGCGAATAAAATTTAGACTGATCACAAATTCTAAATGTTCCAACCCCAGGTTCAAGAAAAAATATACTATATTACTATCAAGAGAAAAAAATACACTATCGCAACCTGTTAAGGCAGAAGAAAAACTTTATTTACATATATACAAGTAACAAGGCATAAACAAAAACAGTAAACAAAACAGCGCCATCTGGTATGGGAGACAAAAATCATGCAAGATGATACATTTATGATATTGTGAATGCTGTACAATATCGTGAAGATATTGTAGCAATATTGTAGAGCATTATATGCTAATAAGATTCTGTTACGCGGACTTATTAAGATTAAAGAATCCTAATTCGGATCATTGTAGAGAAACTATGGTCATTAGGACACCAACGCTTCAGAGAGAGAGAGTATGCTTCTAAATATATTTTATTTATTTATTTAAGGAGAATTGCGCATTACAGAAACAGAACACTTACGCAGAGCACATGCAGTTCTTACTTGCATGACAAAAAAGGAACATCCATCAAACAAAGAATAAAAGTTCTAAGCACTCAATCATAAAAGATTAAAAGACAAGTTACGAATTTAAAAGCTGTAACCATTTAATCTTAAAAGCATGAAAAACACATTCAGAATTTAAAAGTTGTAAATATTGAATCTTAAAAACATTGAAAAGCACATTAGTAATTTAAAAGTTGTAAATATTTAATCTTAAAAACATTAAAGGACATATCAAAATTATTCATCAAGTTTTAAAAAGTCCAAGGTCTTCAGGAAACTTGTTAAAAATTTTATAAAATTTATATTAGGAGATTGTAATTTAATTTAACAAACACATTATCAAATAAACTCTTGTTTCTAAAAGTTCTGTTTGGTACACCAAAATGAATTCAGTTAAGTTTGTCAATGAAATCAAGCATAGGATTGATGACTTTATGAAAAAACAGCGTACAAAGATCTTCTTGGAATTTCAGTCTTAAAATGTCAGAGGGGAAAGAAAAGCTGTAAAAATACAAAAAATTTTAGAAGAAAATTTGGTAAAAATTAATTAAGTTTTAGCTTAAAACTCCTTATCTTACATGTAATAATTAAATTTCCAGTATTAATTAGAATTGCAAATATCTGATGCATTCCTATGCCACTCACATTTCGGAATATGCATCAGGACTGTGATAGAATGATGTTTACATTAGAGACTATTCGCCCATCTTTAATTTTCATTGATTTTGCGTCAGTTGTTTCATTATGTTGACCTCTTCATTCAGTACTAGCCGTATTATTCCGAGACATCACAAACAAATGAAAGGTGAGAAGAGAAAGAAATACTTTCCAGAAAAGAAATTGATCTTATGGTAAGTATGTAAACTGAACAGAACTCTTATTTTCACCATTCTTGTTAGTATATTGAGTTATGCCCTACTAAGATGCATTCTCTGTAAATGCCATTAAAAAGCAAATATACAACGTATCTCGAGGCAAATGTATCAACGATGAATATGGAATATGGTGGTGGCTTAAATCCCATTCCCACTTGCCATATCTAGCCAAGACCATGAATCTTTGGGAAACTTCTAACAGCAAACAATTCGTTGCTAAAACACACATCAATCTACAAGTATTTGAATGATGATGGTTAAGAGCACAGTCAGAGAGAAGAATTGATATCCTTCTTCTTCCATATAGTATCCATCTTGAAGAATCGAAGAAGTGTTCGTTTGTTGGGCTCCTGGCCTGATGTGGAAGGGAGGAATTCTCTCTTTGGGGGATGGTGGACACTCCTTGGTTAACCCCCTAACCGTCGCGCCCGTCATATTGACATGCATCGAATTATCGCATTTTTATGGTTATAAACTAAAATTTACTCATTAACTAGCTTTATAATTTGATACAAAAATTACGTAGAATGCATAAGCATCTCAAGTATTTCCTCTTAGATGAATGCAAACGACAGCCCATTTCCAGAACAGGAAGGGTCATCTTATTAGATAGCAAAGAAAATGCGACTCTTAAGGGGTTAAAAACTCTCTCGTGTATTAAAAAAAATCTCCAAGGAGATGGGTAGAATTTATATTGGGATATCAGTGAATTTTCATGTGACCTCCATGGAGAGAAGCACATTAAATATTATAACTGTTTCGCGTGTAATTGAGTACAAAATACTGAGAAACAGTATAACATTATTTCCTTTCTAGCTATAGGATAATTGTTGGGCAAAATATATGTGTGTGTCATCAAATAAGTACACTTTATACATTTTCATATATATTTATTTAATACTCCTGATAGCTTGTCTATGACAGATTTATGTCCCACAGCCCTGCCACATGCCTTAACACCACTGGTGGGTGCTTTTTTCTTATTATTTTTGTTGGGATTATTTTTTATTTAAGATTTCCTGCTTCCTAAACAATTTCCATAAAATTTCAATTTTTGAATATTTACACATTTTCACAGAAGAAAGGACATTTACTAAAAAACAAGACACATTAGCAAATATTCAGTCGAAGCAAAAGTATACAAAAAGGCTCTTTTTGTCAACTTTATTTACACTCATATTTTTCTTTGATAAGCCTTGTAATTTCGAGGCAAAACATTCTCTCAATAAAGTAAATGAATGGCTCTAATACAATTACAATGATTCTCTTTCAAGACTTTTAGTTGCGGAAAACAACTTTTTTCCAACGTTTCTTTCTCCTCTTTTTTTATTCCACAGAGTAGCTTTTAGATGAAGAAAAGATCGGAACTTCTAGAAGTTGGTCTAGTTCCAGCAGAATTTAAACGAATAAAAGGTTTCCAACCAGCCGGATGGCATACAAATAAGGCATCGCATTCAAAGTATTATGATGGGAGTCACTGGTACAATAGCTTTACTATGGAGATGAAAATTTTCACTGAATGTAAAGGTATTCGACCGAGAGCATGAAGAATGAAAAGAATTTAATCGAAAGTAAATAAACCAAGAATGCTCAGCATTTTGTTTCTGTTTCATTTTAACTTACTTCTGAATGGTTAGAATTAATGTATTCTTATTCACAGTATTGTATGGAAAAGGGTAATTTTCATATGAACTCCAAACCCATGCACTTCAGACCATGAGTAAACGAATGACGGTACAAAACACATACATTCAGAAATGTCTGTTAAAACTGACTATTTTTAACCGCAAAACTCTTTTCCTCAAATGTGTTAGTGATGAAATGCGAAAATCAGGTAATGTGAGGGTTAACTAGGTCATCTGCGGATTAACATGGTCGAACCGTTAAAGTGGAAAATTGCTTCATTTCTCTTATTAACTAATTAATGTGCGTATTACCAATATAACTTGCATATTAACTCTTAAGTACACGTTTAAGTGAAAATAAGATCTTTGCTCAATCAGCAATAATGTTTTTGTACTGCAATTAAATAAATACTCAAACAAACAAGGTAGTAATGTTTGGTGTTACTTATTGAAAAATACACGGTGCTCTTTTGCTACATAAAGTTACAGGAAATTTCACATTATAATCAATCAGCAGATGATAAAAAAATACATTGATAATTGTTGACACATAATAACATTTTTATTGATTTTTTCGTATAAAGAAAAGAAGATTGAAAGTAAAAAATAAGAACAATTGTAGGAAGATAATAAATAGTGGAGGGTAGGATAATAAATAGTGTAAATATAAGGAAGATAATAAATAGCGTAAATATTGGAGGGGCAGCGCTATGGAACATCAGAACTCTCTCTATTTAATATTCCTAAAATTAACTAAACTTTTAAATTTCAGAGCACTCTTAAATAGATCCAAAAATTTTAATTTTATTTTTTAAGTTATCATCTTTCAACTTTTTAAAAAGGAAAGACGGATTTATTAATAAGGAAATTTTATTTTATTCGTTAATTTATTTTTTTGTTAGTAAATTAATTTTTATTCGTAGCAAACACTAAAAAAACAACTGTTAATCATCTTGCTAATTTTTGACTTATTTCGGCAAGTAAAAAGTATATTTTTTTAAATTTAAGCAAAGACAATTTTGCAGATAAATAATTTTATTTATTATTTGCATTGCACGGAGGTGCAGTGCAATTACAAATAAATTCAGATATATAAACTAAAGATATATAAACCATTTTCTGAGGCAATGTGCAGGTAAATAATTCTAATAATTAAAAATTATCAAAATATTTTCCTTCAACGCTAGTGGAAAAGCGCTGGTAATTAAATAATTAAAAATTATTAATTGCCATTCAACGTTAATGGTCACGTTGCTAAGATTTTTTGAAAATTTGGCTAATTTTTACGTAGTTTTATAGCATAGTGGGGGAAATCGAGTATATGATTAAGAGAAACACCCCTTTCTTATTTTCTACAAAATTTGACACAAATCCAGAATTTTAGTGTATGGACAGCATACTCAATTTTATTCTTCTGGTTCGTAGCGTTTTTCAATTTGTGCTTTCGCATGAACAAGGACAGACAGACGCGCAAATAAAATTTTAAAAAATAAAAACACCTTTTGTAACTTGGGGATGTCAGAAACATCGAAAATCCCAAAAATTGTGAGGTTAAATTTAAAAATGATTAAAATATTATTTCTATATACAGAGTGCCTACTTATATAGGAGCAAACCCCCAACTCCCCCTATTAGCTCAAGAAACTCTACAATATTCATACGACATCTTTACGATGTTGAGCGGCATTCAGAATATTGTAACAGCATCGTGGAGATATTGTAAAATATCATGTGCTAATAGGGTTCAGAACGACGGCAGCTTTATTCATGAAAGTAGTGTCTAGGTATAGTAAAACGTCTATGTGCTATGCAATGAGACCCGTTACAACGCCACCTGGTGGCAAACTTCGGAGTTAGCGTTTCTAACCCAAAAAATGGTACAAAATAGCAGAAAAATGTCAGTTGCAAAGTTGTAGAGCGTTATCGATTTAGTACAAAAAGACACCTTGTATGCATTAATACGAAGAACAAAACGCTTAAAATGCACATTTGTTCGCGGTTTCCGAAACTGTAACGTTTAAAAACGGGTTAAAAAGAGAAAAAACAATTAGTTATCATAAAGTACCTTTATTTTCGGTGTCCAAAGTGCTCTCCGTCATCTACAATATTTGAGGTCTTGTTTGAATTTCACTTTGCACACGTTTTAGCATGTAGTTTGTGCGCTAGCAAAAGCAGCAGTAATACGTCATCGAAACTCCTGCAATGTTAGTGGGAAGGTCCATACATCAGCTGTTTGAGTTATTCCAACAGGAAAAAGTATAATGGGGTTATTTTTTGCCTTACAAATTAAATTTTCTCCTTTTGTCCATGTCTTGTGACATCACAATTTCGGAAAATGCCAATAAACAAATGTGCATTTTAAGCGTTCTGCTCTTCGTATTAATGTGCACAAAGTGTCTTTTTGTTCTAAATCGATAACGCTCTAGAACTTTGTAACTGACATTTTCCTTCTATTTCGTAACGTTTTCGAGATAGGAACGCTAACTCCGTAGTTTGCCACCAGTTAGCGATGTAAGCGTTCTCGTCGTTTATCGCATATCTATTTCACTATACCTAGACACCTCTTTCATGGCTGTAGCTGCCGTCGTTCTGAAGTTAAGGAGGGGGTGGCCCCTATTTAAGTGGGCACCCTGTATAAGCTTTATGAAGGAAAGAAAATACGTAAGATTGGCTTAAGGTTTCCAGTGCGTTTCTAAATAATGAATGTTATTTTTAAATATGTGTCACTTTGTAGAATACTAGAATTAATTCTTCACTCTCTCTCATCAGGCTCATATAGTGGTCAATTACTCTAAATTCATTGTCAACTCTCGAAAAGAAATTGCAATTCTATCATCAACTGATCGTAGTTTGATATCAGTAATTAATGCTGTTTGTCCCAACAGTCCACTAACCAGTTTTCTGTTTAGGACAAATTATTTGACACAAATGGACAGTTTTTGAATCCAGAACCCCTTCAAACCTACATAACTGTTCCTCTAACACGATTCCATTTTTCGTAGGGTAATTAATTTGTAGAACTCTGTTGGAAATATAAAAATTATTCATTGATAATTGAGTGGTGTACTTAATTCAAACCTGTAATCATATTATTAAAACAAAATTTAAGTTTAATGACTTATAGAAATATACTTAATACAAAATTTATATATTAAGAGGATTTTTATTTGACTTAAAATTTATTAAGGAATGCAAAATACTCCCTGTCTTGAAAAAATAAAACCAAAATCTAGGTAAAGTACTATTTACTAATGTGTCAAAAATCAGTTTAATAAAATGTGTAAATTTTCTTTAGAAACGATATTCAATTAATTTCGTTTATTTAACGTTTTACAAATATGCCAACTTTTATTAAGATATTTTCGAATTAGAAACAAAAACTGTTAAATACAGACAAATAGTAATAAAGCACAATCCAATCAAGAGTTCTACCCTGTGGCAGTCAATTATCGTTATCTTAGGAACCAAATCATAGGAAAACCTGCAAATCTGCACCTCATTCCTGTCCAATTTTGCAGCTGCCACGTCTCCATGGTAACGCTATGACGCTACCGTTCCACTCTTTGATTATGATCGTCATTCGTTAGAGAAAAGACGCAGCAATTCATTAGAGTCAGAGTACGTTGTGTTAAAATCGCAGTTAAAGCTGTCGTTCCCAAATTTATTTCCAGTGGAGTGGAAATATTCAGATGTTAAAGTTGAACACCTTCCATTACTCTGAGAATTAATGCAGTGTTTATACAACTGTGCATGTAATTTTCATAATAAATGCAGTGTTATTATAAAGCTAAAATTTTAGATGAGTGAGTTTAAGTTTTTAAGAATATTCTGGGTGCTTTGTCATTTTAACTGAGTGCATTTTTTTACTTTTTGCACATTCGTTAGGAAAAAGACGCAGCATTTCATTACAGTCAGAGTACGTTGTGTTAAAATTGTAGTTAAAGCTTCGTTCCCAAATTTATTTCTAACGGAGTGAAAATATCCAAGTCAAAGACTTTCCTCTGAGAATGCAGTGTTTATAAAACTGTATATGTAATTTTGAGAATTAAAACAGCATTATTATAAAGCTAAAATTTTAGAATGGTGAGTTTCAGTTGTTAAGAATATTCTTGGAGTTTTGTCTTTTAACTGAGTGCATTTTTTTGTTTTACATTTTATACAATTTTATTTAACTTGATCTATTTCGTATTTGTACTCGATAGAATTTTGTAATCGATTTTTCACTCATTTTCGGATATGCTAGAATTATGAAATTTTGCACACTCGGGTGTTCTCGATGAAAATGCACTATTTAAATATTTTCAGAACTAAATTATTAGTTCATTGATTAATTTAATTTAATTTTGATTCCATGCCACGTGGTAGTGAATTTGAGAAAAAAAATTCATTTCAAGATTTAATAATTTTCCATTCAGAACCATTTATAATTATGGTTCATAATAAAAAGTAGAAAATGATTAAAATAAAAAAATCTACCTTTTAGTGCATTAATAAAAGTTGTTTTTAACCCATTATATATAACGATCATTCAAGAAAACAGTAAAAAAAGTGCCTATTTTTTTATTCATGAAAATTGTATATAAAAAATTATGAACAATATATGTATTCTTTTTTAATTTTTGGAAACTTTTTTAGCTTGAAATTAAGAAAATTTAATTTTTCAAAAAAACCAACAATAAGGGTTATTGTGACAACTATCTCCAATTACATTATAAATAGTCTGGCACTGCCATCTGGTGTGTAAATTAAGAAATAAAATTTTTTATGGGTATAAGTAATGGATTGTTTTTAATCTTTCTGGTGCGTTACTTTTGAATACTCCAGCCCGGAAATATCAAGGGCACGAGTAATAGAATACAGAACCTCAGCCCTTGATTTTGAAGGGAGAGAGAGGGAAGGGGTTAAAAACTGTTTTGGAGGAATTATTCATACTTGAATATGCACAGAATAAGCATAGTAATCGTGAAAACATTGCATTTAGATATTTCGATAAATTTCCAACTTTTACATCACCCTAAATACGGAACAAAATACAGTAAAACACCGTTTATACGTTTCTCATTTATACGTCGTTTACATTTATACATCGTTTCATCACAGTTCCGATTCATTCCTATTCATCGTAATGGTAAAGCACTTCGTTTATACGACGCAAAGCTTCAGTTATAAGTCGTTTTCCCCTTTCTAAAATGTGAAAATTTCCACCTTTCTAGTATGTAAACTGCGGTTAAGATATCAAGACTTCGCAATTATTTATAATTGATGAATTAATCGAAGACAAATTGTCTGGTTCTAATTTCAGCGATGGTGAAGAAGTTATTCCACTTTTCTGTAGAAACGCTATGGACTCCATTGAAAAAAAAATCGAACATTTTTCTTTTGTCAAAAAGATATTATATAGTGGAAAAACATGCAATAATCTTAATTCGATTCTAATGATGTAGCTAATACTCACGGGGAATCAGCACGTCAGACGACGGTCAAAGATTTTCTTAATTAAACACCTACTTGCATGCACATAAATCGTATAAGATATGCTTAATTAGTACTCAAGAAATGCAATAAAGGTCTGATTTTTCTCGCTTTTATGATAAATGTTTAATTTTAAAATTTAATTACTGATTTTCTTACTATGTAGCAATTTACTGGTACTCAGGCCCGCTCCGTCAATGCGTGGAAGATTATATATTTCATACCGAAGAAGTCGGGCATAAAATTATGAAAAGCAGAAGCTATAGCGTTTGAACAGGGCAGATCATAAAGGCAGACCAAGAATGCATAAGAACATTTTATTATGAGTAAAGTCAATCATCTATCTCAACTCGAGATAACTATAGACAGCTTACTACGCAGAGCAGCCAGCCAGGCGGTCCGACAGAACAGAAGCAGAATAAGAATAATACACATACACACAAATATATACAATCCTGTAAGTGGTTGACAATACAGTTAAAAGAAAGACACCAATTTCAGAAAATATAGAGCGCCATCAAAATCTGTATGAGTTCTGTGGCGCACTAGAGCACTGAATTTGATCCCGATTACAAAGAAGCGTGAGACAGTATTCAGCAGGATTGCATCATCGTGCGGTGCAGGATGGCGCCGAGTCAAAAAGGCGCCGGTCAAGTGTTAACCATAAGTTATTAGGTTAATGAACTGAGCCCACCACCTCAAGGAACAGAAGCCCTGCAAAATCATCGCAGCCTCTTAAAAATTGCAGCCAGCATTTGAGGCCTCTCCCAGGAGTTGAGAAGGAGGCTTTATAAAACCGTGAGGAAGAGGACCCTTGCACATGGAGCTTCAGCCTGGAGCAGAAACCTCTCTCAGCGACTTGAGAAAAAGCTCAGCTCATCCAAAGACCTTCCTGCTAAATATTACGGAGGCCTACAGGACGACGTCCACATCCGCAATACAAATGATTGCAGGACTTATGCCGTTACACCTGAAGATAAAACTTGAATCAGAATATGTTCGCATCGCTCGGCTACGGCAGAGCATCGTCGTAGACGGAATGACATTTCAGTCTTGCGACTATGAGGACACCCCAGATAGCAATTTTAGTTTGCAGCAAGCTTGCCACAAATTTGTCATGACAAGAGTGCAAGCTTGCCACAAACTTGTCATGACAAGAGTGCAAGCTTGCAGCAAGTTAACGAAAGCTTCGAAGTCACCATGGAACGAACTTGCAGCAAGTTTGCCACAAGCTTGCCGTGCAAACTCATTGCAAATTATAGCAAAAACAGAGTACGAACACAACCAGGAATAGAACTCGCGACCTCCCGGTTCCGAAGCGGAGACGCTAACCATTGAGCCAGCTGAACTCTGAGAGGAGAAGATAGATTTCGCTAATACATCGTTCGATTCGATTCGTATACGATTTATTTTTAACTATTTTCTGGATTTCATTAATTTTTTGAGTTGAGAATATGATTTGAAGTCAAAGAGAGAGCGATTTTCGCTAATAACTACGTTCTGCTAGCAGAATAAATTATGAAATTAGAGCTCAAAAGTAATTACTTTAAAATGGGACAAAATGTCTAGTTATTATTGTTCAACAAACACTGACTGTATTTTAGATTTAATTTTGTTTATAAACGCTAAAATTTCAACATTAAGAAAAAGGCGATATATTTTTCTTTAAAGTGCGAATGATATATTTAGTAAAAAGATGGAAAATGTTGCAAAAACTTTTTTATAAAAAAGTTAGTTTTTTTAAAAAATTATGATTGATTTATTGAATTAATAAAAAGAAGGACGGTCTAGGAGATGCTATTAAAAATCGGATGTTTTTTTTAAAACAGAGACAAAGATAATTATCTCTTTGTGCTGTCTTTGCAGGAAGCTTGTTTCGCATACTTGCTGCAAGTTTGATTTGCAAGCGAGGGTGGCGCTAGTTGTCACAGCGAACTTGTTACAAGTTCGTTTCAAGTTTGACGCGTCAAATTTTGCCATGACAAGTCAAAATCAAACTTGCTGCAAACTTACGTGCTATCTGGGACGGTGCATGGATGGCACAATCATCAAGGCACATCAAGGAGGGAATAATCAGCTCAGAAGAAGATCTTGAAGATAAAGGACGTATCAATATCTTTACTGATGGTTCTAAGTCTGAGCCGGGTATAGGTACAGCTTTCTGCATCTTGGACGAGCAGCAGGAACTCTACCACTCCTGGCAAGCAAGGCTTCAGGAAGAAAATTAAGTGCATCAGGTAGAGATGACAGCAATCTAAGAAGCAGTCAAATACGAGGTGACCCTTCAAAGTGACATCAAAACTTGGAGTGATAGCTAATCCAGTCTGAAAACAATAGCCAATGGAAACACAAAGAACAAAATAGCCAGAAAAATTGAAACTCTTCTGCTTAGCAATACAAATATCAGGCTGAGTTGGATTAGAGCAAATGTCTGGCAGCCGGCAAATGAAATGGCTGACTTCCTTTCCAAGACAGCAGGAGTCTCCATCATGTCCCTCTTCCGAGATGCAGCGTGAAAAGTAAGCTCACGGAATAGGCCATGGAGGAATGGCAAGAGCAATGGGACCTTAAAGTTGTAGGGAGGTCAACCTATGAAGTCCTTCCAAAGGTTTCACTAAAACCAGAAAGCTTTCCAAGAGAACTCACCATCTTCGTTTCAGGCCATGGTCCATTCCCTCTCTATCTGAAAAGAAGAGCAAGGCACCCGGAGGAGAATTGTGCATGTGGAGAATTAGGAAATCCGTTGCACTATGCAACAGATTGTCACCTAACCGCGTCTTTCCATTTCACCAAACCTGCAGAAGTAAAACGGGTAGCTTGGATGAGAGCCGTTGCCGGGAACAAACTATCTCGTAATAAGATAGTTCAGCTTGTGAGGTTCCTGGCGGACAACGAAGCACTTATTAAGATAAGGTAAGCCTTCCATGCCTCCACTTTCTCCTAAAACTAGACCTATCAAGCCCGTAGCCCCTTTAGCCAGAAGGCCTTAACAACAATGTTCTTGAATGCCCCAAGCTTTGACCCTTCTTAAGTGTTGTTATACAGGTTTTTGACTTTTTTGAAGTCATTGATAGACTGTGTTGTGACTCTACAGCGACCTCTCTATGCGAACTTTTTCTTTAAAGGACCATGAACTTTCCTTTATCGGAAGAGACTATGGATGAACCTTATTTACTTCTTTCTTTTCTAGGTCCAGTCACACATTTTTGCTTAGCCATAATTATGTCATTAATATTTGTCTTTTTTATTTTTTATTTTTACTATCTTTTTTTTCTCTTTGTTTTTATATGTTTTTCATATTCTCAGCTTACATTTCATTGTTACATGTTTTTTAATCGTAAGTTCTGTATATTTTTGTCGTTTATGTCGTAATTTTTTTTAGTGATCCTTAATAAAGGTGACGTCTTCATAACCATCCAACCGTTCAGTGGCCATAATGGTTACAGGCACGGGGTTAGGTCAAGTGTTAACCATAAGCCATTAGGTTATGTTAGTTCAAGTGTTAACCATAAACCATTTTCCCCTAATATCGCCACTGCATGCATAAAGGAGCTCATTAGACAGTTGCACGACGGCGCAGATTAGGCTTAGTGCGGGCTTGCTGGTACTATCTTTATTGTTTTTAAAAGAATTTGAATTAGCAGCCTTAAATTTGTAACAATCAAGGGTATTTAGTAAAATTTCGATTATACGTCGTTTTACAATCCCTCGAAAGGCGTACAAACAGTGCTTTACTGTAATAGTAATATGTTAGTGTCTGTGTGTATGTGCACAAAGTAACTCTAAAACAAGCAAATAGATCGAAGTTTAAAATTCAGCATGTAGTTCGCATACCAAATTTGCAGATCTTTATCTAATTTTGAACCTAATTTATCTGACGGCAGAAGTAATTTTCCTAAAAACATTCTCGATGCATGTTGCGTGAATAAAATATCATTATAATTTATTGTTATATTTTTTGCTTTACTTTGCCATTTCACTTCATGCAAAATATTATACATATATTTAATTAGTGCATTCATTTATATGTGCATCCATCCATTGAGAATATTAAATACACTTATTTCATTCACGTTCTAGTGGATAGAATTAAAAATGACCTATCAAATTTTGGTAACCAAAGGAAACTATCCGAGCATTAAATTTAAATCATTTGCATTACATCAAACATTTGCAATTTTAATTTCAATCATTTGCATCAACACATTTTGAATTTTAAGGCAATAGAAGAATCGTTAACTTTTGATAAAAATAAAGTTTTGGTTTGCAGAAAAACATCCAAATTACGAAATAAAAACACCACAGTGAAAATCGGCAATGGAAAAAGTAATTTGGATATTTTTTAGAGTTCTTTTTAATGATGCCGATTGCGAACGTTTGATTTCATACGAGATAGCCACACATATTTTTGATAACATGTTGTGACATCGTTATTCTGAAATATACAAGAAAGTTCTGGGAAGAACCTTCCTGATGATTTAATAATGTAATGAAACTGAATATTTCTTATAAAATAAAATAAAGGTTCGGTAGTGTAAGATTGAGTTTATAAAATTAATTTAAAACGAAGAAATCTTGAAGGTTATATCCGGTAACACTTAATCAAAGTTAATCGTCATATTTTTAATGAATGTTTCAATTAATTTTTTATCGTTATGTCTTAAAAATTATTTCAAAATAACAAATTCAATATATTCAGTTTCTTAATTTTAAATGTTTATCGGAAAATGCTTACAAATATTTTAGGGTATTTGCAGAATAGTTCCCATGATTCTTATATTATTACTCTCTTATATTATTCAGAAACCTATTCCAAAATTTCAATTATTTTCAATTTCGATCTACATAGGGTACATAGGGTGTGTCATAATAATTATCCGGATTTCATAACATCCTTACTGTATCGTGATTGTTAGGAACTTTGGATAATTTTCGAGGGCATTTAAGTTAATCCCATTCCAAAGCGCTTGATTGCTTACTGCACATTCTCTTTATTTTTTTACTACACCATATAAATGACATATTCATATTGCCACATTAAAAAAAAAAAGAAAAAAAAAACTCTGAACTTTTCTTGCTTTAAAATTTTGAAAATTAGAGGCTCGTGAACTAAAATTTCATGTTTCCTTATTTAATTAGTTTTCTATTAGTTATTAAAAATTTACTGGCAACATTGTGTAAAATTATTCTTTTAAGAAAGTTCTAGAAGTTTCTATGTGATATTAAAATTGAAACGCGTGCGTTAGTTCTTAGAATATGTTTTATTTTATTTTCATCTCTTCTTCCTGTTTAGCCAGTTTGGCTTTCAAGCTGGATATCAGCGTTTCTTTTGTTACTATTGACTTGCATTTATATATAAATCAAATTATTTTCTAAAACTGACTTTTTCTTCGTGTCAATATGAATGTGTACCAGAAAGTTGAATTTGAGGAAGCTCCCGAATTTTTATTACCTTAATATATAACATAACCACATGAAGATTTCTCCTTAATAAAGGATAAATTCTGGGAAAGCATTGAAAAGAACATAGAATTTGTCAAATAACGAAATCGCCCCAGCAGACATTTTGTAACAAGATGTTTTGCAAAACAAATGGAAGATTGCTTCAAAGTATAGCTACTGAGTTGCTGTCAGAGTCCAGTCTAAATGTATATTTTGTGCAATAATTTCTTCAAACACGTTGATGAAAATCCCTTCATTCGACTACAGATACAGCGACCTCTACTCATAGCAATTTCAAAAAGTTACAAAACTGTTTCTAATGAAGCATTGCAGATACTATCTGGATGTGCCCCACTGGATTTAAAATTAATGACAGAAATAGAAACTACTAGAGAAATTAAGAAACTGAAGGCAACAAATTACCTTCAGAATCAAAGGAGCGTTGATTATGAAATCAAGCTAAGACCGTGGGAAAGAATTAAAGTGGGAATACTTTCAAAATATGACTGAAGATCATCAGATTTTTACAGACTGTTGAAAAATAGGGAATAGAGCTGGTGCTACCTTTGTTCATTATGCGAACAAACAAGAAATAACAAAATCGCAGTATAGGTTGGCCGATCATAGCACAGTTTACATGGCTGAAGTTTTTGCCATACATAAAGATATTGACTATATTCTAGACCACGAACTCTATGACGTTAAAATCGTGTCTGATTCAAGATCAGCATTAATTACAGTAGAATCGCTGAGGGAACAGAGAATTTATATGGTAAATAAAGAAAAGGCTGAAAGATAGAGGGTCATTAAACTAATGTCAAGAGGTCATTAAACTAATGTGGGTGAGGGCCCACAAAGGGAAATGGAGGATGAGCTAGCAGATTTGCTTGCGAAGAAGGCACCCAATAGAGATTCGATAGACGTACAGTTGATCCTATTCAAAAGTACAAATAAGAAAAATTAACAATAAAAAATTTGGAGAAAATTGACAGTGCAGATGAATGCAATTTAAAAATGGAAAATGGACAAGGTTAATTTACCCAGAAATTAATATGACTCGACTCAGTGCCGACTTCTATTACAATCAGATTACGGGGTATTGGATATTTGGTGCTTTCCAAAATCGAATGTTTGGTAAAGATTGTAAATGCCAATGTGGAGTAGACGAAACATTAAACAACTGGGATGTCCAGTTTGGGCTCAACAATGAGACAAGCTACCAAAAAGTTGGATAGAAAAAGAAATTCATGAACTTGTGCATTTACCAGGATTTAAGACTTACGCAGTCAATATAGTTAAATCTTTATTCGATTTTCGCTCGGCGAATTGGACGGACTGATTGGTGTGTGGTGTGTTTTCATTTTTGCTTAAATGGTCTATAAAAGTGTCATTGTATAATTGCGCTTGCATCTGAGGAGTTTGGTGACGCGGCGGTTGAGCGAATTTCGCTCCCGCCAAGCGCTGACTAGTGCTATCGTGCTGGGCGGGGCCGCTTCGTGCTGCCCATCAGGAGTTCCGGATGGCTTCGGCTGAGACGGGAACTCTAATTGCATTTCTCCATTTTGAATTGATGTAAAAAATAAGATCACTATTACCTTTACAATAAATTGGAGAAATTTCAAAAATTGCATAAATTTTCTTGCTGAATCCAAACATAAAATACTTTATCTTGCTTTCAAACTTAGCTAAAATCTTCAAAAAAAATCCTTTATCTGCTTCATGAAGCCCTACTACCCGTAAATCTGAAAAGAGATGGTTTACCTGCGTCATATTTTGATTACTATTTACAGTAAAACTTCGATTAACGTCAGGACCAGAGCTTTGACGCATAACCGAATAGATGGATAACAGAAACCTCTTAATATATATGTACAGTAACAAGGTTTCACTGATGGGTTGAGACGAAACTGAAAATAAAATCCTTTAAAAGTGAATAATACATTGTATTTAATTTTACCAAACGATAAATAGAAAAAAATGAGTTGAGGCTGTCTTTTCAAACAGACGCTGATGTTAAAGGCGTAGGACTATTATAATCGCGTGACTCTTTTGTTTCTCAAAATTTCTCGTAAGTTTTTTTTGTAACTTCTGTTGCTACCCTTTATCTCTAAAATAAGACATCAGTTATGTTTTTAGCATATGTAGTTACCGAGATACGGAAGATCGCGTCACCAATTCATGCGTATTTTTGCCCAAATTTGCGACTCATTGGTCGCTGAACTACAGTTCCGATTTTCAATTTTTGTTTTGAAACTTCTATTGTTACCCTTTATCTCTAAAATAAGACATTAGTTATGTTTTTAACATATGTAGTTATCGAGATATAGAGGATCTCCCATACCAAGTTTTGTGGCGTTTTGGAGTGTGAATCAAATTCCTTCCTGAGACCCCAATGGGAGGAACGTAGCCCTACGTTAAAAACTTCGATATAAGAGTAGTAATGGACAGAAATGTGTATTGCAATTTATAAACCTACATTACTTTGACGATGATGGATAGCAGAAACTGAAGGTTAAACGAGTGACAGTTAACGGAAATTTTACTGTAATAGTAAATAAAAATAAAGCCAGTTTTCATCTAAATGTTCATAGTTGAAAAACAGCAATTCTTATTGATTGCTCCATGCTGAATCAATGACCTACTTTGTTGGCAATTTAGGGGTATCTTTCTCATAAATAATGGAAAATGCTCCAGATTAATTCTCTTTGGGGTTTTTATAACTTCCTCCGACAAATTTAGTGGAGAGGTGCGTTTTTCTGCGTTGATTAAATGACACACTTTTCCGTGCGTGTCGATTCTGATGAGATTTTCTTGCTGTTCTTCAGAAGTGATATCTCACTTATCTTAATTTTAACAAATCACGTAAACCACTCCCTTTTGGTGCAAGAATAGATTACAGGAAATACTTGTAATTTTGAAAAAGGAAGGTCTAGAAATGGCAGTTTGAAAATCACAGCACGAAAATGTGGCACACAAGAAAGAGTTGACATAAAAATACCGATTGCAAAATGCAGTATTTCTTCAAAAGATTTTTTTCGTCAATGAAACATTTTCATTTTAAGCAGTGATGGTCAGTCTGTTGGACGTAAATCCATAGGCATATGTATAAAAAGAGATTTCTATGAAAATGGAGAAAAGGACGCACAAGAAAAATTAAATAAATTGAATAGAAATTATTTTTTAAATCACACTTTAATTGGGATACTGAAAGTAAGATTTTTTATTTTAATTATTTTCTGCCTTTTAGTCTTCAATTTATATTTCATCATTATAAATATTATTGAATCTCGAAATCAGTGCATTCTACCATGTGACGTCACTCGTATGGTCTTAAAATTTAATTAAATTAAAGGATTAATTATTCAAATACTCTAGGAATTAAATTAATCAATATATATATGTATATTAGGAACCTCGAGAAATGAGAACAATTTTTTAATCAATTTAATTTCGTATATTAACTTTAATCATTATACATATATATCACATTCATTCATAATATATACTGTTTTTCATAAAAATTTTATTAATTTGATATAAAAACTATTAGAGTGATATTTTTATACTGCAGTTGAACAAATATTAATTTAGTGTGGAAAGAGTTTCTTTAAAGTTTTTAGATGTGAACATATGTTGTAATTATGTGGTTACTAACATTTATTACAGCCAATTGAATAACACTTAAAAGCTGAATATTTTAACTTTTTTCCTGTTGTACTTAATCTCAATGAGTTGCTTTTTTTTCCCGCCCCAACTTCACAGCGAAAATTTTCTTCCATAAATTTTTTTTTAATTCAGAAAAAATTAGATTACCAATAAAATTTAGGGAACTATACACATACATTTATCAACGAAGGATCTTGATTCTTGAGATTCTGCATATGCAATTTTAATTGTATCGTATGAAATTTTTAAACTTTTTTGCTTTGTTCGAAGTCAAGACAGAAAATTGTAAATTTTTGTTATAAATATTTCCGAATTGTTTTCGTTAGTTAAACAAGTCCATACTTTGTATCCAAAAAGAAAATGAATAAATAACTTTTTAGGGCCTTCAATTCACTCGAGTAACTTAACTGTTCTACAATGTATCCCATCAAAAAAGCAATAAAAATATCTCACTTGTTGAATTCTTTAAAATTAATTTTTAAGTAATATTAAAATTATTTTTTAAAATTATTAAAATTTTTATTAATAAATTTGTTAATTTATTTATTAAAATGTCATATTGTTTATTTATTCATTATGCATTATATCTTAAAACTTAAATATAACGGTATTATCCAAAATTGTTTCCAATTGGGCCCCGCATCTCCTAAGGCCGGCCCTGCGTAGGGGGCCAAACGTCCTCCCAATAGTGTGGTGGGTAAGTTTGGAGAGGGGGGCGCCATCTCATGTGCCGTCCTCGTCATCTGACAGCGGTTCAAGATTACGAGGTCCGTCCCAAAATAGCCCTCGTGTTGCTTCAAAACGGGAAGTTAATATAACTAAACTAAATTAGTCAACTCTCTCGTTCTCAGCTAAATCATTTTAATGAGGATATTAGTGTTAAAATACGGAATACTGTTTCGGAAAAACCAATTAATGTCGTGGAAATCAAGCTCAATATCTACTGTCATTCTTCGCGACAGGTGTTTTAATATATTCCAGTAGAATATATTGTACCATCTATGTTTCTTTCATTAAGCGTCTTGGGAAGTTGTTTGTGATGCATCATTAATTTGATGCATCCTACTTAGAAATCGCACTGTCATGTATCGCCCTCCGGAAGTATAGTTCATATGATCCATTCTATCAACAGCCTGTTCAGCAACATTGAGGAGTATGGGTGGATTCTTCTGTCTCTTGGTTATTTTAGTTTGCCATGGTAAGTAATCGGTCGAACTCCATTTTCTTATGATCAATAATGCATAAGCGCAAAGGTTGAAATCACGTACAATATATAGGTATATTTTACAGTAAAACAGTTGAGCAAATAAATCACGACATTAACAATAAGTCTGAAGAACCAGAAGAGAATTTTCTACCCCTGGCTTTTGTCAAGGGACTTACAACTTTAAAATTCGACTAGTATGCGTCATAATAACGAATTCAGCTCTTCTATCCTTTAAAAATCGTGCCTAATTACAAAACATCTCATTTCACGATTTGGTTTTAAAATATCGGTGTAACGTTGTAATCTTTTTTAAATTATTTATTGGGTGTTATGAAATTTTGTATACATATACATTGGAATATAACTACATTAACAAACTTTATAAATTCTTTCAAACGAAATATTTTTTTAAAAAATTTCGTGAATCTAAGTTAAAAATTTTTTAATACTTCATGGTTTCTAATTTTTAAATTTTTAACTTAATCATATTTTCTCGTCATTTAAAACTACATTCTGAACAAACACGCATATTATTTCGTTATTTAACTTAAATTGTTAATTTTCGGGGAATATTTTACGCTTGCGTATTGAATTTTCATTAAAATGTGTAATGAGTTTTTCTAAACTAGATTTAATTTTTAACTATTTAAACGACATCAAAACTTAAAATGGATACACAGAATTTACATCCGTCCATAACAAGAATTCCTATTATAAATTTCATACAATTTCTTCAGAAATGGTAACGCCTGGAGCTTTTCAGTCATGTAAATGTGAAATAAAAAGCATCGTTTTAAGAACAGAAAAACTATTTTAAACTAAATTTTATACCTACAATATAGTATTTACCCTTCAGCGCCGATTAACTAACCACCATTTTAATTAAGAGCATATTCTAATGTTATTTCGTTGACACAGAATTATATTGGAGATAAAATGTTAAAATGAAAATTTTTTTTTAGTCAATTTTTGTTAAATTCAAAACCATCTCCTTAAATTAGATACACAATCCTAGTTACACTAGCAAAAACACGAAGTACCCTATTAGCATAAGATATTGCACGATATCTCTAGGACGTTCTCCGGTATTCTGAATGCCGTACAATATCGCGAAGATATCGTAGCAATATTGTACAGCTTCTTGTGTTATTAGCAAAATGCCAAGACTAGCACTTTTAGACAATTTTACTCCGAAAAGCGGTAACAGGTGATGTGTAAGATAAGCGCATTTACTGAGTTCTTTGTTAGGTAACGATAAGTAAAATGTAAACATCTCCCCCTCCATTTTTCTCTTACCCCCCCCCGCTTTTTTTGGTGAAATCAACTCCGCCTGGCGCATGCGCAAGAAAGCGGAGGGTGTCGGAATCCGAGAACATACATTTTGATGGATTAATAATACTCGTACTTCAGTCGTTTCAATGCAGAAGTTTTTTAATAAAAATATTTGTGAAGCAATATTCTTTTAGGCTTTGTTTTGGGCTACCGAGCGCATCCAGCTTGGAGGACTCGAGATGTGCGGAAATGCTATTCGGACATGATGAAAGAGAACGACATCACCCACCTGTTGCTGGAAACGGTTAATACTGAAGACATCGATGCGTTTTGTCGGTAAGTAATTGCTAACAGTCTACTGGCTGACTGAAAATTTGAGTGTTAGGGAAGTAAAGAGCACAAAAACAAGTCAGAATTGCGTGAGAATACACGAAAATGTAGAAGAGACAACCCGATGAAGAGTGAAAACTCTTTATTTGGTGATGTTTTACAATTGCACAGTACATACACAAGTCTCATTTCTCAAAAACTGCTCAAAGTTCTTACCATTCACAGCTGCGCACGTTGAAAAGACAGTTCATGGACAGGGTCAGATTTAGCCTTTGAAACGCTCCGTGCAAAAATTAAAAATTGCGCCCCTATGGAACTACAATGTAAGCACTCTGAAAAAAGATATATAGTCTTTTTTCTACATTTTTTAGCGAATGTCCGAAAAAAAAACAGTGTAAATCAGTAATTAACACAAATACTTGTAATAACTTTTCACTTAAAATACTTCATTTAAAAAACAGTTTACAGGGTATAATTCAGACGAATTATTTTTAAGAACTTTGAGTTCAGAGAATTCTCTAATTAGTTCATAAACATCTAAACTGCTACTCGGTTCATACTCAATTCCTAATACAGCATGGTCTGACAATCTTAATTGAGATGTTGCTGTTCGCAAATAGTTCTTGATTATTTTTTAGTTTGGAAAAACTACGTTTCCCGGATGCAACACTTATTGAAGGAGTTAGTAAAATTCTTAAATATATATATATCCTCATTAGTACATAAAATTATATTGTTTTATTGTTTTTTAGAATTTTTTCAGAAACTTTTCTAATTAATTCAGAAACTCCGTTGCGATTTTTTTTCTCATTTTGTTTTGACAATTATGCGCCCCTAGATTTTTTCACTCCGTCTAGGGACACAGTCTAACGAAGTGTTCTCCGGCCCTGGTATGAAACAGCGAACGCTTTTGAAAATACCTAGCATTTCGCAGATATTTACAGCGATAATGAAGATTCTGGAGAAGAGGGTTGACTTCGGGTATCTCGTTGACCATCACTTTAATATTCCTGCTCAAGTAGAAATCCAGGCAAAATAAATCGGGCTCTACCAATCTAACTACAGCACCCTCTAGTACATCCAGTTGGCGTTTCTGGCCATACTTTTATATGTTATTTTGGTTTGTTTTTGTGTTTCCTTACGCACCCTAAAAGTATCTACGTTGTATTTTGTGTCTTTTATTACATTACGCATTCATACGGTAAAAGCAAATGAAAATACAAAAGTATTTTCATACTTAATATAGAATGTCAATTCACACAGGTTTATTCAATGTTGCATGAAATATTATTATTCTACTACTGTCTTTTAGAAGAATAACGAAGCTCAAGAAATGTGTGGCAGACAGCGAACATCAGCTGTCCATCAAAGAGAACACAGACTGCTTACAGAAAACTCGAGGCATTACAGTCTTCTACTTAAATGTTTGTCCCCCTGGCTCAAATATTACAGAAAGTAAGTCCACTGGATCATTCGTGGGATATAGTTTTCAGTATTTTGCTTTGCTGGTGATCTCGGATTTAAGGTCGGAGAATCTCTGTTTGATCAGTTCCATCGAACATTCGACGCACTTGTAGGAGTGGTGGACATTAATTTTCATGTTAATTAATAATCTTCGGGGACAACAATTTTCCCGTTGTTGTGTCAGAGAAATTCGAAATATGGGATGCCAGCTTATGGATCGTATTCGACATATCTTTTCAGTTCAAAATCCGAAAATTGGCATATATGGCTCCATAACCAATAATAAGCTAATCGAGTTTGAGGATCAAATGATTATTTGCATAAGATAACATCATCAGAAAGAACTTTAGCACTCAGATCACTTTCTAAAAAAGACATTATAATTTATTCCTCGTAACTTTTACCGATGGTTTTTGTGATTTATTGGAAGCTAACTTCATTTGAGTTTAGATGTGATTATATTTTTCGACCTATTCATAGTCTCGGTTTAGTTCAGTTATGCTTAAATTAGTTTAGTTATATTAACGCCTGCTTTAAAGCAATACGATGGCTGCTATAAGACGTGTCTACTAATCGTGCACAGGTGAGGTGGACGACACCTGATATGGCATTGGTTACGCACTCCCACCCCTTCTACTGTAAACGAACACACTGGCAGGATTCGCGGTGGGGTCCATACCTGATTTGACACTCTCCATTTCAAATTTAATTCATAAAACAGGCTAAGTACACATAACATATATAGAGTATTCATAAATTATTCAACAGATTAAAAAATTGGATCAAAGTATATTCTTTAAAAGACATAGAAATTAATTATATCGGTAGATATGTTAGTTCGAAGAATCTTATTTTTGTGTGTGGCAGGAGCGGAAACGTCTATAAAATTACTTTTTACCCCAAAAATTACATAGCCTAGCGATATTGTTTGAGCAACTATTAATGCCTACTAAACACTTTTCATGCTGTGAACCATTTCAGAGAAAAAAATAATTTAAATTGCTGCATAAAAATACAGTAGAAAATTATCTGTAATCCCCACCTTTACTCCTCCTCTTTTGTATAATTCCCTTTTTTACAATACAGAAATTTTTCTGTAATGTTAGAACACTTTACCGAGTATTAAATTTCAAGGCATCCATAAATTGGAATGTTTAGAGCAATGCTGTCACTTCCTTCTCGATTATATCTAAATTTCAAATATGCTTTAAAATTCTCTATTTAACACAGAGATTTAAAACCAAGAAATTATATTCTTTATAAGTCACATTTTTTAAAAAAATAAGCTCTAGCTTTAGCATAGTATTTGAAAGAAATGAAAGGTTAAGGTACCTCTTTTTATCATTTGCAGTTACAAATGCGTATGTTCTTTTATTAAAACATTCTGTTAAACATTTACACTCGGACCAGTAATTATACTTTTCCTATTTAACAGGGTACCATGTTCATAGAAATTCTTAAAGGGAAAACTATTAATTATGGTTACCAGTGGCGAATTCAGGATTCAGGGTCGGGGAGGGGGGTGAAGTCATAAAAAGTTTGTATCGTCGTGACGAATGTCAAACTTAATGGCTTATGTAAACCAAAACACTTTAAATTAACAGACTTCATTCACCAGCCAATAAGAATCATAAAGAACAAAGCAATACTTTCGATAATTTAATCGAAAATGCAATGAAATAACTAGCCAAAAATTTCTTCTACCGCGTCAACGTTACAAGTACAAGTGGAATGACTAGAAAAGTAGGAAAATTTTGGAGCCTGTCAAGCCAGAAAGCAATGTTGTCACTTTTTCATTATTTTTTTAAAGGGAAATTAAGAATAAACAGTTGTAGTGATTTTAAATAAAATTGAGAATTCTGGTTTAGCTCTGGGGGGGGGGGGGCGGCAGCCCCATAGCCCCCTGGATTTGCCACTGATAGTTACCTTGACTTGACTTGAATTGTATCTCCGAGAGATACGAGGTTTAGGGATTTTTAGCAACAAAAGCTATTATCCCCAAGTTCAAAACAAATATTCATTCCAAAATTTCTTTCAATCTGTTTAAAAATTAAGTAAAATTGCCATCAGGAGATAGACTAGAAGATGGTTACCTTTTCAGAGGAAACGAATCCTTATCTTATAGCAAGTAAATCAATTCACGTGGCATCAAAAGTCACAAAGTATATGCAAATATGCATGCCATCTAAAATCTGACTGAGCGTTTTCTTACGCTGCGAAGGTACTTGTTTTTTCCTTCTTCAAGATGCGCTCTGGACTCTTTAATTAAAATTATGCATATCATGTGATCTTGATTAAAGTATATTTGTTCTTTACGTTTCCATGCGTAATGAATTTTTTTAACATATCAAGTTGTTCCTAGGCAATGAATTTTGTAAGTAGAATGAGTTTTACTTTATGTAGCAAACGCTTTTATTTTAATTCTAGGATTCATTTTTTAAAAATTGAAAGATTTAATTTGAGGCCTATTTAATACACAATGATTACCTATTATAACACATTGATTTCCTATCAGGTAGTCGTAGGTTCGGGACAGGGATATCTCTTAACCAGATATCTCTTTTATTTACAGAATCATTTTAACTTTCTCGCATACGAAGTATACAAAAAGAAAGTATTGTAATCGTCAAAAAATTCGAACTCGAGATTTTGACGAATCTCCACGTTTTAGACCTCCCTGAGTCCGAAAAACACAATTTTGGAATTATGTCTGTCTGTCTATGAACACGATAACTCGAAATCTATTAGAGTTGCGGGGATGAAATTTGGTATGTGATCTTGACACAATTTGTAGTTTTCTATGAAGTTTTGGACAAAATCCGTCTGCGGGAAGTCTGTCTGTCCGCGTTCATGTGAACATTATGACTCAAAAACGTGAATAGCTGGATGGATAAATTTTGGTACACAGTTTTATCATCAGGAATGTAGGTTAGTATCAAATTTTCGGCGAAATCCGTCAAAGGGTTGACTATCTGTCGGTCTGTATAATCGCATTCTTCTAAACATTATAACTCGTAAACCCTACGGCTTTGATAAATAAACATTTGTATGAGACCTGCTAGCATTAATTGTAGATCCGCGCCCAATATTCGTTTCAATCTGTCGGAAAAAAGTTTGTTCAAATTGCCTATTTGTCTTTTCTCTTCACACAATGACTCGAGGCCGTTATTGCGTAATTGCGCGATTCACTTACGCTAATCCTTTCCGTTTCTACCCACGCCTTTCGCCTCCAAGCTTCCAATTCCCAAGCTTTTTTTCTCCACTGCGTTAGGGACGCTAGTTCGTTTTACTGCCTTTTAGCTTATTTTTTCTCCACATGTGTTAGGAATATACGAGAAAGTTTAGGGAGACCACTCCCGCTGGTTACTTGTGTGAAGCTTTATCTCCTTTGGGTAAGCTGGATCGACATGGAATATAAAAAAAGATTCGACTTGAAAGTTTCCATCTTCCTTTTTATTGAACCAAAAAAATTAAACTCCTGATCTATTCATGAAAACAATAATAAAATTTTGTTTATTTAATAGTTGTTTATTTTAAATTGGATTTAAGATTGTTACACGAAATCAAAGTAAAAAGTTTGACAAAGTTACTCCAATAATAACTGCTTTTGTCTTTTAATCATTTTTCCTTGCAGAGTATAAAGAAAACTCCCACTGCTTCAGTACTATCGAGAAACAAATCGTGTCATGCTCTTCGCTCCTTCCGGATGTCACCGACTACAGAATGCAAAGAAACCTCAGAAAAATATGTTGGTAAATGTTTCTTTATTCTCATCTATCTTTTCTTCTTTCCCTTTATTTCATCACTCCAAGTATATAAAAAAATGACGTGAGGTTGTCTTTTCAAACAGCCGCTGATGTTAAAGGCGTAGGACTACTTGACTCGCGTGCCTCTTTTGTTTCTCGTAAGTTTTTAATTTTAAGTACGTTTTTTTTTGTAACTTCTGTTACTACCCTTTATTTCTAAAATAAGACATTGGTTTTGTTTTTAACATATGTAATTACCGAGATATGGAGGATCGCGTCACCAATTCATGCGTATTTTTGCCCAACTTTGCGATTCATTAGTCGCTGAACTACAGTTCCGATTTTCAATTTTTGTTTTGAAACTTCTATTGTTACCCTTTATCCCTAAAATAAGACATTAGTTATGTTTTTAACATATGTAGTTACCGAGATAAAGAGGTTCTCCCATACCAAGTATTGTGACGTTTTGGCGTGTGAATCAATTTCCTTCCTGAGACCCCAATGGGAGGAATGTAGTCCTACGTTAAAAAAATGTGAAGCCTTATTCAGTAGACTTTCGAACTTGCAGCCAGTCACTGTAATTATCTCAAAAAGTTTTCTACATACTTTCTTTTTTTCCTCCTAATAATTTTTAGTAATAAGCAATAAGCACGCAGTATCATCTTCGTGTGAATAATAAAGAAATATAATTAAGAAATAAAGAGAAAGTAAACTGTTTAGAGGAAAAGGCAAGAAAAGAAAAAGGAAACAAATTAAGAGATTGTATGAAAACCACTTTTCTGATTTTCCAATTACGAATAGGATTCAAGTAAGTATTGTATAGCAACGGATTCGGAAACCCTCCGCGCTTTTGCGCATGCGCCGGGCGGAGTTATTTTCATCAAAATAGGAGGAAAGTGAAGAATGGAAGGGTGATGTTTACATTTTAATGAGCGTGATCTAACAAAGAACTCCGGAAATGCGCTCATATGACTCATTGCCTGACACCCCTTTCCGTTGTAAAATCGTCCAAAATAGGTATTCTCGTAATCCGTTGCTGAACAGCATTGATTATGAGTCTGCAGTTTGAATAGGGATATAGAAACGCTATTTTTCCCTTTTAGTATGTCATTCCACCCTACGCACTAAGTAATTTCGAACGGAAGTTTGAATTGCTTCGAGGAATTGCCGAAGCGCTGTTTCGGTAAAAATTGTTTCTAATGGTTAGTCAGCCGAAGATAATTATTGTTCAGACTCGAAAATAACCATTATCTAGAATACATTTTTAAACCAGCGCTTCTGCATTAACTGGGAACAGAGAAGATTATATGGTTATTAAATCCCATGAAAGTGCAGTACATTTAAAATGACATAGAACTCACAAATTTTGATTAAACTGAAGTTAAAATGAATTTTTAAAAATATCTTTTAAAACAGCGTTTAATTCCGTATTGAATAACGTCCAATAATTTACAAATGTAACTCAAAGAAAATTTTAAAAAAGCCAATTAAATACACATAATTCCATTAAAATCGCATGATTCTGTCCCTCCCACAATTATGGTAGACCAAAAACAGCTCATCTGCCGAAAAATTGCATTAGAATCAGGATAACGTTCGGAAATTCTCATACTGATTTTCCATTAAAACCTGACAGTAACTGTTAAACTATATCACGGTTCTAAGCTCAAGTATTTATACGATTGTCCTTCAAGACGAGGGCCTCTAAAAATGTGGGGCGCAATATGGGGCTGAACAACTTCAAACCGGTCGTGAAGAAGATACACCGACCACAGCCTTTTTCCCTCTTCAATTTATAGAAATAAAAATGAAACGCATAAATCGTTTGCACGTTATAGAAATCCAAACTATTAAATATTCTTTAAATTTCGCTCACAAATTTTATGAAGGAAATGAAAGGTTTTAGTAAAAGTTTAGAGACAATTAATTGAATAGTTTATTTTTTATTGATTATTTCCATATATGGAAAAATTATTTTATCTTAAGTGTTGCAATTCTGAGCGAATGAGAATATTATAGATATTTTAAGTCATTTGTAATTTATTTTCATCCGAATTGCCACTTCCAATGTGTAAATGAATTTTGTATCGTTTAATTTTTGTGTTTTTTCTTTAAGAATTATTAACAATTTGGGGGGGGGGGAAATTAGTTTTCGCCTGTTTTAAAAATCGTTTGGTATGGTCTGTATTTTTTCTGCAAGCTGTGAGTTTTGAAAATTGGAACTGCCTTTGATGCAAATTATATTCACATTTTAATAAAAAAGAAAGTTTTAATTCAAAAAGCTTGATTTGACTTGAAATAAAGTTAATTAAAGTTAAGTTTATTAGTTTATATAAATTTATTATTTTAGACATAAGTATTTTTACATAAAAATATAGCATATTAAAAAATAAAAAAACACATTTATCTGCGCACGAGCTCCCATTCCGTCGAATGTTGTAATTTAATATATTTTTACTTTTTCGCTTATGACGCTCATGATGTAGCCGACAATACCTGATTTGATCTGATAACAATAGCCTTTATTATGTTGCAAGTGCATCAAATTTTGCTCACAAATAATGAAGCATAACCATAAAGAGAAACCCCGCCCTGCCGTAGCATTCGGGCATTAATGTAGCTTAAACAAGGTTTTAGTGAGAGTTTTGTGAAAATTAATTAAATAATTATTTTTTTATTGATAAAAAGACAAGAAATTACTTTTATCTAGAGCAACAAAAGACAAATAAGCTAGTGAGAAATATTTAATTATGTTTTAGTTGCAGAGTTTTTGCATAGATGGCGCCACGATCACACATAAACTGTTAGAGTAAACCTTATTTTTAATTCAGTAATATTGATTTGCATTTGACTTTCTGGGAATCATTTCAAAACAAAGAGATTTCAAAAATGATATTTGAAAATTTAAAAAAAAATCTATAATATAAAAGTTTAAAATGGCAGAAGCAGATTTAAAGTTATCCGACTCCAACATGAATTTTGATGAGCACTTTATTTGGGTTTGAAGTAAATTACAAAGTTGGGAGACATCCATGTGACAATTTTAAAAGTTCTCTAAGTGTAATGCATGGTTCAGTGGCTATTGGCAATTTGAAATGTGTCTCCATTTGTCGTTTATCAATCAGTATAAAAAATAAACAAGAATTATCCCCCCCCCCCCCCCCCAGTTTTCTCGAATACGATATAGGAGAAAGTATTGTAATCGTCACACATTGGACGTCAATATTTGGCTGAATGTCCACACTTTGGTTGTCTTTAAATGTAACATAAACAGTTTTGGAATAACATTATCTGTTAGTCCCTATACATGAGAACAATATAACTAAAAAAACAACGAGCTAGATAGATGCAATTTGGCAAATGGATTTTTTTACTAACATTGTAGGGCTGTAAAATTTGGATCAGTTGGACCCAGCCGATTGCCATATCTATTCTTTCGTGTGTAAACACAATAATTCAAAACAAAACAAGCTAGATGGGTGAATTTTAGTATATTATCTGTACACTAAATCTGCAGACATCTCTCTAATTGTGGACCAGTCTGTCAAATGGTAGATTAATTGCTTTTTGAACGCATGAACTCAAAAATAGAATAATAAATATAAATGTGGAAATATGTGGTCTTGTCCCAAAATAGTAGATCCATACCAAATTTTGAATACAACCGATCAACGGGAAGAAGTCCAAAATACATACTTGACTCTCTTCATGCAATGCAAAACACAAAATGCTCCGTATTGTGGAAATTATACGAGAAAATTGAGGAGAAGACATTCCCGATGATTTTATTCACATATCCCTTATAAAAGTTACAAGATTTCTAGAAGCCAATGATGAATCTATGTCTTAGATTTTATGTTGAACTAAAAAATATTGTTTAACACATCTGATAAAATAATTTTTTTACTTATGTATATGTTACGGTCAATGCGATTAATCGGTTATTATTAATATATATATATATATATATAAACCAGAGATTGAAGTAACGCTGTCACGTGGTTTGGTTTGGCTGCGTGCCAAATAGACTCAGACGATCTGTTTATGCCTATAAATAAACACGCCCCTTTGCTCTGCGTCATTAACGAACACTCAAATCCGATTTCCGTTATGGCGTCAAAGAACTTAGAGAGGTTTTTTTTTTCTATTTATGCTGGATTGGAATAAATTTCAATAAAATGATTTGATCTGTTTCATTCCTTTTTGCCTCGGTAAAGTTATTTATGAAAACGAAAGTTCGTGGCAATTGATTCGTGGCTTTTTTTTTATTTATAAATTGAGCCGAGGTAGCAGTTTTACTTCTCTTTTATTATTTTCTTTCAGTATTTATTATTTTGTATTTGGTAATGCATTTTTTTCTGTTATTGGATTTTGCCTTATTTTTACTCGGACGAAATGAGAGTAATTGTTAATTGAAGGGTAGTGTCAATTGATTCCTCAGTTCTGTTTCTCATGCTTTTTTATAAATTTCGTAAGCACTCTGCCAATGTAAAGGAGGTTTTCTACTATAACTTTCGATTGTAAATCTGTGAAAATGGGATTTGATAATGTTTGAAGGGCTAAAAGGGGTGCTTAGACGGGCACAAATCTTCTAATTAATAATAATCGCGGTTAGTATTAATAATAACTGACTATCATTAATACTAACCGGATTTTGTAATCGGTTATTATTAATAACAACCGTGGTTAGGATTAATAAAAAACGACTATTGCTCATATTAATCACAGATAATCGAATAAATTACAGTTTTTTACTGTAACTGGAGTATAGATTTTATCTTCAGTGAATACAGTCAAAGATATGAGAGTGTATTCCTTTCGATTTCTCATGTGCTGTAACATAAGAAATTCACTTTCAGCGTGTGATAAAAAAAGATTGTATCTACAATTTATGCGGACAATCATTCTCCTGTAGCACCAATAAAAGTTTTGTAATATTATATTTTCACCTGACAATTTGTCTTAATCGATTTTTAATTTCGCGATTTTATTGTTTTCCGGCAATAACTTAGGGAATTATCAACTGAAAATTAAAAAAAAACCATTTTGACGTCATCTTAAAATTAAAAGAGAAAAGGTTTTTCACTGATACTTATTTGATTGCAAGGTATTTTTCCTCTCTGATTTCCACACTTTTTTAAAAATTGTTCTTCATTGTATCCACGATGCTTTGAACATTAATGAATATATCTTCACTCAGGGTGAGAGGCAACCGAACTGGTAAATAAACATAGTAATTAAAAACATGTGTTATACTTTTTGATTGTGATTGAATATAAAAACGAAATTTAAATAATTTAAAACAAATAATAATTAATTCATTCAACTTGAAAGGTAACGCACCTGCTAAAAAAAGGTGGTTAACATGGTACTTTATTGTGTCACTTCATATTACAATTTTTAAACATTCGAATATATATTTAGGAACAAAACATGGCAAATTTGTTCTAAAATTTGATGCAGATCTAGGGTTTTGATGTAAAAACTACCTGTTAAATTCCATTAATCAAATATATTGTATTTCTGAATTATTGGGTTCGCATAAATCTGACGTACATCAACGGATTCAGAGATTACCACTTTTCGATTTTACACCGGAAAGGGGTGTCAGGCAATGAGTCATATGAGCGCATTTCCGGAGTTCTTTGTTAGATCACGCTCAGTAAAATGTAAACATCACCTTTCCATTCTTCACTTTCCCCCTATTTTGATGAAAATAAGTCTTTCCGGCGCATACGTAAAAGCGCGGAGGGTTTCCGAATCCATTGCTAAACAATAATTCTGAATTTTTTTTTGTCCGAATTCAGGGACAAAGAGATTCGTCAAAATCTTAACACCGAATTTTTCTCTATTGTAATACTTTCTCTTTATACTATATATGAGAAGGTAAAAAGGATTTTTAAAAAATGTGCAGTTTCGATTGGTCCTTTACTTTTAAAGTGGAAAAGACAGACATTTCACAGCCTTGATGCAGGCAGAGTGCAAGAGACTTCTTATATTTCGACCTTTTCGATAAGCCAACTTTCTTGCCTGCAGTTTCTAAAGGCAACAGCCTTTCTCCTGTCATTTCAGCCAGGAAAATCCCTTGACGTTAATACCCTACGTAAATAGCCTCCAGTTAAAATCCTCCTCTATATAGACAGTGCACAATTCAAGGAATATTTTGAACACAAAGAGTGGATAACTTCCAAGGAAACTCTGCTGGAATCGGTTTGAGAGAGAAATGACTTTTCTAAGAATATTTATTTTTTAGAGGCTGACAGTCAGAAGAGATTTCGCGTCTAACTTTGAAAGATTGTTCAAAAACTTTGCTTTCAAAATGTGTACGAGCGGAATGTGTACCTCATGAAAAATCTGAGACCTATTCTCCACAAATTATTTGTATATTGATTTTGAATTTTAATAGAAGAGTTTTGAAATCAGAAATGATAATATTTATTCTAGTGCTGTTGCATAAGCCTTTCATTATCTGTTTTTGAACATACGGGTGAAATTTTGCTTGACAATTTTGAAGTAGAGTAAGTAATACAGTGAAACTTCGATTGAAGGTCACTCTCTTGACCGTCAGTTTCTGTTATTCGCCATCATCTAAAAAGTAAAAAATAGCGTGGATTTATAGTATTGCAAGACATTTCTGTGAATTCCCACAACTAATATTATTATTTATTACTAGCAGTACGCGTCCGGCGTTGCCCGTGGAATCAGGACTTCAACAAAATGAAGAAAAAAAAAAAAAAACGCACACAATGACGTGAAGAAGTTCTGAAAACAAAACAATAGATACACATTATTGATTTTCCCGCTTATTTTTCTTCGCGATAATGACATTTCAACTGTAGAAGAACAATACAGAGTACGTTAATCCGAAACGATATTAAAAAATTGCAACTTGAAAATGTTATTATACATCAAGTAAAATATGCGAGACATAAACACATTAAAGATACTGCCCGAAAATAATAATCGAAGTCATTCAATTGAAGGTTATGACGTATCCTGCGCTCTGCACCGTCAGCCAATGAAATTGCAACAATGCATGTTGGGAAGGGTCCGGAGAAACTTCCGCGGGGGTATGCTCGCTAGATAAAAATATCTTTCAACTGACCAGGAAAAAACTAATTTTAAAAAAAAGGAAAAAAGTTATTTTAACCGTTCTTGTTTTAAATGCGACAGAACCGTTCCAGTTATAAGCTGAAAAAAAATTGAAAATTATAGTGTTATTAGAACGTCAGATACAGCAAATTCAAAAACAAAAATAAAATTTCGATTGCAAAACTGATTATTTAAAAAAAGCTCAAAACAAACTTCATTAGAATGAAAAATGTTTGTTCTATCCGATGGTGCATTGATTGTTTTTCAGCGATCATTAGAAAAGATACTACAACCGTAAACGTGCCAAAAAGGACCCAACACAACACAAAAAACTAAATAAGGTTTCTAGGTTAAATTTTAAAATTCCGGCTTCGAAGTCACCATTACGACTACCTGTGTGCCAAATTTCATGGTTGTAAGTGCGATAGATTCGTCTGGACATCGCACGCACGCATACAAACATTGCCTTTTATAAGTATAGATTAGAGTTATTATTGAAGATTATATTGATGGTTCTATAAACTCAAATACAGCATGTTTGTATTATTAACTTTCAAAGGATTTTATTTTTATTTTCGTCGCAAGCCAGCAGTGAAATCACGTTATTGCGCATGTGTATTAAGATATTTCTGTTATCCGTGTATTCGGTTATCCGTCACAGCCCTGGTACTGACGATGACGGTTAATTGAAGTTTTGCTGTATATGCACCGTGTTGTGCGAAAAGCAATTCCCTATTTTCGTAAATTTCAATCAAATTATAATTTTAATTACTTTTGAATACCTTTAAATATGAAATAAAATGAAGCCTTGGTTCAAATTCTCACTTAATATTTTACTCTACTTTTTGCCTTTAATATTTCATTTACTGTCTGTCCTCCACGAGAACTGTCGCCGTCAAATTGTCTAGTTTACGGCGGATGCTATAGAAAGAGGTTATCGTAGGAAAAATCTATTTCTAGTAGGTAGAAGTTCATTCAAATGCGTTACATTGGCGCATTTAGCGCCAAATGGGCTATGTATGGTATTATTATATTTACTCCTTTTACCGCCGCAAACTGGCGCCAAGAATAAAATAAAACTCCGACTTCCGTGGGATTCCTCCTATTCGAAACGGATCTTCCCTAGCAAAACCAGTTGCTATAGTGACCGCCGTAAAGTAGACAATTTGTCGGCGACAGTTCTCGTGGTGGATAGACAGAATAATATATTATAATAATAAATGCGAAATTTGTTAAATAATTTTCTCAAATTCACTACCAGATGCCTTTCGTGTCAAAATTTAATCAAAATCAGGAAATGAATAAGAAATCGATTACAATATCCCTTTATTGCAAACATGAAAGAATCAGGTTAAATAAAAGTTTGTAACGGAAAAAAAAGAACTGAAAATCGAGTATTTAAAAATTGTATAGTACGCTGATACGAAGTTAAAGCAAAATAATACATGCCTGATGTCTCATATATGACAAACGTAACATAGATATAGTGTCATTTTACATACCAGCTGAATAACGCACGACACACTAAATCAGTGATGGCGAACCTATAACCCGCGGGTCGGACAATGACTAAAATTGCTTTTTTAAATGACCCATGCTTTAATTTTTATAAACTTATTTTTTATATCATAAAAGAGAACAGACAATCGAGAATACTAAGAAGTTAAAATACAGGTTGATTATAATTAAAGTTCAACTTTCAAAAAGCTGTAAAAAAACCCACCGATCAGAATAATCTATATAGTTTGTCCTGAGTATACTCGAAGAAGGGGGAAAGTATGGCAGAATAAAAAAAAATACTTCAAAATTTTAGCAATAGATGGATCTTTATACGTCATAAAACATGCAAGGGTTCCGGGAGCAGTGACATTTTCAACCCAATGCTGTTCAAACCAACTGTTTTGTTCAATGTGCACGACTGTAACGATTTTTACTGAATCCACCACGACAGGCTCAAGAAATGTTCAATATGCTGTCCACCGTTTTCTGCCACAAGTTCAAGCTGAAAAATAGCTTGTTCCACAATTGATCAGAATGTATCTGTGCTGATGTGAATGTGTTACGCAATGCGTGTCTTCAGTTCAGCTAAGTTTGCAATTGGACCACTGAATACAACGTGTTTCATACTCAGGTCAAATTTCAGGTCATTCTGACCAGTGGTTCTTTTTTACAGCTTTTTGAAAGTTGAACTTTAATTATAATCGCCCTGTATAAATATCTAATGTCAAATTTATATAACAAGTAATATAAAAAAAATTTAAGTCAATTCCTACTTAGGTCAACAAAGAAAAATTTTATTTTAGAAATTTTTTTCTCCCATATAAAACTAAAATTAATTAATTAAATTTAATTAATGAATTAATATTTGAAAAAACTGTATTGACATCAAG